>JAWPHD010000555.1:0-360000 GCA_037043455.1 Cyrtodaria siliqua | reverse complement strand
TTTTTCAACATCTACAAAGTTAACTGTTTAATAAGTTAGTTAAGTAGTTTAACTAAATATCGACTTCTTGCAAGTTTTCCATAAAAAAGACATGAGAATATATAATAACTTTTGTATACAGTGCAATTAACTTAATCTTATTTGATAAATAGTTTAATCCGATAATATATATGTGACAATAGATGACTGTTGAATTTAAATGAATGTACTTACTATAAGGAGAAAAACAATCTACTTATGGTCTCTCTAACTAACGGCTTAATTAGAAATATACTCCAAGTAAATTTCAATACATTCATAATAACGTTCAAACAAGGTAAAAGAAAAGAAAAAAAGAGTACTGTTCGTCCAAAGCATTTGAAGTAAATGGTTTCCATGCTTAAAATTCCAGATATGATTGCTGTTTTGTATAAATACATAATGAAAGAATGAAGCGTATGACTTAAAAAACATATACATACACAACATAAAAGAAACTTTTTTTTTTCATTATTTCATAAAGTTTATAGAAGTAAAGTTTATAGAAGACATCATTTTCACAAGTTAAAAAAAATCGCCTATTTCGATAAAATCTAAAGCGGACAATAACTCCGAAACGCATGGGTTGATTTTGTAGATATTCGAACTCACCTAAAATCCGTTTTAAATATTCAAGTCAAGTATGCATCGCTTTCTAGTTATCGCGTTCACAGGCTTAAGTTTGCTTATATTTCAATATTCAATCGTCATAACTCTGTAGCGCATGGGTCAGTTTGTCTCATGGTCAAAACCGTCTGAGATCTGAAGGGATTATAAAGATTAACTCACGAATGGAGACACACGTTTGACGAAGATGGAAAACTCGCCACTATAAAATTCAACCGGCCTCTGATCAGTAGAGGTAAAACTAATTGTTTAAACTAATTTCAGATAAACTGTGAAACAAAACGATAATGAACGAAATGCAGTGTTGCTTCGTCTGTAGTGATAAACTGCATATCACTAACGCCGTTTGAATCCTAAACACGCATCCAGCATGCCCATGTCTGAAATATAAAAAAATAATCAATGTGATTCATCTAATGTTCACCATAACTGTTTTAATAAGTAATTGAAATAAAAAATATTGTGTTTCTAGTTGCGACAGTAACATCAATAATAAATATGAGATAACCGATGAAACGAAATTTTCACATTTTTTCAAACTTGTCTTTTTACATTATTTGAAAAGCGTATGAAAGGAGAAATCTGGAAATCGGCAAACACGATAAATATAAAATATATTTCAGTTTCGGTTTGATTGAGACTGTTTATGAACGGTAGTGGTAATTTGCTGGCCCTTTAGTCCCGGGTTGAGCAGAACTCAATATTTAAAATGTCAACAGTACGAAGTTTTGAGCCATCCAGAAAATGGTATGCATATGACGGTGAACATGAAACCTTTAATGTAGTATTTCATTACCATTCCATGACCAGCGGCGTATGATCCCAATTTATAACAAAATGGTTTGCCCTAAACCAGAAAACAATGGGAGAAATAAACAAAATGGAATTTAGTTGGCAGCAAAGGTTATAAAGTCTGAGTATCACATGTAACAGTCAAAAGACTATATTAAAAAACAGACAACATATCCTAATGGTAATTAAATAATACTCAGAACCTTTAAAGTCTGGAGTAATGGAACCACCTAAAGTACGAAAACAGGGTATTTGTGAAAGTATCTAAGACATCTGTATATAAATATCGGGTTGAACGATCTCAAAGATCGGAATGAATAACAGTTTTGATTGCAAGCACGGGTAGACGTTGTTCGCTGCCTCATTGTACAGGCAATGCTACTGTGATATATAAAACGAGAATGAAAAGAGAAATTTGATTAAAATTTGAAAATCGATTACGTGTTCTGTCGAAAAGTCGTACCTAAACGCCAAATAGGAAAAACACTTATTTTGATTTGATTCAAAACATCTACGTGCGGTTAAACACATGCAATCATGTATTATTTCGTCAACACCGTAAACAGACCAGTGTATGCCATCGATTCGTATATAATTGGATTCGAAATGGTTCTGGAAGTGACTATTGTGTGCTGTAATGGTCACCTGTTTTCTTTGTTACTGACATAAGTGATAAATTAGATTATAATACATTTAATGACGACACTTCTAAATAATCTGGTTATTTTGGATCTTGTGTGAATCTGAAGACAAAAAGGTTTCATCTGTAACATTTTGGAATTTTCTTTTACATGTTTAGAACCGAACTGACAGTATGACAAACTTGTGTAGTGCGAGTTCCACAGATTATTATACATGTATATATAAAACAAAAACAAGTTCACATGACCGGGTTTGACATTGTAATATCGAAGAATGTATTATCAATTGACATTTACTAAACCGCATTTAGCACAGAAATTACAATTAACAACGTAAATAGCTATCTCTGAAAGATATCTTAAATGTTTAACTCATTTTGTTATAATACTATATAGGAATAATTAAACGTTGATGTTTGTATAATGTCATCTTAAGTAATAATAAAACAAAACATATTCCAATTGAAATTAAAATAGGAAATAGTATTATGTTCTTTAAACGAAGACAGTTGAATTATATTGAAAATAATGTTCAAATACATGATTTGTCTTAAACCCCAGCGTTAGGTAGAGTCCACCGTCATTATGTATACACTGTAGCAAGTTAGTATTTCCTCTGCTTCAAGATAAAGGTTTCAGAACTCTGACCAATCACTGATCTTATTTTTACAGGTACAACTATCAATAGATGCGCCAAATTCAACATTTGACACTTAGGAATACAAGTTTTGTTCTAGAAAGTATGGAAAATAAATACATTATATAATTATTTGATAATATATTTGTATAGAGTAATGTTTAATGTATTTACATGCCAAATTTTATGGTTTAAAAATGCTTTATTATTTAGAAATTTGTGATTAAACCTCCCTGAGCAGATAATGCATAAAATGAGCATTACTGAGAAAAACTGTTTCTCTGGGGCCATTTTGGGGTTTTATACTCATTTAAACCCTAGCCTTTAACTATTTTTACAATCAATAATTGTTTCCATGTGGTGTGATATTAGTATATGGTTGCCCAATTACAATAATTTACGACGAGTAATTGCAAAGAAGAGCCACATTAAAGACTAATGATGTATTCCATTACCTTTCATTGTGAGAAATAACAAAAAGTCATCCATCATTGTATCCGCCATTTCTTGTTCTTGTTTCCTGAGAGGCTCATCGTAATATGGTCCTTGAGCTCCTGGTATAACGTTTGACATTTCATCTTTGCCTGGCCGCATATTATCTACAGGCGTCATCATTTCATTGCCATGCTGTTGACGGTCGTTCTCCTCATTTAATTCCATAAAGAATGGATCGTTCAAAATGCTATCAAAGTCTAGTGTATCAAGGCCGCCACGTTTCATTTCTCCTAAGAAAGAAACATAAATAATAAGTTAAATGGGAGTAAGCCATGTGTAATTAAAATAGCAAGCTAATAATGGATGAACCACACTGATATAATGATTATGTAATGATAAAATGTATCAACAGTTCCCTTCGTCTCAAAAAGAAATAAGCATTAATCACCATGTACGAGATAGATTAACTTTCAAAATCCATTCCGTTCTGAAGAACGTGGTATTGACATTTTGAGTCTTCTATGAAAATAATATATACGGTATCAAGTCTGTCACGTTTAATTCATTCTAGCAGATAAAATCATACTTCTTCAAGTAATACATCCAGCTGTTAACCATTCATTCAGTTAACAATAAATCGTTCAATATAATATCATATATATAATACCACCACCCTCCCCCGCCTCCAGTATCTTGTTTGACATGAACTTGTTTGGTATTTTTTGATATTCTTTTTCAGAAATTAGTCGTTCGCATGAATTTCGAATGACTTTTATGTGATTTATTAGATATACCGCACATTCTAGTCAGTTACGGTTAAATTTTAATTTAGAAACGATTAAAGTGTTCTGTGTTGATCGTATCCCAAGTCGAAGACTGAAAGAGAACTACCAGGACCACTTTTCATCCGTCGTCCGTCGTCAAATTTTGCTTTAAAATGGGTACATCCGGCTGTTCGCGAGGGTCTAGATTTCTGACCTCAAGCCCATTTTTGTGGATCTAACGTAGATTATCGCTTAAGCCGGTGCTATGAGGCGTGAGAGGTATTGCACTTTACATTATCTCTCATGAACAGACCCAATAAAATCGATGGCTGTTTTGTATAAATACATAATAAAGTCTGCTACTTTTATCTCTTGTTTGTGTTTGTTGCTTCAAGAGATCCCCTTTACAGTATTTATTAAAAGTAGATATGAAAGTCGAACCTGAACTGTAGCTTTCAAAGTCCACAGCCAACCACAAACACGCCCAGAAAAAAACAGTAATTACAAAGATGGATAAAAGTCAAGATATGACGTCATAAACACAAACGGCGAAAAAAGCTCACTCTTACCCTTTTGTCATCCCATACAAAATGGGACAGTGTAAATACAGATATCCCCGTCAGGTTATATTCTCTAAGAAACAAGGCAGCATTAATAAGCAAAACACATAAATGATCATGTATATATAATATCAAAAAAGCCTAGAAAGCCACAAAGCAAGTACTTACTGACTTGACAGCAACCAGAGCAACAAGAAAAAACCTTTACGTGTAAAACAAGATACGATTAAGAAATCGCTCTATATGGATTTAGATGGACTTCATCAAAGGGTCCTCAATCAGTCCAGTCATCGCACAATCAAAGAGGAAAGCATAATGGCGAACTGTAAATGGGTTAACCACTAAACATGCAGTGCGTTACAAAGTAATAAATTCATAACTTAGTTTGATAAACTTTCTGACAACTTTAATAAATATTGTACGAAAGAGATAATGACCAAGAATCTTACGAAGTTTGTAAATCCCATCAATATTGAAGTCAGGTTGGGATAGTCCTTGTCGCAGAAGAGTTCTTAAATTACTTTCATATTTTAAAAGTAGATCAGGGTTGGTTACGATTATACAATTTTCAAAGTTTTTTCTAAGTTTATGGTAACGGTAGTCCTGCTGGGATAGCTTTTTTAGTTATAATACAAATATTACTTGTGTTTTGTAAAACTGTCAAATACTTATGTTTTCCATAATAAAGGATCATGTTAAAGAGCATAAAATAACCGCTTATTTTGAACGAAATTCAGTTTGCAAAATAATAGGTGCTATCCAAGGTTAGGCACCAGGGTTTATTTAAGCACTGTTTATCCGACTTAATTCGCAATGTATGGAAAACTCAAATTTGAGACGTGAAAAACGGTACTGAAATGAGATATAGGATCCTATAGAAACCACAGCGTCCAAACGCAATGGCATCGTAGGTCCACACTGTAATACAAACAAGGAGCAATATGTAATTAATTATAAAATGAAAAAGACAAAATACAACAGAAAGGGTGGTGAAGACAGGGTTACCGACTTGGAACGGTCAGTAGGCAATAAGGTCTACAGGTTAGCTTGAATCTATTTGATGTGTACACAATTCTCGCTATTATCCTGTCTTCAAATAGACAAGACAGTGTAAACAAAACTACATCCCATCAAAAGAAATTCTCTAACAATTAATTCGACATCCAGAGGAACTAGCAAAAGAAACACTAATGTGTTGTACTAAAGCTTAACTATTTGATGACGTTTTTATCAGGATATGGGACATTTAAAAAAAAGAAGATTTTTCTAGATTACTACTGTTGTAACCCCTTTGTATCGTCATCTCGTCAAAGACCAATTTGTCAACATTTCAAATGCATACTCTTTCTGTCAATGTCAATTTGTCAAACTTGAGCCATCCCGAAATGATATGTATATGACGATGAATATGGAACCTGCAATGTCGTAATAAACCTAAAACGATCTTCTTTAAGAGACGCGAAACATATGTTGGCATTGTTGGTTTGAAATTATCGTTATATATGACGATGTCCCCGGGTTCAAACTTTGCCCTGACCTGTGGTTTATAAAAATGAAGACTTGTGCTTTTAAATTATTTTTCGTCAGAAACTGCATAAATCACATAACACAATGTCACCGTGAAGTGCCAGATGGCCGACGTTACTTAGAAACCCACACTTTAAAAAAAACTATTCAATAGCCGTTTAACGTATTTCTACAATATTTTTAGAAACTTGTATTCTTCTCTAGACCTTGATCAAGTTTGTTTAAATGAAGGATCCGGGGGGAAACATGCTACAGAATTTAATCAGGTGGCGATTTCTTTATTTGCACAGTCCCGTTTTATTTGTATCACAAAAGGGTAAACGAGAGAGCTTTTGCTACAGACCCTTTCAGTGCGGCCCTTTTGTCAAACTATCATGTTTGTGATGTCATGTCTTGCCTGTTATTAATCTTAGTAATTGTTCTTAGTTTCTGAAGGTATTTTTGGTCTGTAAATGCTGCAGACCAAAGCCGTGAACTCAAATGCTGCATTGCATTTTGTGTCTACTTTTCGTGCACCATATAAACTCGTTTAACTCCCTCCACCCCACTCCCCCCCCCCCCCCCCCCAACCCCCAGCGTCCTTTTTGCCACAGAGAGTTTCAAGACGGTAACCATACTGCCAACCGTTTGTGTTTTTGATGTCACATGCCTTGCTTATTATTAACTTTATAAGTGTTAATTGTTTAATGCATATTTCTGGTTAACCTTGTTCTGTGAAAGCTACATTTCTTGTTTGACTTTTATACCATTTGTTCTGAAATAGGTGACAACTTCGTTTCCGGTCGTTCATCATTACCCGCACTTCCACTTTATACCGTCTTACTTCGACCTGAGATATTTTCACAAAACATCGTAACAGTTAAATCAAATGACAGATTGCTTTGCACTATCGGTTTAGTGTTTCCGTTCGTATTTGTTGTTAATAATCAAGACATGAGAAAAAAACAAAACAAAAATTAGGAGTTTTAAGAAATAAATGTTGTCTCCAATAGCACTAGCGGATACAGTTATTTTAGCTCTTTAGGGTGGGTAATTCCAGTTATATCGTGACATTTATATGTTCTTCTTTGAATTATCTCATTAGACCTTGGACGTTTTGGTAAGACCGATTTATTTATATGAAACTTTAAGAGTTTTCAAAATTGTCAAGTTTAACGATATTTAAAGTCAGCTTATCTAGTCATAATGTATGCTGTCATGAATTTGAATAAGATATAAAGGTAAAACAGGAAATATAGTATACACAGAACACAGTCAACCAAATACGTTAACAATTAAAATGAAAAATAGATGCAAACTATGCGATACCACAAACATAAAATGACTGACAATACCGCTTTGGAACGGCGGCTAGTAGCGAAAAAGGTCAATGGGGATTTAAACCAGATTCTAGGATGAATGAAACCTCATTTGTTACATATTGTCACCTCAGTTAAATGGGACATTGTAAATAATCAAAATTATCAAACATGTTTTCCATTAAACATATGTTTTAAAATTTCCCCCTAAGATGTGAAATGAATTGTTATTGAACAGCTCATCAACACGGCCTAATCTAAAGTTTGTAGTAACCGTCCGGAGGTAGAGGACGGGTAAATAAATATGACTCAGTGCAACGTGATTGCTTTTAGTGTGGACTAAACCGAAAACACCCAGTTACAACGGCGAGGCTCGGACCCGTTGTTAACATATAAATAGTATATCGTGCTATCCATTGGGCCTCCGTGGTCCCGTACTCTAATGCGCATAGCATTGCTTGTGTAGACAGATTGGCAGGCAGGCAGGCAAAATGACGGGCATGCAGGCAGGCAGGCGCAGGCAGGCAGACTGGTAGGCGGGTGGACAGGCATGCATTTAGTCAGGCAGAAAGGCAGGTAGGCAGTTGCTTTTAACAAAATGTGAGTCATAAAATGACTCGGTCCACTCGATCTCAACCTTACTGCCCCACTAAAGTCGCAGACTCATGGCATACCACACAAAATTTAGTTAAACCGACACCAGCCCGACCACCGGCCCGACCAGTCCTAGATATGCACTGTATATGCTGAACGTCAAACAAGGGAGATACTATAACTATTTTTACGAAGTATTTGGTATGTTCAAGTCGGAGATTGAAACGCAGCCTCCTAAATACGAGGCGGCGTTAACCATTCCACTAACAACATATTCTACAATATAAATACACACACAAATCTATATATAAACGTACCCATTTTCATATTTCTCGACCACATCTTTGGATTTGTTAAATAATGTCTATGCACTGTAAAATATAACCATGACAATGATAATATTTGCTAATAATTACGACCATGTTGTAACACAATTTAGATTTGCTGCTTTAATTAGTATTATAATTGCAATCATTTATAGAGTTACGCTGTTAATACGAACATAACCATAATGACGAATCGGATTATTTTACACTTGAGGGTATATGAACAGGATTTGGGACTAAATTTGTTTGAAGAAATAAAAAGCTATGAAATTTCCAAATTAAAACGTGAATTGGTTTTTTTTAAAAAAAGATGGAGCGTTACACGTTTCCGGTATTATACTCAAGGATTATTTGGTATCTAGCATCGTGACCCATGATCCGTAGCGAACAGTAAGTGTAGTGTTAACGTAAGTAAATAAAAGAGTATGAGAATGGACCTTTGGAAACGGCTGAACACGACACATACGAAATATATAAGTTTATTTATACAGGTTGACTCACTGTGTATAGACGAAGCCGTCTCCGTTAGAACTACATAGTAAAAATAATATTTAGGCTTAACTAATAAGTACTCAATGTATTTATGCCTACACGTTACTATGACGTCTTTCAATAAAATGTCTTGAGACCTTGACTACTTGTAGTGAACCAAATTGTATGCGTATGGAACAAACATACATCAAAAAGGCAGCTTGAAACATTGAAGTGAAGATAGTATATTTTAAATTATTTGTGTACGAATAAAACTTATATATACGGGTACATTCCTTCAATTCAAATGTTTTAGCCACACAATCGCTGTTCTCTATTGTCTTAGTGATTTGATTTCATTGTAAATGTTTGTTATCTCTGCTAAAATCACACACTGTTCTTAATGGATACAATACAAGTTTGAGTGTGTGCTTTACAAGAACATAGTCTTCACAAAAGAATGATGACACATTTGAATGCTTTCATGAAATACCTTTTGGAAAATGTTAATTTCACAGCAATACCTAACACCAAGTATTTGACAAATAATTGGTTCATCGTGCTGATTTGTTTTGTTTTATAAGTAGATATAAAACTTAAACAGGAAAAGTAGCATTCAAGGACGACAGTCAACCAAAAGCACTGACAGAAACAAAGAACCAATTCATACATGAATAAAAGGCGAAATAAGACATTACAAATAACAGTAAGGCTACCGCCTTGGAATGGTCAGTGGCTAAAATGTCGCAGGGGTTTAAACCAGGTTCTAGGGTGCACCAAACCTCACTCTTACCTTATTGTCATCGAAATAAACGGGACAGGGATACCGCCATGGAAGGATCGGTGGCAAAATATATCACTGGGTTGGGGATGTGGGGTGCTAAAGGCTTGATATATGAATCCCTATGTATGCATATAACTTGCTTCATTACAATACATACTAATAAGGTGATCCCTTGAAAGCAACAAACACAAACAAGAGGGAAAAGTAGCAGACTCGGTTTTATTGAGTCAGTTCATGAGAGGTAATTATAAGATGCAACACCTCTCACGCCTCCTAGCACCGGCTTAAGCGATATTTTACTTTAAAGTGGGCTTGATGATCCCAAAGGACCAGTAAATAATAACACTACTGATTTATAGTCGGGGCGACTATTTACGGCCGCCACACAGCACTAAACAAACGCTAGTGTGAATGTAAATATATACTGAAAAGGTGTGTCTCCAAGTCATGCAATGCCATTGCGTTTGTGTGCTGTTGTTTATTGAGGAATTTATTTTCTTTTATTCGAATAGAGCAATATTTGTAATAATTAGATACGGTGTCTGTAAAATACAATTGACACTTCTTTTCTCTATAGTATACAAGGCATAACGTTGTAAAGGGTGTATAAATCCTTTAATAGATAATACAATAGGACCAAATATAAACTCGGTCTACCCTTGTATTTATATATGATTAAAATGCACATGAATTCGGATGATGACATTTTATGCCTTAACGAATGTTGAACCCATGCGTTATAAACAGTAAACTGCTGACTACAATAAATATTGTTCATAAAATAATGCGATAAGAAATCGATTATCTAACATTTAAATACAATTATGCTAAACACTTACATTTCAAAGCCTTTAAACTCAATATGAATACCCATTTATGATTTGTACAACATTAACTCGCCGATTCGTCGATTTTCCCATATCAAACTAGTGGGCTTGATGTTCCCAAAGGACCAGTAAATAATAATACTACTGATATGTAGTCGGGGCGACTATTTACGGCCGCCACACAGCACTAAACAAACGCTAGTGTGAATGTCAATAAATACTGAAAAGGTGAAAGTCTCCAAAGAAGGCTAAAAATATCGGACAGGGAAAGCAGTATTCAAGGACGACAGTCAACCACAAAACACAAAAACAAACACGCAAACAGACAAACGAAAAGGCAAAAGTAATAAAAAATGCAAACGACATCACAAACACAAAAGGGTTGACAATAGGGCTACCGCCTTGGAACGGTTAGTGGCAAAGTAGACCACTGAGGGTTTAAACCGGTTCTAGGGTGCACCAAACCTCACACTTACCCTACTGTCATCCCATTAAAACAGGACAGTGTAAATAAAGAAATCCCCGCCATGATCTAAACTCTAACCAACAAGGCAGCATCAATAGGCAATATAAGTAAAACACAAATATGCTCGTGTAAATATAATACAAAAAAACAATAGCCTAGAAAGCCACAATGGAGGTACTCATTGACTTGGCAGAAGCCAGAGCAGTAAGAGAATACACCATTAAGGGCAAGACAAGAAATAACATGGACAAACATCAAACGCCACTGTCCCAATGGGCTTTAGGTAGGCGTCATCATAAGGTCCACAGCCTGTCCGGTCATCGTACAATTAAAGAGGAAAGCATAGTGGCGAACTGTAAAAGGGTCCACCACCAAGCATGCAGTACGTTGCAAAATGATAGGGTCATAACCTCTTTTGATAAACTTTTTAACAAGTTTAACAAAGATGGTATGAAAGTGATCATGACCAAGAATCTTACGAAGTTTATAAATCACATCACCATAGAAGTCAGGTTGTGATAGTCCTTGTCGCAGAAGAGTCCTTAAATTATATTTGTATTTGGAAAGAAGATCAGGGTTACGATAATAAAATTTTGCAAAGGTTTTACGAAGTTTATGGTAACGGTAACCCTGACTGAGTAACTTTTTAGTTATACAAAGATTACGAATATTAAAGTCCTCAACTCATACAATGCTATTGCGTTTGTGTGCTGTTGTTTATTGGGGAACTTTTTTTCTTTTATTCGAATAGAGCAATATTTGTAAGAATTAGATACGGTGTCTGTAAAATACAATTGACACTTCTTTTATCTATAGTATACAAGGCATAACGTTGTAAAGGGTGTATACATCCTTTAATAGATGATACAGTAGGACCAAATTTAAACTCGGTCTAACCATGTATTGATTTATGATTACAATGCACATGAATTTGGATGACGACACTGTGTCTTAACGAATGTTGAACCCATGCGTTATAAACAGTAAGCTGCTGATTACAATGAATATTGTTCATAAAATAATGCGATAAGGAATCGATTATCTAACATTTAAAATATAATTATGCTAAAAACGTACCTTTCAACGCCGTTAAACTCAATATGAATACCCATTTATGATTTGTACAACATTAACGCCGATTCATCGATTTTCCCAGATAAAACTAGTTCGCAAACAATTATTAAACCAGACAGAATGCACCGAAGTAACTGCACGTGTATCATTTATATGAAATTGAAGCGCATTGGTATAATGGGTTGATTCTATATTTGGACAAAGATACATAATAATTCGCCCAGATTGTGTTCAATCCTTGCAATCAAGTATTACTCGTTGAAGGCATTGCCTTCCTAAAGGTTTTAATTGCAACTGTATGAATACAACTTTAGGCGTTTATTTGCATTATGTACAACACAATTGGATACTTCAATGCCAATTAGATACTTAATACAAACGAACGATAATAAAACATGAGACTAATTTAAAACATTTTACCTAGAGTCAAACTGTTCAATCTGCCAAGGGTAATTATCAATCGTTATCTTTGATGATGATGTAGTGTTATAGTTTAATGACAGTCTGGGCTGTTTTATTGTTAAATGCAGTTTACATAGAGGATCTTACATGAGTAACTGTATTATTGAATTTAATAAACGAGTTGGATACAATGATATGATACGAGGTCCTGCCCAACACCTACGTGCATTTCCTTGTTTTACTATATAGATGAAAACTATTGCAAATTAGATATATAGGAAAGAAGTTCAAACAACTTTACACAGTTAGATGATATATAAACATTTGTAAAGATGGGGAGTTAGTTATTTGAGATATTGTCTGCGACAAGGACTATCACATGTACGACAGGACGTCTATGGTGACGTGATTTACAAACGTTGAAAGATCTTTGGTCATGATCACTTTAAAATCTTTATTAAACGTGTAAAAAGCTTTCGCTAAAGAGCTTATGACCCAATCCTTTATACAACGCACATCATGTTTAGCGGCTAACCCTTTTAGCATGTATACTGTTTGTGCGATGATCGGACAGATTGTGGACCCTATGATGACGTCTACCTAAATACCGAAATGGCAGTTACCTTTGATGTTTGTCTTCAATCTTGTCTCGTGGTGACCTTAATGGTTTATTCTAAATTTGCTCTGGTTTCTGACAAGTCATTGAGTACAGGCTTTTAAGTTTTATATGCCTCTTTTATTGTGTCGCTTGCAACCTTATTGAATTTTGCCTTTGAAATAAATAAATCTTTAACCTGCAACCTAACCGAACTCACAGTTTGGCACAATAGGGACCTATGTTCATGAAACTTCATACAGTTATTTTCTCAAACGCCACTGACATGTCCAATAACTCTGAATTTAATATCAGCAGAGTTATGCCCCTCTCAATATAACTTTAACCTTCAAATTGACCTATATCATAGCATGGCCATAAATAGACCTATGGTAATGAAACCGTACACAGTTTTTTCATACCAATTATTAAATGCAGAGTTATGCCCTTTTTCATAAAACGTTTACAATTTAATAAAACAATCTGCTCCATAATTCATGAAAGATTGCACTCCGTCTCTTCAAACCGTATTGTGAGATTGTTCTTGATGAAAAAAGCTAATGACAGGCGGCATGTTCCATGGAACACCCTTCCAGTATGCATATATACATCATCTTTCTTTGTGGTATACTTATATTGTCTACTAATGATACATTATTTGTTAGAAGATACAGCCTAATGGGGACAACTGTAGTTACACTGTTCCATTTTCTTGGACAAGTAGGGTAACAATGAAGTTTGGTGCACCCTAGACCCTGGTTTAAGACCCCAGCAGCCTGTCTGCCACTTACCGTTCCAAAGCTGTACTCCAGTTGTTAACCCTTTGCGTTTGCGGTGTCTCATACTTTGCTTCTAATTTTCCTCGCAACTGTTTGTTTTGTGTGCAATCTTTTTTTGGTTGCTGTGAATGCTATATTTCCATTTTAAACCTACTGATCTCTGAATACTGTGAAGATCGTTTTGTTAAATAAATCTAGAGTGGTTACGATATTTTAAATTAACTCAAATGCGTTTTTGAAGCTTACATAATAGCAAATGGAACACACATTTAAACATTTACAGATGCATTTAAATAATAAAAATGGTTACTTTGTCTTTCAAATATGTGCTGAGGTCATTGTGATATACTGCACTGACCTATCGTATATTCCTGTTGTATATTTTCATTTGAAGTAATTATTATTAGTAGTAGTAGTATCAATGTTTCAGACAGACAGAACTTACAGTGATAAAATACTTATTTATAATGTACACGTTACATACATTCTCCGATTTAGTGTCTCGTTGTCTTGGTATAACATTTTATGTTGCAATATAAGGTTGTCTATTCTACACGTTATTTAATATTTGAAGGCGAAGAAAAACAAATTAGTAGTTTGTCTGGCACTAAAAGACATCGCTTATAAGAAAATACAATAAGTATGAACATATAAATAATGTGTATTTTAACCTCAGCAAAATAAATTAGTAGTTTGTTTGGCACTAAGAAACATCACGAACAAGGCAATAAAATATATATGAGCATGTAAATAATGTGTATTTTAACCTATTTGTATTTATATTTTCTGATCTGATTCAAAGTTTGAAAAGCAGAAGATAATGGATTTGTAAACAAAATGTAATACAGGCATGATGGTCAAAACTTGCATCGCTTTACAAATTAAAGTCTACTCTTCACATTGTGTAACCGACTCTGTAATGCTACATTTCATAGTTTAAACATATTTCTTTCACATCGACTATGAAACAAGTTCTTGAAAGAAATCACTCTCTACGGCTTGATTGTACGATGACAGGACATATTGTCGAACCTATGATGACCTCTACTAAAATCTTTATAGGACGGTAATGCTTGATGTTTGTCTTTAATCTTGTCTTGCCGTACCCTTAATGGTTTGCTCTATTGTTGCCATGGCTTCTGCCAAGTCATTGACTACTTACTTCGTGGCTTTCTAGGCTTTTTTGTATTATATATACATGATCATTTATGTGTTTCACTTATATTGACTATTAACGCTGCCTTTCTTGTTAGAGATTATAAACTTGCGGGGATATCTTTATTTACACTGTCCCGTTTATTGGGATGACAATAGGGTACGAGTGAGGTTTCGTGCACCCTAAGACCTGGTTTAAACCCCAAACGGCATATTTTGCCACTGACTGTTCCCAGGCGGTAGCCCTTTTGTCAACCCTTGTGTGTTTGTGGTGTCTTATCTTGCCTTTTATTCATCTTTATATATGGTTGTTCTTCTTTTCTTTGTGTGCTTGTGGTTGACTGTCGTCCTTGATTGCCACTTTTCCTGTTCGATTTTTATATCTATTTTCCAGGGTGGAACCGGTACTAAGCATTGTGGATTAATTATTCTAATCAGGGACAAGTAACATGTCCACAGTGAGAATCCAACCAGCGATCTATCGATTTGAAGGCTAACGTTCTACCACTGGACCACTCAATCCTAAGAATGATAATCTATTGAGATTAACATTACTCAGCCCTTTGTTTTTGTATAAATGTGTATTTTTTATTATTTACAAATTCGTTATTCGATCAAAATGTTTTTATTCATTCGATCTTTGGAGATCGCTGAGCCCGATACTTATATTTAATTATCGGTGGTACTTTTTCATTTCTTTTTGTTTTCTTACTTAATTTTCGATTCAGAGGTTCCACTACTCCGGCCGATTAAAGGCTCTGGTTATTGTTTAACCACTTATAGGATATGTTGTCTGCTTTTTAATTTAGTCTTTTGACTGTTACTTGTGATATGCAGGCTTCATAACCGCTGCTCCCAACTAAATTCCATTACGTTTATTTCGCTCTTCGGGGCATTTAATTTTATTAGATACTGGGACCATACGTCGTACGACATGGGGAAGAAAGACACTCCATGTTCACCGCCATATGCATGCCATCTTCGGGATGGTTAACATTTAGTACTATTGATTTTATTAATATTGAGTTCTGCTCAACCCGGGGCTAGAGGGTGTGAGCGTTAGCGAGCATATTTCACTGCCGCTCATGAACACTCTCAATCAAACCGAGACTGCAATATTTTGTATATGTCATATTCGGCCGTTTCCAAAGGGGTCTAATACAATAAATATACATATTCGTAACTGGCCCCTCAATTTGCGACTTCGTACTTGTAAAGTTATTCGCAAATAATTGCAGTCACTCGATCATGTCGATAATACAAACAATGGGATGGTCTCAATCAATCCGAGACTGCAATATTTCGTATGTGTCGTTTTCAGCCGTTTCCAAAAGCCCATTATCATACTCTTTTGTAAAAGGATTGGGTCAAAGTATTTACTCTATCGATAATGCGTTGATGTTATACGCCATTTAAGGGTTTATGTTAAGCTGTGGGATGAGACAATTGCAGTTATTTTCGGATGAATGCAGATAAAAATACATTAAATACTTATAATTAAAAACTGCGAACAATACACATATTTACTGCATTCTTGTTGGTTATTCATTCTTAAGAATGTCCTGTTATTTCTCAATAACACGACAAAATAAAATAGTGCCAGTTGCGCAGGCGCAGACTAAAGTGGAAGTCCAACATTTGTTTTGAGCGGTGACAGGGGTCCGGGTTAAGGTCCGGGTTAAGGTCGAGCTTCCAAACATCATTTATTTTTAAACCGCTAAAGTCACAAAACGAAAGTAAATAAACAGTGGATTCAGAAGTGGAATAGCATAATACAGATTAATATACACAGTAAAGGTAAACACTTTAGCTTAATATTACAATCGTAAAGCTATTTATGAGTATGTGTATGTGTATGTCATGTTATTTTTTAAAGCTGAATCAGTCAGAACAACCGACAATTTAAAGATTATCATTGATATAGTTTGTAATTATAAGGATTGTTTTTTGTGATGTTATCGAAGTATAACACGTCCATGATGGGTCACAATATTTTTTAAATAATTGCAATTGTTTGTACTTTTTTTTAACAAATATTAGAAAAAATATATACGGGTTGCTGTTGTTTTTACGCACACTCTATCAATGGAGGATGAAAGTAGTTCTTCGTAAAGTTCATTGAAAAATGAACGTAGCTTAAATTGATCATGTGGTGGTCCTTAAACCATCCCATTGTTTGTAATATCGACATGCTCCAGTGACTGCAATTATTTGCGATAACCACAAGTACGAAGTCGCAAATGGAGGGGCCAATTACGAATATGTATATTTATTGTATTTGACCCCTTTGGAAACGGCCCAACATGACATATACAAAATATTGCAGTCTCGGTTTGATTGAGACTGTTCATGAACGGTAGTGACATATGCTCGCTACCGCTCTCGCCCTCTATCCCCGGGTTGAGCAGAACTCAATATTCATCAAATCAATAGTACATAATTTTAACCATCCCGAAGATGGCATGCATATGGCGGTGGACATAGAGATTTTCCTCCCCCATGTCCAACGGCGTATGGTCGCAGTATCTAACAAAATACTATGCCCCGAAGACCGCCATAAACAAAATGGTATTTAATTGGGAGCAGCGGTTATGAAGCCTGCATATCACAAGTAACACATACAGAGTCTTGATTTCGTAATTTTAGTATAAAAACTAGTTTGTGTTATAAACAAAACAAATAAGGAATAAACATAGTATGGTAAAAGTCACTCGTATTTCAGTACAGAATAAGATCTGAAAAGTCCGCGTTCAACGATATTTTTAAACGTGTTTAGTAGTATTCTGGCCGTTGCAGTCTTTTATTTATTATGATGTATAGACTGATATTACGGGTTCATTTGTACCCTGGTTTAATTCATTTGTACTATGGTTAAATTAATTTCTATTCATTTGTACCGCGGTACAAATAATTAGGCGGTACAAATAATTATGCAGTACAAATAATAAGATCATGGTTAATGTCATTTAAACCTTTCATACAAATGTTTCAAACTCGGTACAAGTCATTTGAACTGAGGTACAAATGTGGAATTATGGAACATATCCATAAGTGAATTAAACCGTAAAAATCATTTGAAAGTCGGTTTAAATCCATATAGACATACAAATCGAACAACAAAGTAGCATTCAAGGACGACAGTCAACCACAAACAAACCCAGAAACAAAAAAACAACTTTAAAGATGAATAAAAGGTCAAAAAAGACATCGTAAACACAAAATAGTTGACAATAGGGTTACCGCCTTGGAAGGGTCAGTGGCAAAAAAAGCCGCTGGGGGTTTAAACCAGGTTCTAGGGTGCGCCAAACCTCACACTTACCCTACTGTTATCCTAATAAAACGGGACAGTGTAAATAAAGAAATACCCGCCATGAACTATTCTCTAACCAACAAGGCATCATTAATAGGCAATATAAGTAAAACACAAAGATGCTCGTGTATATATAAATACAAAAAAACAATAGCCTAGAAAGCCACAAAGAATGTACTCAATGACTTGGCAGAACCCAGGGCAACAAGAGAACAAACCATTGAGGGCACGACGTAGACGTATTCATAGAGTGTGCAGCCTGTCCGGTCATCGCACAATTAAAGAGGAAAGCATTTTAATTTGACCAACTTTTGGTCATGACGGCTATCTTGAATAAATGACGGCAATGAAAAACACAAATCCAAGTTGACCCCTCCCGAGAATGTTTGTGCTAAAGTTTCAATTTTATCCTTTAAAAATATTTCAGAACAGATTTACTTTAGAGATGTACTTTAAACATGTTCGTATATAAATCTATGTCTAAATGAGCATCATTGTGGCAGCCATACTGAATATTTGACAGTACTAAAAGAAAACACAAATTTGATAGAGGCAACCCAGTAATAATGCACATGATGAAACGCTTTTTATAAGGCAGAATGCTGAATTGTACCACTGGTCAAATTAGTTGTACCGCAGTTCAATTGATTTAGACAGCAGTTCAGTTTGGTCAATTTGAACTGTGATACAAACATGGTACACATTACTTGAACCATAGTATAAATGATTTGAACTGCGGTACAAATGATTGAACCGCGGTTAAACTATTTGATGAGAGTTGGTGCAATTATTTGAGTTTCTGTTAATTGGCGTTTCAGGTAATCATAAATTGCTTTTTGATACCACAGCTATCGGTAACGAGTTTATGACCGCAGTAATTGGCTACATGTTCATACCACAGCTATCGGTAACGAGTTTATGACTGCAGTAATTGGCTACATGTTCATACCACAGTTATCGGTAACGGGTTATTATTACAGTACCGATAATGCGTTGATACCACAGCTATCGGTAACGAGTTTATGACCTCAGTAACTGGCTACGTCTTCATACCACAGTTATCGGTAACGAATTTATAATCACAGTACCGATAATGCGTTGATACCACAGTCATCGGTAATGAGTTTATGACCACAGTAGTCGATAACGCGTGCATACCACTGAATGCGGTGACGTGTATGTATTATGTATAATCAATTTCCCGTGTTGCTTCATATAGCTATATAAGCAAATAATAAACATGATTGTTTAAAATTGACACTTGCGAGCACTTTTAACAAGACATTTTTAAAAAACACGAAGCTCTTACCTTGGTCAGCAAAGAAAGACCTCTGAAAGAAGAAGTCAATAGCAAGATATTAATGGAAAATAATATTTTAATGTGCAAAAGAAATATGCAATCAAAGTGCATTGTAATTCCGACGATGTAAAATTCTTTTTAATCTTCATTTAAACTGCACTGCAATATATCATTAAATAAAGCAATAAGTTTTATTAGATAACCTAAAAATAGAAGCTTTCGGATTGTTCATTAGAGGTTAGGGAATACCAGAAAACTTTGGTACCAATATCTTACAAAAAAGTGGCTGTTTCCGGCACAGGAATGTTCCGAATTCGGTTTCGCTAAATATCAACACAGTCATACGCTGTTAGACTAAAGTAACCGGAAGTTGAAAATGTTGGCCGCAGTACGCTGTTAGATTAAAGTAACCGGAAGTTGAAAAAGTTGGCCACAGAGAGACTCATTAACGAAAAAGGAAGCTAACAAAAAGCAACACCGTCTTGCGTCCTTATGAGATGCGGAATTTAATTTGTTGTTGCATGATCAGGATGCCACACTACAAATCTACATGTGATGATGATTTAGAGGTTTTGGGTTTAGACAAATGTTATTTATGTCGAACAGTGAGCGGCGTATGGCGTTATGTATGGTTTCCCGTCAGACCTTTTTATTCCGGTGAATATCACATCATTTATACCAGCTGAAAATTCCATATTTGCATAACATATAACGATACTTTCTTTAGGAAATGGCAGAGTGTTCTTTTCAGTTTGTTGCATTGTTAAGAGATAGAATTCGTGCCTCCAGGATAGTGCTAACCGATAACGGTATTCAATTTTAAAATATATAAACACAGAGGTAATATATAATACCACATATGTGCAGGCTGTGTGCTGAGCGGTGTGAATAAAAACAACAAGTGACATAGACAGGATCTCTTGTACATAACTTGATGCTAAGAAAGTTTGCAGATTGTGAGGACGGAGCGGTGTAAAGAACAACAGATTGTAACATATGTAGACATGATCAGTTGTACCTACCTTGTTTCTAAAAGCGTGTGCAGATTGTGAGGACGGAGCGGTGTAAACAACACCAGCTAGTGACATAGACAGGATCAGTTGTGTAAGATAACCCTTCATTGTATAAGTGACTAAATCAGCTTGTTGTCGGAGAAAGTCTGTATGCCAAGTTGTTGGTCTAAAATAAATAAAGTGACAAAAATAAAGACAATGAAACAGCCAACACCAGTTCATTATTGAGCACGTGCATGATATAAGCTGTGGGCCTAGAAAATATTAATGCCAAGATTTTGTTTATCTGAAATGTAAAATGTATATATCGGAGGAGCTGAAACAGACACGACAAGGACAAGTCATCACAAGTAACCACCCACTGTAACAATGCCTTTCTGTGGACAGCAGCTGTTGTCAATTAACTTGAGCCAGAAGTTTGCACGTGACTTATAGAGGACATGACCATGCCTCTTCGTTTTTCTGAAAAGAAAATAATTGTATTATTTGGTTGAAGTGCAATAGACAAAATAACATGTGTTTAAATAGTCCAACAAATTACACGTCATGCATATAACAGTAATACAGCTTCAGGTCAGAGAATGTAGCTAGTGACAAAACAAAAAGACTAAATCACAGAGAACCCGCGCAGTATAAACACATGCAAAAACTAACTTATCGTTTCTTAAAGAAATGTACACACGTTTAAAGTGATATAGGCAATAATGTTCATACTTAAACCTACATTGTGTATTGCGTGTGCTTATGTAAAGTAACGTGATCGTAGAAAATATAGCTCATTCTTCACTCTTCCCTGTTTATTGCATGTGTTTATTCAGCGTAACTTCACCTTAGAATTTTGTAACGATCCTACTTCATCCCTCACAGTATATGCCGTGGTTAAACATTCTTTATCTTAATAAAGTCATTGATTTTATTTATATACCAAGTTTTTTTCAAAATAATCGTGTTGTCGATTCTATTATAATATAAGTACAAAACAAAAATTAGAAAAATATGATTTTCAACTACAACAAAATAGTGTCTGACCTTGATATACTAAATAACACTCCTAAGGACTGCAAGTGTATTACATTTAAATTTTGCTGTGGTCAGGTCGCCAATCCATTGAGTATTTTAGTACTAAATGGTGTCGCAGAGAACATGCTGACACTAACTCCCTTTCTACTTGGAAAAAAACTATTTTAATATCATATATACCCGTATTAACTTCTAACCCCTCCCTACTTCCGACTAGACCTAGGTTTTAATTTCGTAATTTAAAATCGGGAATCCAGGAATGTCATAATAAGTTTGTTTTAGTTCCTTCTAATAAAGCAGCAAATAATATAAATATTGTTTGACGCCTCTATTACGCCAATGATTTATCTCAGGAACTCCGGAGTACTAATTCGTATACTCCGGTGCAATCTATTGAAGATAATGTTATTTCGACGCATATCACTCGGAGGAAGAATTTCTAGGCTGGAATAGACGAAAAGCAAAACAGACTTCCAACGATGCACTGATTGCCAAATTACACAAACAACTATATAAAGCCCGTTTTATTTCCAAATCTAGTTCTTGCACCACTACAAATACCTCCAAACTTTTGAAATTTTGTCTTACTGCCGTTAAAGATTACGTTAAACAATATTGTGCTAAGCTTATGTAAACTCTGAGATTAATTTATTTTGGTCTATAAAAAACACAGGCGACGTTCTTGATAAAATTTACAATAAACGCCAAGCTTCATCTATAAATACTAAGTCTTATGATTTTTCTACATTACATACAACTTATAAACGCTTCTTTTCTTGATTTAGATCTCTCTATTGAAAATGGTCAAAATTAATAGCAAAATCTATGACAAGAGAGATGATTTTAATTTTGATATTGTTAATTATCCCCACTTAGATGGGGATGTTCCCCGAGTAACTTCTTATGGGGTCTATGTGTCTCAACTTATTCGTTTTTCAAGAGCTTGTACTCGAGTTGAGGTTTTTACTATTCGTAATTTTGTATAATTAAAAAGCTACTCCATCAGGGTTACCGTTACCATAAACTTCGTAAAACCTTTGCAAAATTTTATTATCGTAACCATGAACTTCTTTTCAAATATAAAAGTAATTTAAGGACTATTCTGCGACAAGGACTATCACAACCTGACTTCTATGGTGATGTGATTCACAAACTTCGTAAGATCCTTGGTCATGATCACTTTCATACACAATTTGTTAAACTTGTAAAACGTTTTATCCTAAGAGGTTATGACCCTATCATTTTGAAACGCACTGCACGCTTGGTGGTGGACCCATTTACAGTTCGCCATTATGCTTTCCTCTTTAATTGTGCGATGTCCGGACAGGCTGTGGACCCTATGATGACATCTACCTAAAGCCCAAAAAGACGGTGACGTTTGATGCTCGTCTGCAATCTTGTCTTGTCGTGCCCTCAGTGGTTTATTCACTTGTTGCTGTTGCTTCTGCCAAGTCATTGAGTATTTTCTTTGTGGCTTTCTAGGCTATTGTTTTTTTATTTATATATACACGAGCATATTTGTGTTTTACTTATATTGCCTACTAGTGCTGCCTTGTTGGTTAGAGAATAGTTCATGGTGGGGATTTCTTTATTTACACTGTCCCGTTTTATAGGGTTGACAATAGTGTAAGTGTGAGGTTTGCTGCACCCTAGAATCTGGTTTAAACCCACAGCGGCCTTTCTTCCCACTGACCGTTCCAAGGCGGTACTTACATTTCTTGACAACTGGCAAAAGTAAGTTAATATAAGTTGAATAGAAACTATCAAACTTTCACTGATGATATATATATATATAAAAATGTAGATATAAAATTCGAACAGAAATTTAGAATTCAAGGACCACAGTCAACCAAAAACAAGCATATAAACAAACAACAATTATAAAGATGAATAAAACCATATTCAAAATCGGGAATTGACATCACAAATATTAAAGAATTAACAACAGGGCTACCGTCTCGGAAAGGATAGTGGCAAAAAGATCACTGTGGATTTAAAGCATTTAATGGTCACCAAACCTCACTCCTACCCTTGTGTCATGCCAGTAAATCCCAGTAAAACGATACAATGTAAAAATTGACAGCATTAATAGTTAATATATGTATAATACAAATATGCTCATATTTATATATGTTATGTATATATAATATAAAAAAAGCCTAGAAAGTCACAAAGCAAGTATTCAGTGACGTGGCAGAAGCCAGAGTAACAAGAGAAGACAAGACAAGTTTGGAGACAAACATCAACAGGTATGGTCCTCTCAAGATTTAAGTAAACGTCGTCGTCCTCAATCTGTCCTGTGATCGGACATTCAAAGAGGTAAGCATAGTGGCGAACTGAAAATGGGTCATCCATCAAAAATGCAATGCGTTTCAACAATCCTAGAGTCGTAGTCTTTTTTGATAAATTTTTAACAACTTGAAGTATAAATAAGATTGTATGTAAGTGTGCATGACCATATATCTTAAAACGTATGTAAACCACTTCACCAAACACGTCAGGTTGTGATAGTCCCTGTCGCAGAAGAGTAATTTGCAAATTACTTTTATATTTTAAAAGCACATTAGATAATACAATTGTGCAAAGAGTAGCATTTTAGTTATTCAAATGTTACGAATATTAAAGTCCTTAACTCGACGACAAACTATAGAGAAACGAATAAGTTGAGAAACTTATACCCCATAAGATGTTGCTCTGGGAACAGCCCCGTCTAAGTAGGGATACTTAACTATATCGGAATTCAAATCATCTCCTGCCATAAATTGAGCTAATTATTTCTCCATCTGTAACTGAGAGATGCAAATCGAGAAAGGAAGACTCAGTAACTGAAATATTGACTTTGTTAAGTTGAAGATCTTTAGGGTATATTCTATTTACCATAGTACAAAAGAAAGGGTTGTCAAAGTTTAACATAACATTACATACGAAGAAGTGGCATTAAAGGCTTCTATGACATCTGCCTGAGTATCTAGTGAAAGACTCAACATGAAATATCTTTCCAAGCAATACAACACATGTCTGTAACACATTGTGCAGTTATTCCCACATGGATACCAACAATTTGTCATAAACAGTAGTTGCATACTTACCGAAAATATCATCTTATACGAATATGAGCGCTTTACAAACGTATTGGTTAGTCCACATAGTGTAATATGATATTGGTCCAGTTACTGGTCCAAGTACTGTCATATTGGCTCAAGGACAATATGTCAGGCCGAGGATCAATAATTCGGACAATATGAAAACAATTAATTAATGATAATTGTATCCATTAACTTCCTCTTCAGTAGTATATTATTTTAATAACCTGTTGACATGATTTGCATTTATTTATAGTAGCGTTAATTTCATTTATATTGTGATTAGCGAGCCTGAATAAAAGAGTATGATAATGGACCTTTGGAAACGGCTGAACACGACACATACAAAACATTGCAGTCTCGGTTTGATTGTACATGAACGGTAGTGAAATATGCTAGCTACCGCTCACGCCCTCTAGCCCCGGGTTGAGCAGAACTCAATATTCATAGAATTTAAAGTACATAATTTTAACCATCTCGAAGATGGCATGCATATGGCGGTGGACATAGATATTTTTCACCCCTATGTCCAGCGGCGTATGATCCCAGTATCTAACAAAATACTATGCCCCGAAGAGCGAAATAAACAAAATGGAATTTAGTTGGGAGCAGCGGTTATGAAGACTGCATATCACAAGTAACAGCCAAAAGACTAACAGCCAAACGTCACTTAAAGCGCGTCATTGACATATTGGCCTTGATTTTTAATATTGGCTGAGTTTGCGTCGTATTATGTTTAGAGTTTCTAGTAAAACACGGCGTGTATAGTTTAGTTAATTAATAATTATCTGTACAGCCGTTAGTGAAAAAGCGCTTTATTATTGTTACAGGCCATAAATGTAGTATTTTCTAAGAGCAATCATCCTGTTTTTAATTAGGTTATGCGGAGAAAATGGATCCACTATAGAATAGCCATAAGTCAATGTAGTTGAGACTTGAGGTTTATTGCGAATTTTATCCAGAAAATCTCCTAATATATTTATAGACCAAAATGAATGAATTTCCGAGTTTTCATTAGCTTTAGTGCATTAACGTTTGACGTGATCATTAACATGCAGAGAGAAAATAAGTTAAACGTTTCGAGATGTTTTTAGCGGTGCAGGCACAATAATAAGAAATAAAATGGACTTCATAAGGTTGTTTTGTAATTTAAGAATCCAGCACATAGTTAGAAGTTTCTTTTGCTTTTCATTTGCTCCAGTCTGGAAAGCAGTGCACTTAGTAATATGCTTGCATCATCCTCAGAAGATAGGACTGGAGTATACAATTTATTCCTCCTGAGTTCCATCAACAAAATATTGAAGTAAAGAAGAAGTAAACAGTTATAAGATGCTTTCTCAGCAGGAACTAATAAAAATTTGTTATGAAATTCCTGTATTCCCGATTTCAAATTACCAATGGAAAATCTAGGTCTCGAAGGAAGGAAAGAAGGGTATCTGTATAAAACTTAATACGAATATCTATGATTTTAAGAATATATTTTTTCCAAGTAGAAAGCAAGTTCCGATCCGCATGTTCTCTAAAATACTTAATTGATTCGGGCGATCTGAGCATGACACGAACCACAATAAATCATTGAAGGCAATCTATACTGTCTTCGGACCTTTAGAAAACAAAGGAGGAATAAGTGTATCTATTATTTCAAAACCAGTAATGACATGACCAGCCGGAGCATAATAACATTTGGAATATTTACAGTCACATACCTTTTGCGTGTTGTTTTCTATATTAATGTCAGAAACAATTGTGTTGTAGTTGAAAGAGTTCTTCTCAATATGGGGTCGAAGAAAATGTTGTGTACATCTTTGAATTATGGAAGCCGTATTATATAAAGGACCTGTTAGTATGAATAAATATTGTTTCTGCTTCCTCGTCGATCAACTTGAGACAAAAACGCTTTGCATTTAAACACTTTTGATCTGACCTCAAATACTAGTGAAACTAAAACAATTTTGTCAAGTTGTTTATGGTATATTTGCCAGAAAACAAAGGTTATAGTCGACACAACAGAGTGGCATAGAGAATATTGTTTGTAACCACTCACTCACTATATATTTGCCTAAAACATATGTACGTTTGATAACAGTATTGTATTGCCATTTATATTAAACGTTGTTTAAAGTAACCCTAACTGTATATTTGCCTTTATTTATCGGGCTATAGTAACTAGTGCATAGATCCTTGTATCCTGGTCATTAATCAGGCAACCACAACGCTTGGCACAAACACTATATTAAGCTGTTTGAATAACAACAACTATAGCTAAGGACCAAAATGGTCGGATGTGGACAGACTGGGCAAAAGCACCAAACTTTCTGTGATAGTAGTTGGTAGTCTAACTTGAAAATCTAAAATGGTCCTCAAGGTCACAGGTCATTCTGTAACTATGTTTAGAACATTTTAAAATGGCCGTCATCCAAAGCTTCAATACAGCAATTTATTCTTAATTATGGCTTAACCCAAAGAAGATTCGATTTTTGGATCTTTATTTACACAGAATGTGTTGTTTTGTTTTTGGCTTAGATGTAAGCTCTTCTATAATAAATTAAATGTTCACCTGAGGGCCCCCTCCCACAATGTTAACTATTTTTAGCACACTGCAAAATGGCCGCCACCAAATTGCTTAAATATAGCAACATATTCTTAATTATGGCTTGACAGTAGGGTTAGTGTGAGGTTCGATGCAGCCTAGAACCTGGTTTAAACCCCCAGCGGCCTTTTTTGCCACTGACCGTTCCAATGCGGTAGCCCTATTGTCAACCTTTTGTGTTTGTCATGTCTTATTTGGCCTTTTATTCATCTTTAAATTTGTTTTTTGTTTCTGTGTGTGTTAGTGGTTGGCTGTCGTCCTTGAATGCTGCTTTTCCTGTTCGATTTTTGTATCCATATTAACATAAAACAACATTTACATAGAAGTTTTTTATTTTATTTTTGGCTTAGATTTAAGCTGCTCTGTAATATAATAAATGTCCCCCACCCATCACCCAACCCCACATCACCCCATGTTATTATGTGTATCACATTTCCAAATGGCCGCCTTCCAAATGCTTAAAGATAGCAATATATTCTTAATTATGGCTTAACCCAAAGACCATTTACACAGATATGTTTTATTTTGTTTTTGGTTTAGATTTAAGCTCCTCTATAATATATTTATTAAATGTGTGTTTGTTTTTTTGTTTAGGTTAAGACTTCTATTAAGCATTATTAAAGTCATTCATCCATATTGCATTATGATACACCTGTGATGTAAATATTCACCCACATATTTACCGAGCATAGGACAGCTCCCCACACAAATACATTCAGGTCATACTTATGTAACACGTAAGGGTATTCAGAACATAGAGAAGGTGGCTCACATTATAAAAGACCCATACAGATACAGGCCATTACCTGTCATGTTACTCGTACGCCATGTATTGTACGGACCACAGAAGCCATACATGTCATGTTAACATGTAAGAATTCCTACGTATTGCACGAAACATAGATGCAGAAAGCTTTAAGTTGCCCATACCTATGTATGGTATGGAACGTAGAGGCTTCATGTTACCAACACTCCTTCAAATACTGGCCATACCTGTCTCTTTACAAGAAAGTATATACCCACATATTGTGCAAAGGAGAAGAGTGACAGTGGGCTTCATGTTGCTCTAACTCAAACAGATATATGCCATATCTATCAGTTAACGCATGTGCATATACATACATAGTGTACGAAACAAAGAGGCAGTGGGTTTCAAGTTTCCCACACCCGAACAGAGACACGCCATACATAGATGCAGAAGGTTTCAAGTTGTGCACACACATGTATTGTACAAAACGTAGAGGCAGCGGGCTTCAAGCTATCCACACTCATACATATACAGGTTATACCTGGCATGTTACACGTACGTATATAGCCACATATTGTACGGAAGATAGATGCAGAAGGCTTCAGGCTGCCCACACCCAAACAGATACAGACCATACATGTTATGTTACACTAAAATATGCACTCACATAGTGTACAGAACCAAGAGGAAGCGGGCTTCAACATACCTACACTAATTCAGATACATTGCATTCTAGTCGTGTTACACTTCAGTATACCCACGTGTTATAAAGAACATACTTGTAGATACAGAAGGCTTCAAGTTGCCCACACTCATACAGATACAGGCCTTTCCTGTCATGTTAGATCACAGCAACATATTGGACATAACACTGAGACAATGGGCTTCACATTACACAAACTTATACATATATACAGACCATACATGCCAGTCCTGTCAGGTTACATATAAGCTCACAATCAAGTATTGTAGAGAACATAGTCAGAATGCTTCAAGTAGCCAATATTCCTATAGATACAATCCATACCTGTCATGTGACCCTTAAATATACACCCACAGAGTGTCAGAAGGCTTTAAGCTACTCACACTCATACACATACAGGCCACACCTGTAATGTTACATGTCAGACCATAACCACGTATTGTAGAGACGAACATATAGAATCAGAAGGTTTCAAATATCTCACACTCATACAGATACAAGCCATACCTGTAAAATGTTACAAATAAGTACACACCCACCCATTGTAAAGAACCTAGAGTAGCGGGCTTCAAATTACCCATTCCCACACAGATTCAAGGCCCTACCTGTAATGTTACATGTAAGACCAACCTACATATTTGTACAGAACATAGACACAGCAGGTTTCAATATACACACACCCATAAATGTACATGTACCTTAAACAAAAACACAGTCATAACGGAAACTAATACAAATATGTTTTTATTGAAATTAACAGTTTTAGTTCTTTGTTTTCTTTTTTGTTTTTTGCAAAATATCCACATATATCATATCCCTTGATTGATTGATTGATTTATTGATTGATTGATTGATTGATTGATTGATTGATTGATTGATTGATTTAATTAATTACATGAAAGTGAAATGAAAACAAACAAGCTTTTAAAATATATGTTTATTACAGAAATCCACATTTTTAGTTATTTGTTTACCCGAAAAAAATAAATTTAGGGATACATGAAACTTTGGGGACCCTTTTAAAAACAAGACGAAATGTATAAAGTATCATTATACCTAAAATGGTAAACGAAAATAAGTGATAAGCTAAAACAAATGTTTTTACTGAACTATTCCAGAAATCAGAAGTTTTAGTACTTTCTTTTCTTTTTTTTTAACTTTTTTTCCCATTTTTGCCAAAAATACCCATATTTATCCCTTCATTTATTTATTATTTCATTGAAATATATCAATACAATTAAATGGGTAAATAAAATAATGAATAAGCATTAAAATATATTTTATTGAATTATTCCAGAAATCAGCAGTTTTAGTTATTTTTCCAACATTTTGACAAAAAAAGAAATAAAATTAGAGATTTACGAACCTTTGTGGACCCTTTTAAAAAATAAGCCGAAATGTATAAAATGGTAGAAGGAAATAAGAGATACGTTAAAAAAATATTTTTTATTGAACTATTCCAAAAATAAGCAGTTTTAATGGGTTTTTTAACTCTTTTTTCCATATTATTTGCCAAAATACCCATATATATCCCTTTTTTTAATTATTATTTCATACACATATATCATGACACTTAAATGGGTAAATAAAATAATGAATAAGCATTAAAATATATTTTATTGAATTATTCCAGAAATCAGCAGTTTTAGTTATTTTTCCAACATTTTAACAAAAAAAGAAATACAATTAGGGATTCACGAACCTTTGTGGACCCTTTTAAAAAAATAAGCCGAAATGTATAAAATGGTAGAAGGAAATAAGAGATACGTTAAAGAAATATTTTTTATTGAACTATTCCAGTAATATTGTTTCCATATTATTTGCCAAAATACCCATATATATCCCTTTATTTAATTATTATTTCATACACATATATCATTACACTTAAATGGGTAAATAAAATAATGAATAGCATTTAAAATATATGTTTATTGAATTATTCCAGAAATCTGCACGTTTAATTGTTTTTCCAACGTGTTGATCCAAAAAGATAATACATTTACGGATTCACGAACCTTAGTGAACCCTTTTAAACATAAGACGAAATGTATAAAATATCATTATACCTAATATGGTAAAAGAAAATAAGAGATATGCTAAAGAAATCATTTTTTATTGAACTATTCCAGAAATTAGCAGTTTTAGTGGGTTTTTTATTATTTTTCCATATTGTTTGCCAAAGGACCCATATTTATCCCTTTATGTATTTATTATTTCATAGGAATATATCATTACAATTAAATGGGTAAATAAAGTAATGAATAAACATTTACAATCTATTTTTATTGAATTATTCCTGAAATCAGCAGTTTTTGTTATTTTTCCCAAAAAAATACATTTAGGGATTCACGAACCGTTGGGGACCCTTTTAAAAATATGAAGAAAATATAAAAAATACACTTGAGGAAAGATTGGGTCGTAAAGCCTGGGTTTTGGTCCCTAGCTACTAGCTTCATAGTTAAAACGATAGACATATTTGATTTGGTCGGTCCACAGCAACTAGCGGAATACATAGAACATACTTCGTGTGGTGTGTTTTGAGACGCCTTTGTCACCACGCAATTTGTAATAACGACGCAATAAATAAACTATGTAAAGTTCGTCTTCCGTCGAATTTTACATTAGAAGTACATATATAGATGTGTATATATATATTACGAGTCAACTTTTGAAATCGAACACCAAACCATGACGTTTTGAAGGTTATTACAAATTGCGCCAGTCTGTGAGGAAAGTAATCGTATTCAATTACCATTTTCTTTTTACACAGACTATATCAAATAACGTGAGCGTGTCCCTAGATTAAAAGTCCATTACAAAATAAACGTGATCAACAAATGTCATTTACACATAAGACTGTTCGACGATATATGATTTCCACAAAATGTTAAACATAAAATTAAATGTAAATCACTAACAATAATTAGCTAACAATATTACAATGTTACATGGCTTTGATACTGTTTATTGTGGTGAACACAACATGGGTAACACTCCGCATCAAATGGAAACAATCAGATTAAATTGACGATTATTGTAAATTATCTGACAACAATAAAATGGTTCGTTTGCTTCTCATCGTTTATACAGGATTAATAGATGATATAGTTCTTTGCTATACTAATGCATTTCGCAACCTTCATTGTAACTGTTATAAATATAGCAGTGTTCCGTGTATAAGCTTTGTCATGCTCGGTTTGGTATTCTTATCAGATATTTTATTTAGGAAGGCTCTTTGCCCAGAATGGATACAAATCACAATGTTAAAGCCATATATAACGACATTGAATTGATTTGATGACCGGCGGGTTTCCTCCGAGACGGTACTGGCTATCCTTGAGTCTTTGTCATGGACAACGCCATATGCATAGCATCTTCGGGATTGCTTAAATTTCGGTACTATTGACATGATTAATATTGAGTTTTGCTCAACCCGGGGCTAGAGGGCGTGAACGATGATAGCAAGCACTTTTTACTACCGTTCATCAACAGTCTCAATCAAACCGAGACAGCAATATTATTTGTATTTAACGTGTTCGACCTTTTTCTAAATTTCTCCTTTTATACTTTTCTTTTTGGAACTTTTACGATACTGTTATACATGTTTTAAATAAGAAAGTATAGATAATGAAGATGTAAGATATTAGAAACACGTGAACATATTTTCAAAAGACCTTTCAAAAATAGTAATGTGTGGTGTCTAAAACACAATACTGTTTCTGGAGAGGTTTGTGTTGTAAAGAAAAACTGGACAAGGGCGTTGCAGTGCCGTGCGCCCGTCTGTGGGTAATTTGTCCTAAAAGTTTTATATTTAATATTTTAGCTCAGTTTCTAAGCTGGTGCACCTTAGAACCTGGTTTAAAATCGCAGGGACATTTTTGCCACTAACCGTTCCAAGGCGGTAGCCTTTTTGTCAACCGTTGTATATGTGTGATGTCACATACCTCGCCTCTTAGTTATCCATGTAATTGTCGTTTGTTTCGGTGCTTGTTTCTGCTTGACAGTGATCATTGAATGCCTTCCCTGTGACACTGTTTTTATCTAATTATTTGCCCATTGTCCGTATTGACCCAGCAGTTTTAATTTTGACGGTATCTAATTGAACTGTGTGTGGAGGGGGTATAAAGGAATTTTGAAACTGTGAACTAGAAACGATGTAAGTTAGTTCCCCAGAACCAGAAGGTGGTAAGCACATTTAGAAAGAGCAATATTTAAAGTTAATGTGGTGAATCAAACACGTATTTCACCCCTTCGTAATCTATGGAATTACGGAGTCTCCCGGTAAGGAACTAATAATTATTTCACGTGATCACTATTTAAAATAAATACACGCTATTAAAGATTGTGTTTACGTGTTTTGGATTATTTTACCGAGGTTCTGTACATGAACAATACTTATAGCTGTTTAAAAGAGACGTGATTTTAGCATGTAACTCGTACCCGAAAACATGAAAATCAACCGAATCCAGTTCAATGAAGCAACATTGCATGCATTGACTTAAATAGTATCAGTTGTTTTGACAATGATAATACGTTATGTAACATGATTCATATCTACAGTCATTAGATCTTTAACTTCTTTCAATTAATCAATCTCTAATCAAAGAATGCGGATAAGAAAATGAACGTCTAAAACAAACGATGATTACATTGCAAACAACTCTGATATGACATCACGTCAGGTTACACTGATTGTAATCATTTAGAGAGAAAGAAATTTCAATGATTATTAGATAGACATATTTGATTTGGTCGGTCCACAGCAACTAGCGGAATACATAGAACATACTTCGTGTGGTGTGTTTTGAGACGCCTTTGTCACCACGCAATTTGTAATAACGACGCAATAAATAAACTATGTAAAGTTCGTTCTTCCGTCGAATTTTACATTAGAAGTACATATATAGATGTGTATATATATATTACGAGTCAACTTTTGGAATCGAACACCAAACCATGACTTTTTGAAGGTTATTACAAATTGCGCCAGTCTGTGAGGAAAGTAATCGTATTCAATTACCATTTTCTTTTTACACAGACTATATCAAATAACATGAGCGTGTCCCTAGATTAAAAGTCCATTACAAAATAAACGTGATCAACAAATGTCATTTACACATAAGACTGTTCGACGATATATGATTTCCACAAAATGTTAAACATAAAATTAAATGTAAATCACTAACAATAATTAGCTAACAATATTACAATGTTACATGGCTTTGATACTGTTTATTGTGGTGAACACAACATGGGTAACACTCCGCATCAAATGGAAACAATCAGATTAAATTGACGATTATTGTAAATTATCTGACAACAATAAAATGGTTCGTTTGCTTCTCATCGTTTATACAGGATTAATACATGATATAGTTCTTTGCTATACTAATGCATTTCGCAACCTTCATTGTAACTGTTATAAATATAGAGTGTTCCGTGTATAAGCTTTGTCATGCTCGGTTTGGTATTATTATCAGATATTTTATTTAGGAAGGCTCTTCGTCCAGAATGGATACAAATCACAATGTTAAAGCCATATATAACGACATTGAATTGATTTGATGACCGGCGGGTTTCCTCCGAGACGGTAGGGGCGGGCGTGGCGCAGTCGGTAGCGCGGCGGATTTGTAACCGGAGGCCCCGGGTTCAATCCTCCGTGGTGCCACTGAGTTCCGTCGGTGTGTTCTTGGGCAAGACACTTTACCTTAGCCTCGTCCGTCGGATGGGGACGTAAACCGGGCGGTCCCGTGTATCGGTCTATCCTCCGAGCACGTTAAAGAACCATAGGAATCTATTCGATAATAAGAGTAGGGCAGGTTCCCGGATTCCTATGTATCCTTCCCCTCTCTCTGAGCGGCTCTAAATAACCTATACTGTGTTGATGAGCCGTTAAACAACATTCAATTCAATTCCTCCGAGACGGTACTGGCTATCCTTGAGTCTTTGTCATGGTCAACGCCATATGCATAGCATCTTCGGGATTGCTTAAATTTCGGTACTATTGACATGATTAATATTGAGTTCTGCTCAACCCGGGGCTAGAGGGCGTGAACGATGATAGCAAGCACTTTTTACTACCGTTCATCAACAGTCTCAATCAAACCGAGACAGCAATATTATTTGTATTTAACGTGTTTGACCTTTTCTAAATTTCTCCTTTTATACTTTTCTTTTTGGAACTTTTACGATACTGTTATACATGTTTTAAATAAGAAAGTATAGATAATGAAGATGTAAGATATTAGAAACACGTGAACATATTTTCAAAAGACCTTTCAAAAATAGTAATGTGTGGTGTCTAAAACACAATACTGTTTCTGGAGAGGTTTGTGTTGTAAAGAAAAACTGGACAAAGGCGTTGCAGTGCCATGCGCCCGTCTGTGGGTAATTTGTCCTAAACGTTTTATATTTAATATTTTAGCTCAGTTTCTAAGCTGGTGCACCTTAGAACCTGGTTTAAAATCGCAGGGACATTTTTGCCACTAACCGTTCCAAGGCGGTAGCCTTTTTGTCAACCGTTGTATATGTGTGATGTCTCATACCTCGCCTCTTAGTTATCCTTGTAATTGTCGTTTGTTTCGGTGCTTGTTTCTGGTTGACAGTGATCATTGAATGCCTTCCCTGTGACACTGTTTTATCTAAATATTTGCCCATTGTCCGTATTGACCCGGCAGTTTTAATTTTGACGGTATCTCATTGAACTGTGTGTGGAGGGGGTATAAAGGAATTTTGAAACTGTGAACTAGAAACGATGTAAGTTAGTTCCCCAGAACTAGAAGGTGGTAAGCACATTTAGAAAGAGCAATATTTAAAGTTAATGTGGTGAATCAAACACGTATTTCACCCCTTCGTAATCTATGGAATTACGGAGTCTCCTGGTAAGGAACTAATAATTATTTCACGTGATCACTATTTAAAATAAATACACGCTATTAAAGATTGTGTTTACGTGTTTTGGATTATTTTACCGAGGTTTTGTACATGAACAATACTTATAGCTGTTTAAAAGAGACGTGATTTTAGCATGTAACTCGTTCCTGGAAACATGAAAATCAACCGAATCCAGTTCAATGAAGCAACATTGCATGCATTGACTTAAATAGTATCAGTTGTTTTGACAATGATAATACGTTATGTAACATGATTCATATCTACAGGTGTAACACACCCATTGATTGTTGCATTGAGTTGTGTGTGAATTAAAATTTAAATGCCATGTTGTCATTCATATCTGGGCCCAAATTAAAAATGAATAACTTACATTCTCATCACAAATGACACATATGCTGCCAAAAAATCCACAGAAAAATGGGGGTCATGTATCTTCTAAGAAAGAACTTGTCTCATGAATGAATGGTCCCTTTAAAAACATAAACACTGAGATGCCATAATATTGTATTCATACACTCATTTCCATATAAGCAAAATAAATTAAAAACTCACAATTTTAACAATACAATGCTTGAAAAATGTAACAAATAGATCAACAATGTGATATAAACCAAAAATAGCACTTTAAATTAGTGAAAATGCCTTTTTTTACAGAAAGGAATCAGAATTATTTATTGACGCCATTATGCGACTACCCCAGGCCGACACTTCCTGTGTTGCAATGGGTGTGCTACACCTATAAGAATACTTAACTATGAGTGAATTTTCAAAGCAGCTATTCTGACAAAGCCTAGACTATAACGCATTAAAGAAAGAAAAGTTGTCGCGAATCGACCAAGAATCGATCAAGATATATGCGTTTCAAAAAAGAACAGAGCGGTCGACAGTGATAAAAATCAGCGTACTTTTTTTCAGTTTTAACCTGCCTTAACTGTTTTATAAAATGACATTGGGCATACCTATACTTGATATAATGGATTAATTGCTTCATATAGTCAATAATCATGAAGAAATCAAGAGGTTTAGCTACCAAAACTGCTCTTTGAATGCAAAATGTGCTGATTTTCATGCCAGCATCCAATTTTCAAGGCAATTTTTCACTTTTGGTGGCATCATACCTTAATTTGGTAACACTATATGAATATACAGGCATCACAAATACTCCTAAATGCAAGTCTGGTACTGGCTTTGTGATTAAAAGCCAAGTTTTAATGACTGGGCAGCATACTCTGCCTTCAGTTCTCTCTGACATTATCTCAGTAAACCCAATTTTAGGGGGTAAGGGGAAGGATTTTGTGATGTCATACCTATAAAAGCAGGATTTTAAAAATAGTAGTGCTAAATTATAATGACAAATACACATATCTACATGTTGATACCAAACAAGCCAAGTTTTAGTGGAAAATGTTTCTCCAGGCCATCATTTAAAAACTTAAAAAATCTGAAACTCCAAATTACGGCTTTCCGCTGCGAAAAATAGCAAAAAAAAATTCAAAACCGGTTTTAAAAGAGTGTAAAGTGTTTTTTTTGAAGATAAATAATCATTCCAAAAGGAAAAATGCCAGTTAAGTAAGAATCTGAGAGAAAATGACAATTCACAGATCCCGCCTTATAGGTGTAACACACCCATTGATTGTTGCATTGAGTTGTGTGTGAATTAAAATTTAAATGCCATGTTGTCATTCATATCTGGGCCCAAATTAAAAATGAATAACTTACATTCTCATCACAAATGACACATATGCTGCCAAAAAATCCACAGAAAAATGGGGGTCATGTATCTTCTAAGAAAGAACTTGTCTCATGAATGAATGGTCCCTTTAAAAACATAAACACTGAGATGCCATAATATTGTATTCATACACTCATTTCCATATAAGCAAAATAAATTAATAACTCACAATTTTAACATGACAATGCTTGAAAAATGTAACAAATAGATCAACAATGTGATATAAACCAAAAATAGCACTTTAAATTAGTGAAAATGTCTTTTTTTACAGAAAGAAATCAGAATTATTTATTGACGCCATTATGCGATACCCCAGGCCGACACTTCCTGTGTTGCAATGGGTGTGCTACACCTACAGTCATTAGATCTTGAACTTCTATCAATTAATCAATCTCTAATCAAAGAATGCTGATAAGAAAGTGAACGTCTGAAACAAACGATGATTACATTGCAAACAACTCTGATATGACATCTCGTCAGGTAACACTGATTGTAATCATTTAGAGAGAAAGAAATTTCAATGATTATTAGGGAATTTAATTTCTCAATATCGCGATTGTTTCAAAGAAACACATTACGTGTTCCCGCCTTAATTCCATTAAGCGATGGAAATGCTTATATTAGCAGGATTTTATTACGGCTATTTCGAAAATAAACACGTTTAAAAATAGATTTTACTGGAAAAATACGAAAACCTGTTTAAAATTACCTATTAAATGTTTTAGTTTTACAATAGGCGAACATTTTAAGTCGAAATTCAGGTTTTATTTCATACCCCTGCAAACTCCGTTTTCCCTTCTTGGAGAAAGGGTTAGCTGGGGTATGAAAGTTAATACTCCTACCACGTAATGATGTCAGAACTATGGAACTCGTTTAGGTGTAAACCTTAAATTGAAGAGTGTAACATTTGTGTGGTCAAACAGAAAAAAACCAATTCGAATAAAATTCTTTAAATTGATGATGATACTTATACGTACATGAAATTCGATACTCTGAAACGTTTATGATTGTTTTAATTTACGATTTTCGGAACATTCACCTGAACTTTAAAATTATATATCAACTTATTTAGAAAGTCTATCTAACACAGTTTGTGCGCTTTAAACACGAATCTTGTTTGTCAGAATTTGTTGAAATATTCCATTAACAAATTATAGGTTTTGTAACCAATAATAGTATCTTTACAATATTCTCAACAACTTATGAAATGTTTTACCAATTATAGAATATGTATCCAAAATCATCTTAAACAAAAATACATAACTGAGTATAGAATTAGTAACCAAATTATTCCAATTTGTTCCATTTAACCAAACTCGTTGTCGGAAGCTGCTGAAAAGTACAGTGTTTTTCATATCTGTTTGTTATGAAACGTTCAAGTCAATAGATTTTATATGAAACATAAAATACATAAAATACACCTTATATTTATTTAATGTTAAAGACACAAGTTCAGTATGAAATCTGAAAGACACTAGTCTCACATGAAACGCCACGATACTAGTTTGATATGAAATGTTCAAGCCCCATGTTGTATATGTAATGAAACTGGTTTAATTTGAAACGCACACGGCACTGACTACATATGTCAGGTAAACGACACTGATTGGACACTGATTTACCTGCGTAAAGTGTTGCTGTCTTAGGCTAAATCACACAAACACATACTATTGTTAAAACTGGTGGTTTAACCAACAATGCTGACCCTGTTGAACAGGTATGATATTTCAATCAGAAAATATGTCTCAAGCTCACTTGCATATTTAATCAATATACCATCTCTTTTAAATATTACGATCATCTTGTAGCAGTATTTATTATGGTGTTTAAATAATTTGTTATATATGCAATTTGACAACTTGATAATCAATGTATTACCTACGTCAATCACAGTAAATGCACGTGTACAATGTTCACTTTTTTAACAATATGTCCGTAATGTTTTAAGTTTTAAAATGTAATTCTTCATATTTTAATATTTATATTGTTAAAAACATATACAATTGATGAGTTTTAAACATTACTTTTATTATTATTATTATTATTAATTATTATTATTATTATGATATTATTATTATTATGTAAATAGTAGGTTAAGAATAAGCAGTATGTTAATACAGCGGTATGTTACAACGGATTGCCTCCAGAACATGTCTATTATGAATCATAATTTCGAAACTGTATTTTAAAATAGAAGAGATAACTGATAAAAGATGTATAAGCCATATTAAATACCACACTCGTTCTAAAACAATAATTTCCAATATCTCGAAACTGTACAATCGGGTGCATTGTTCAACTTATTCAATATTGACAGAGTAAAATAAGTGACATGTTCAAACCACATTTATCAAATAGTTTTGTGGACCCCAGTCAACCCCGCTTTTCCTTCTTGGAGGGGTTTGATGGGGTATGAAAGTTAATACTGGGTCAAAGTAATGCAAATATTACTTCTGAAATCTGGCGACAAGCGTATTTAGTTTACGTGTAATCTTATTGTCGTATAGACTATATACTATACATTCAATGGAACACTTAAATTGCTAATCAATATGAAAACTTCAGTCAGATAATCACCTTAATACAATTGAAACAATCTCACATTAATGACAATTAAACACAGCTACTTCTATGTGTGTCAGATACACAACGATAGTGTCTGCATGGAGAGAAAGGCGATGACGAGACATTATTGTTTGAGTATGTGCCGATCCTCAATATTCTATTCTGACAGTTATTTGATTAACGAATGCTTAAGCAGTCTATTTTAATCAAAGAGATAGCAATAAAACCTTTATCTTGACGGATACCATAACCACTATGCTATAAAAGGTCCTCTTCAGGCAATCTACAGATGTCGGTATCTTACCAGTTTTAATGGCTACCCACAGTTGTTTCTGCAAATAAATAATGTGCCAGAGCATTCCAAAAAATTAAACCTGAAACGCTCAAAGAATCTTTTGCCTAAAATAATGATACTGAACATGACAGCTGAAGTAAACATATTCCAATACTCGTTATACTACGGCAAAACAACATCACGCACATTTTGTGTTTGTGATGTCGTTTACATTTTTTATTACTTTTGCCTTTTCGTTTGTCTGTTTGCGTGTTTGTTTTTGTGTTTTGTGGTTGACTGTCGTCCTTGAATGCTGCTTTCCCTGTCCAATATTTTTATCCTTCTTTACTGGTTTAATCGAATACAATAAACGCCTCTCATTGATATAACATACGTAGTTAATTGAAACGTTGAGGATCTCTGTGTGTTTAGATTAATATTTCATATTTGCATAAATGATGATGATGATGATGATGATGATGATGCGGAAGTTCCCAGTTTTTCACCAGGTCCAGGAAATGAATTTTCATAGACTGCTCACAGTACAATACAATGATATGAATGTAGATGCACTAACATCAAACAGGGAAATGTATCTAATATCATACACAGGAGCCAACCAAAAACAGTCTGTTTAATCATGCAACATTTACGTGGATAAATAAGTATTTATAAGAAACGTATGCGACATTTTGTGCAAAAATGGTTGGCAATACGCGTACAACTTTAAAAGAGTCAAGTTGACAATAGAGATACTGCCTTGGAACGGTCCGTTGAGGGTTTGAACCGGCTTCTAGGCTGCACCCTTCCCCTTATTGATATAAAACATCAACACAAAACGGGTCAGTGTAAATATAGAAATCCGAACCAGGATTTATCATTTAAAATTATTTAAAATCTATTAGCTTATATTTTTGAAAACGATATTGATAATACCTTCCTTTCGTCAAACTGAAAATGGGTCAATCACTAAACATGCAGTGGATTGCAAATTAATACGGTCATAACTCCTGTCATAAATGTCCTAAAACTGTATGCAAATGGCAATAACAAGGATATTACGAAGAAATCAATTCACAATAAAGATGTCAGTTTGCGATATTGATTTTAGATGAAGAGTTCTTTAATTATTTTCTTTAAAAGAAGATGCCAGTGTATAGATAATACAATTTTGAATTTCTGTGTCGAAATGTATAGTCCTGTTTGACAGATATCCGTTGATAGTTACATCAAATATGGATATTGCGTTTTCTATCTCAAAATATACGTAATGCATGAGAACAATATATCAGACCAAATAAGGACTCACTTTATTAGAAAAATACTCTAAGCAGTATATGTTGTGGAAATCTAAATCCCAATCATTCCGAACAATGTTCTTTTATGGAACAGGTTAATGTTGTAGGTGTGTGAACAAATAACATAATACGACTTGTCACTGTGACTCAAATCCCAATCCCGGGACTGTTACAATACATTATAAATTATTGTTTACCTTTATTTAAGAAAGAAAAAAATATTTCTTGCGGGTTTATATTGTCCAAGAAGACCATCGATATCAAGGGTGGTTTCGATGTGTTTCAAGTTCCAAACACCAGGTTTTGATCTCGCACAATATAAACCGGCTGGAAATGTTTTAATTTTTATCTGACATGGATTTTTATGTATTTTATACACACATTTTCGAGAGATTGAACATTATACAAACAAATGCTTACAAATAACATTGTTAGTCCATGTCTCATCAAACGAAGAAAACATACAGCTGTATCGTGTTTTTAGCAATTTCAATTTGTTGTTAGAACGAAACCTGCTTTAAACAATTTTGGATGTTTTCCGACGTTGCACCGGTTGAAGGACTTGACGTCAGCAATCAGCATTGAGTATTTTAATAAACATGTCAAACATTGATATTAAACGTCCCCAAACCATGTTTTATTCTTTGGATAGAAGCCACGACGTCCCGCTTGCGAGTCGGACGCTCTACTAGCGCCGTGGTCTGGAGTATACCAACAAACAGCGTCAAAATCTATTCAGCGATTCGTGAAAAGAAGATTCTTAAAAATTTGGAATAATTTTTAATAATGACGATCATTTTAAATGTCGCGTTGCCCAACTGTTAAACTGTGGAAGGTTTATATAAAAAAAGACAAACCCAAACAAGCGATTCATGAGAAGAAATGTTGAAGGGCGACGGACGACGACAGCAGAGAATTTTGATTTTTGAATATTCGGCTTAGGTGTAAAGTAGGATTATTCTACCGTCCGACTGTATTTACTTTTTCACCAAAATAAGGATGTATTTTGTTAATGTATAAAGACGACCGACATAACAGTTTTAACAATGCGTTTTCAGTCAGTCAGTCACTCAGTCAGAGTCAGTCACCTCACTCACTCACTCACTCACTCACTCACTCACTCACTCACTCACTCACTCACTCACTCACTCACTCACTCACTCACTCACTCACTCACTCACTCACTCACTCACTCACTCACTCACTCACTCACTCACTCACTCACTCACTCACTCACTCACTCACTCACTCACTCACTCACTCACTCACTCACTCACTCACTCACTCACTCACTCACTCACTCACTCACTCACTCACTCACTCACTCACTCACTCACTCACTCACTCACTCACTCACTCACTCACTCACTCACTCACTCACTCACTCACTCACTCACTCACTCACTCACTCACTCACTCACTCACTCACTCTCATTCACTCACTCACTCACTCACTCAATCACTCACTCACCCACCCAATACCCACCCACCCACCCACTCACTCACTCTCACTCACTCACTCACCCACCCAATACCCACTCACCCACCCACTCACTCACTCACTCATCACTCACTCACTCACTCACCCACCCACCTTCCCAAAACACACCCACCCACTCTCTCATTCACTTACTGATTTATTGATTTATTTAAGAATTAAGGTATACGAGAGTTGTTGTCATTCCAAACAAATAAATATGGTAACTAGTTCTTTGTAGTATGATTAAATGTATTTTAGTTAAATTAAATAATAAACTAAAAATAAAAATAAAAACAATCGCTCAATCAAAATATTCTATTCTATTCTACTATTCTAGTATTCGCTGCCGGAACGCCAATGACTCTTATATGGTTTTCACATGGTAGCAATGAACTTTGAATTGTTCGATTTGATCTTATAATTACACATGGTATCAGTGAACAGTTTATTTGTGTTGTGGTGAACATGTGAATACTTGTATTTCTGTGCTGGTGAGTAATACTAGCATGTCGTGCTACAAAGTTGAATATGTCATCAATATGTAACGCATGTCAAGGATTTGACCAGTGATCGCCAGTTGATTCAAAATGTTTGGTAGGAAGAACTGATGGTACAAATTGGGAAGAAAGTCTCTGGTAAGATATAACGGTCGTGGCATGTTTAACGTATTCTAGACAACTAATTTTATTTATTTATTTTCAATATAGTTTTAACACACGTGAATTGATCTGTTATCATGTTGAACTTTCGTCCCAGTTCCTACCCAGATATAATACTATTTACTCTCGGCAGCTATTTTACGCTTGCGTGAAACCATATTGCTTGTATTCTATTCTATTCTATTCTATTCTATTCTATTCTATTATATTCTATTATATTCTATTATATTATATTCATTCATTCGATCAAAATACGAATCACGTAAGATGAGGTCAAACCAAACACATGTGGTTGCTTCCGAGTGGAAACCGTATGTGGTATTTAATAATTAATAATATAAAACGTTTCCAAAATAGATTAAGGCCAGACGTATTGTATTTCAGCAATCCAATAAAAGCCTTGGATAACTGGCTTAAATGTCGTAACATGTTCATAATATTCATGAAATGACTCTTTTCGTGATATTTAATAGTTTAATACATAGTTATATGTTTTGAGACACTCTAGTTACACAAATAAAGAGGGGAATGGAAATTAGCAGAATGAGGTATTAGGCAGAAACAGGAAATTAATCGCAGCTTGGTTGAAATTAGGATATTAGACATGCTTTTTTCGTTATAGACTGAAGCGAAAAATTAACGCAACTCGTGAATTTACGCTATATATTGTATGTACAAAATGCTGCTGTTAAGCGAATGGTTCATTTTCGGAAAAAAAAGACTAAAACAATACATAACACAGCAAATAGTATTCCTTCAACTTTTCCTTATAGACAGAGTCCGCGTTTGCCTCAAGCATGTGAGCAAAGTTAGGATGCATAATTTTGCAAACTTCTTTACACTACTGAAATGGCTTAAATATTTAAAGAGGAACATTTATGATTTTTTTGTTACCAAAGTGTACTGTAATTAAAACGTTTACAACATCACAATTGTGTCCTTTCTCTAATTAACTGCAACTTTCTTTTACAAAACATCTTGGGATTTATTTGGAATATTATGTGGCATTAAGTGTGCAGTATTATAGGTTATTGAATTTGTATGGCTAAATATTACTTGGAACGTGTTGCTTTGGCAAAGGACGACGAGCTTGCGAGTCGTCCTGCACCAAAGCGTAATATTTAGCCATACAAATTCAATAACCTTTTTATTGTATACTTTCATGTTGTTATCGATCAATGCTAATTGTATGACTATTACTTTTCATTATATTTGTGTTATTTTATAGCTTTCGATGGAATTCCTATAATGTCATTCAGTTTCATTTTGTGTGGATGATTATTTTGCGCGAAAACGACGTCGATGTCGTCGGATGACGTCATTAAAAACGTCAAGCGATTTTCTAACGTTTGTTTGCCATTCGATAACGTTAACAATAGTGGGTGAGTGACCATTTCAATTATTTTTTCAATTTTTGCCACAAATGGTTGAACAAAAACAAGTCGTTTTTTTTATTGACACTATAGGCAGGATTCCGTTGAAAGTAGTTCCTTATTTCTATTTCGCGGCTCTTAGCAAGGGCGAGAAAAAGTTCCGGTGCAATATCAATGTGTGCAATATCGAAGAATATTGCACACTTAGCTCGATGCAAACTAAACGGGACAATATGAAAGTATACAATAAACACAATGTATAGCGGAAATTCTCGAGTTGCGTTTCTTTTTCGCTTCAGTATATAAACATTCTATTATTTACGCGACATTATGGAGACGGGTATAACATATTAGGAACAGAGAAGAACAGAACATATATGTTATTTCACTTGTACATACATACATTTTCATGCATAATAAGTCAAGTGATTTTAGACAAAATACAGTTTCTATAAATAATATTAACATCAAATAACTGATACTTGAGGATGAAAATTGATAATAGCTTATTGTTTTTGTTTTAACTAATACAGATTGAATTCCTTTGAGCTAAAGCTGTACTTATATATTTTGCTAAGATTTATAACAATATTCGTTTTGTGGGTCTGGAGGAACTCTCAGAATTTAAACATGTTAGGTCTATTATAATAATATTTTAAATATAAATTTTGCGGATTCTTGTGTAACAAGGACACAATAGAATTCATTTTCCAAAGCATTGACAACATCTTCATTTCTATGTATTCTATAACGAGACTACCTACCAGTATGTATTCTTAACGAATGTGCTGATATTCTGAATTGTGTTAAATATGGTCTGAGATTGTATGGTCAAATATCAAGGTATACTTCATAATTAAGTGTAGCCTCGGTCAGCCGGCCCGCTTCTGATTTCTTCGCTACGCTATGCTACACGGATCCGGAAACGGTGCCTGAGGAAAATACGACGTTTGAAATCGCCCCTCACGTTTGGGGCGATTTTGGCGATATTTTGAGAGATTCTATGAGACTTCAAAAACATATTTTCAAGTTAATTTAATATTAATTTCTTGTATTTAAATTGTGAGAACCAGCAACATTCGCAACAGCTCGTACACTGCTTCGCAGCATTACTCGAATGTAATACGCAGGCTTCCATATTGGTTACGTCATCGCGCCTTAGATTCCCGCCAACACAAATTGGCATTCAAAATCAAAGTTATCATCCAAATGTTGCAATGTTATTCAGCCGATTGCTATATCAATAGTTTATTTACATGAAAGCAGTGATAATACCTTCATCAGCATTGTAAAAAACAAACACTTAACGCAAATTATACATCAATACTTGTGGCTAGCGGCCATATTGTTTACATAGCAACAGTGCTCTATTTTCTGTGCCGTTGCCTTCCGGCTAACAGAAATAAATAGATTAATAAGGATATTTAAAAATATGAAAAAAATCTTAAATTTTCAATTACTATTTTCTCACTTTTAAAATTGGCTTACAAAATGTTCAGTGTATTTTTTTGATTTGCTGTGTTTTTGTTTAACCCCAAATATCCAAGCAATAATTCAAAATTGACCCCATTAATGATTCAGATAGTTAACATAATATTTTTGGTTTCATCTTTAATTTTCTACAGCTTACTAACAGAGTAGTCAGTGCTTTCGAAGCTTTTCCAATCAGCTGTTCTTGGTTCAGTGCACAATTTCTAGTATAATCAAAAAAAATCATAAATAATTGAAATCATTTACTATCTAAATATTCATAAAGTAAATTAATATGTTCTTGCACTTCTTCGGTTGATTTCCCAATGATTACCATATCGTGTGCACAAACTATACTGAACAAAAAAAGAAACTTTCGCTGATATTGATGCTGATTGTCTAGACAGCAAAACAGGAAAACATTAATGATGTTTTAAAAATAATTAGATAGACCACCAACAATATTCCAAACAAAGATGTTTTTGAAGAGTTCAGTACACAGGGGAGTTAGCCCCCTTTTTCTTAAAACATGCATTTTGGCCACAAAAACAAATTATGTCTACGAAAATTACCGATATTTGTCCGTGACAATATTTACTATATGTTCCTTACCAACAAAAATCACAAAATAACATAATACAGGTTGTGTAGATGGCAACTTTTGATTATCAACAATCATCAAATTACCTCCCTTTAACATTTTCTTACCATCCATAAAAGAGTATTGCTTGGCAAATTTGAAACTATGTAATGGGATATTTAGTAATAACTTAAGTGTGCTTACAAACATCAAACATTGCTTCATTATTTAAAACGCTGTTTAAGCTTTTATACATCCTCAAATACTGGCCCATGGAAATACCAGCAAAAAAGGTCGGACGTTTCGTTTTTTGTTCAGTATAGTAAACTAAGTACAATATCATCAACTTGTAAACCAGTATTATTTGTGTAAACGTAGATCTAGTTCCTCTATAAAAATCTCCCCTTGCCTTAACCCAGTTGCATTTTCGAGTGATGGGATACGACATATATTTTTAAAACAAATGTAAACAATTAAGACAATATATATTGCTCAGTCTATTGTTAACGATTATGAGGAATAAATGTGTTAGACTTAGACTTTAAAAAGAAAAGCTAGCCATATACATACATTAATAATTTGTATATCAGTCATTTCTCACTGGATTGTTTATTTTCCCCAAATCCTAGGGTCACGACTGTGTATGGCTGTGTAACTTGTGTTAATCATCATCTTCATATTCACTGAACAAGTGACCGTGTTGGCAAGTTATACTTATTATTTTCAGATACGGTTATTCAATGTCATTCAATTGAATTATATCAAGCGATAACGGAAGAAACGGCTGATCAACGAATTATAGTCGCCCACTACTACACTGAGAATTTTGGTATCACAATACATTTTTATCGATTTCCTTCCTTTAACATAATCAGGGGATGAACTCCAAATTCCATAAATTTGCTTTGAGTTTCTTTATGGGGCTCAATCATTTTGTTAATAAAGATAAATTTTGAATACATTTTATCGAAACTTACAAAATACATCAGTCAATCAAAATATGCCTTCTGGTGTTGTTTAGTTTGTTAGGTAACTATACTTATTTAAGCCTGTAATATAATGTTTTACCTTTTTTCTTGTGGAAAAAAAACAAGAAACGGTGCCATTATGAGCATTTTCACGACTAATGTGTTATAGAAATTCTACAAATAACAGAGCATTTATAACGGAATGCTTCAACGCGTGTTTTGCTTAACAATTCCTATAAAAGATGTTACTGTCGTTGTTTGTCAAATAAATGTCAAATAAAAACACGCGAATTGATTCAATCACATGAGAATACCAATAACAGTCTGAGCAATGAAGAGTAACTTAAAAAAGAGGATTGTTATATAATCTGTCTTGCTCAAAAAGTATGTAACAGTTTAGCATTTCAAGTGTAAGTCACTGAAGTTATCATTTAATATTACTTCTTAGTATTTCAAAAATAAGGCTGGTCAAAGAAATTTGTTCTATTAATTTCCTCTTTGCTTGTGCGATGGACAGATTATGGACCCAATGTCCTTATTTATTTACCTAATTCCTTAAAGGTGGTAGCGTTGGATAGTTATCTTAAATCTTGTCTTTTCGTACCCTTCATGATTTGTTCTCTTGTTGCTCTGGCTTCTGCCAAGTCAAAGTCAATGAGTACATGCTTTGTGGCTTTCTCGGCTTTTTTTGTATTCATGATCATTGATGTGTTACACTTATATTGCCTTTTAAATCATTTTAATGCTGCCTTGTTTGTTAAGAATTTAACCTGGCGGGAATATTTACACTGTCCCGTTTTATTGGGGTGACACTACGGTAAGAATGAGGTTTGGTGCTACCTAGAACCTGGTTTAAGCCTCTAGCGGCCCGATTTGCCACAGACCGTCCCAAGGTGGTAGCCATATTGTTAACCCTTTTGTTTTGTGATATCATATCTTGCCTTTTATTCATCGTTGCAATTATTGTTCGTTCTATTGCGTGATTTTATTGACTGTGAGCCTTGAATGCTACATTTCCTGTTCGACTTTTATATCTGCTTCTGTTCTCATAATTTAATGCACATATGCATAGATAATAAAGACAAAAAACGATGTTCTAGCACTAATAATGCATTTGCAGATTTTCCTATCAGCAGCCCTGTGTGGATCCCGAGCAAAAATATGGCCACTACTCCAGACAGAGCGGTAAATCACCGTTCATTTTGTCATTTTTTGTCATGTTTTCAAAAGGTAATCATCTTTATCCTTTTAATGTTTCAGGTACTACGTGAGTGTTGGCAGAAAACAATAATCTTAGATCAGGCAAAAATTGAATGTAAACCAAAGCATTTGTAGCAACTGTGCAGTTCTGCTGGTGAGACGGTTCTTATCCCATTCTGCATATGTTTATCTAGATGTAAGTGGAGGGTGACCTGGAATGATCATTCCTGTTGGATATATGCAGCATATGCACTTTTTTTGTTGGTGCGCCGTAAAAACTCAATTCAACTCAACTGATACCAGCATTTCTTAACCGGCGATGTTTAAATATACAGAATGCACTCATATGCTGTGTATGCTTAATATTACATGACTTTATAGACTATACTGCACAATATAAAAAAAATAAAACATGCATTTGACGCCATTTATATTATCATCAAATATTACGATATACTAGTATGTGTAAAATGTTACAGAGAATTCGCTCGTGAACTGACCGTCAGACATGATAGTTTGAGAGATAAAACCGGTTTCAGGTAACACAACCTAATTCCCGCAATAATATCAGGACGTTGTTACATAAAGAACCTCGCTAGAATTCCATATTTCCTTCTCAAAAAGATGTACGTTTGCAGCTGTTTCAAGAGGAACATTGACAAGTACAAGTATAAAAATCACTCTTCGGTTCTTTTGAGTGACACAGTTGTATTAATGAAACTACTGCTAAGGTTAAGGTTACTGAAAATGTGATCCCTTGGAAGCAACTTCTAATTATAAGATGCAACACCTCTCACGCCTACTAGCACCGGCTTAAGCGATATCCGAGTGACACAGTTGTATTAATGAAACTACAGCTAAGGTTACATTAGCAATCAGAAAGAAAAATCACTTATCATTACGATGCTTTACTGTTGAAACGCATGTGCCTCCGTCATTTGAATAAATACTGAAAATATGATCCCTTGGAAGCAACTTCTAATTATAAGATGCAATACCTCTCACGCCTCCTAGTACCGATTTCAGCGATATTCTACTTTAAAGCAACACAAAATGGGCTTGATGATCCCAAAGGAGCAGTAAATAATAACACTACTGGAGTTCACGTGTGAAATATCACACTGTACTTAACGTCGTCATTGTTATCAACAATTTCAAGAGGATCACCTTAATCAGTATTTATTTACATGCAAAATGTCGTTTCGGTAAATGTCATTGTCCGCATTAAACTGTGCCAGATTAACTAATGTCTTGTTATGCGCAACTCTTTTTAATTTCACTTACAGTCATTACATTTACATAACATCAACTAGTATCCATTTTCCTAAACGTACAAATTAAAAAAAAAAGCTATGCAAGGTTTACAATTTCTAAAAGCTACCGAACGTTCCGTTTAGTGTGAATAAGATTGAAAAGCTCAGAGCAACAGTTAGTGAAAAATACGATTAAGAACGGCGAGCTATCAATTTATTAAAGGCACTTTATTTGAGAACATAAAATGCGTTTTATGTTTCTATAATGAACACATTTAGGATAAAGCTGTCTGTATTAAGAAACAGTATGTGGTATTTACTAAATAATATTAGCGAAGGTTTCCAAATCTGGATAACGCCAGACGCATTGTACATCTATAATCCAATAAAAGCTTCTTTTACCAATTATTACTGCAGTTAAGTAGTGCTTGATACTCTTGATAGTATTGTGTTTTTTCGATATTAAATATTTAATAACGATTTATGTTTGTATATTGGCACTCTAGTTATTAAAATAAAGATGTCAGTAGGATGATAAATAAACAGGAAATTAGTCGCAACTTTCTGGAAATTAAGATAATGAAAGTTCGGAGTTTCTTTAATATAAAAATGAATGTCCACACTATTAAAGGCGAATATATGAATAAGAATGTAGTGTAGCGGATATTTTTAATAACATAATGCCAATAACTGATGTAATCTTTAAGTATATGATAAGAGTCTGACTTGAACGATTTGATATACATTTGATTAATTTTTTGGGTTATTGGGTCAACTCTGAGTGGTTATGACTCTTCAACTCTGAATGGTTATGTTTTTTTGAACTATGAATGGCTATTGTTTTAAAACTCTGAATGGCTATGTTGTTGTAGTTTTTTTCACCTCGAAATGGCTATGGCTGTTCCACTCCTCTGAATGGCTATAGATCTGCGACTATTGCTGGCTATGGATCTTCGACTCTGGCTGGTTATGGATCGGCGATTCTAGAAAGCTATGAGTATTCAACTCTGAACGGCTATGGGTCTGCGACCCTATATGGCTATGGATCTGCCATCCCGGATAGTTATGAGTCTGAGCATACGGATTGCTCTATGTGACTCTGGATGACTATGGGTCTGCGATTCTGAACGGCTATGTGTATGTTACTATGTTCAGCTACGGGTCTGCGACTCTGAATGACTATATATGGGTCCGAAACTCCGAACTGTTTTGGATCTGCTACTCTGGACGGCTATAGGTTTAGCCACTATATATGACTATGGTTCTGACACTTTAAATGGCTATATATACAAGGGTATGAAACTTTGACTGGATTTGGGTCTGATACTCTAACCGGTTATATGTCTGTCATTCTAGAAGGATACGAGTCTGTGAATCAGCATGACTATGCCACTCTGGATGTCTAAAGATATGTTTTGGATCTGGGATTTATAACTGATATGGATCTGCTACTATAAATGACGATGGGTCTGCAATCTGAATGACTAAGGGTCCGCAACTGTCATTGGTAAAAGATCTGCAACGCAGAATGTATACTGGTCTGCTACTGTGGATGACCGACGACTGAAAGTTGAAATGTGTATGACTACGGGTCTCCGTCGTTTTACAGTCTCAGAATGGCTATGAGTAATGAGTTATTCGGATAGCTCGTACATACTAACCACAGGATGACACAACTCTTTGGACTATTGACTTAATATAATTTACATTTAGACCATATTACTGATCTACAACACGATGCACCACTGGTCGCTACTCTAAGCTCTAGGTAAACTGGTCGCGACTCTAAGTAATACCCTTGTCGTTACTGAAGTAATACCCATGTCGTTACTCTAAGTAATACCCTCGTCGCTACTCTAAGGAATATCATTGTCATTAGTCTAAGTTATATCATTGTCACTACTCTAAGTATATCATTTTTACTACTCTAAGTAATACCCTCGTCGCTACCTAAAGTTATACCATTCTCGCTACTTTAAGTAATATCATTGTCACTACTCTAAGTAATACCATTGTCACTACTCTAAGTAATACCTTGTCGCTACTCTACTAATTAATACCTTGTCGCTACTCTAAGTATAACCTTTTCACTACTCAAAGTAATACCTTGTCGCTATTCTAAGTAATACAATTGTCGTTACTCTACTAAGTAATACCCTTGTCGTTATTCTCAGAAATACCTTTGTCGTTACTCTACGTAATACCCTTGTCGCTACTCTAAGTAATATCCTGATAGATACTCTAAGTAATACCGTTGTCGCTATTCTAAGTAATACCCATAGTTCCACTCAAAGAGTTACTCCACATAATATAAAGTGGACGTGATTTTACACATAATACCAATTCGACGTGTTATTGGGCGGATTTCTCCACCTTACACCAGGCGGACGGGTTATCTTATATAACAATAATTCTAATGCTCGTGCATGCACCCCTAATAACAGCTCCTAACGTCGAGCCTTTCTGACGTTAAGGATAACGCCAACAAACGATATTGTGCTAACGCTTATGACAACTCTGGAATTCATTTATTTTGGTTTATTAAATATTCAGAAGATGTTCTTGATACTATTTGCCATAAACGTCAAGTTTCGTCTATGATTACTTACGGCTTGTTTACATTAATATACAACTTTACACCACAACTTTATTCAATACAAGCTTATTGCTCTAATTTCAAAGAAGTTTGCTAGAGAACATACAAATTTTTTGTCCTGTTACAATAATAAAGTTCTTTACTAACGGTAGACAATAACACTATGTGGACTTATTAAATCAGGTATATTCCTGTTTGGTAATATCTTTGTCAGATATGAAAATATTGTGTATAGACAAGGTGTCGGTATCCCAATGAATAAAATCTGTGCACCTTGTATTGCTATGAAAGAGATTTCATGTTGAGTCTTTTACCAGATACAAAGGCAATGTCATTGACGTCTTTAACACCTTTCGGTATCTGGATGCTATATTAAAAACTGACAACTCTTTCTTTACTACTATGGTAAATAATATATATCATAAAAAAATTCAACTTAACGATGCTTGTGATATGGTAGCTTCATTGCTCGATTTGATTTGCATCTCCCAATTGAAAATGGAAAAATAATAAGCAGGAGTTATGACAACAGATATTTTATTTTGAATATCGCAGGCCTGTAGGTACCCTGAGGAACACCGAGGCAGATGCCTCGAGAAAATGTTGGAAATGTACATACGTTACCTACAAACAACTTCAATATCGATAAATAATCGAATCATTGACAAAAAATGTCTCGCTTTAAAAACAGTAATAAAATTGAAAAGTTTGTCTGGGACATTCACTAAAACGCACGAAATTGTTTGTAGAAATAAAATGTTTTTTGGGTTGGGTTGCATGTCCCCCAGGACTTCCATAGAAAGGAATTGGCCTCGATTAAATTTCAGGGCTGGCTACGGACCTGTATTAATTAATTATCCCTACTTAGACAATTAGACGAGATGTTCCCAAAGCAACGTCTTGTTGGGTAAATTTTTATCAACTTATTCGTTTTTTTCCAGAACGTGTAGTCGAGTTGATTACTTCAATATGCATACCTTTTGTGCAATAAAAAACTGAGTAAAGTTACCGTAAACCTCGGAAAGCCAGTGAACAATTGTACTATTCAACGACAAGGACTGTCGCAAACTGACTTCTGTGGTGACGTGATTTACAGAAACTTGGTCATGATAACTTTCTAACAATATTCGTTAAACTTGTTAAAACGTTTATCAAAGGAGGTTATGACCCTATCATTTTGCAACGGCTTACATGTTTAGTGGTTGACCCATTTATAGTTCACCGTTCTGTGATTGTGCGATGACCGGACATAAATTGTGGACCCTATGTTGACGTCTGCCTGAATCCTAAGAGGACGGTAATGCTTGATGGTTGTATCTTGTCTTGTCGCGAGCTTAATGGTGTATTCTAGTGTTGCTCTGGATTCTGGCTAGTCGTTGACTAAATGATTTATGGATTTCTAGGCTTTTGATTGTTTCTATAAAACTATCTTTGTGTTATACTAATAATGCTGCCTAGCTTTTTAGAGGAGGCGGACGTTGATTACTTTATTTGCAATATGATTTTGTTTGTGATGATAATGGGGTAGGAATTTTGCCAGTGACCATTTCAAAGCAACGATCCTATTGTCAGTCCTTTTATGCGTGTGCTTTCACATACATTTCCTCTTTTTTAGCCATGTATTTGTTGTTTGATTGCAAGCGTGTTTTTAATTGAATGGGGTCCTTGAATGCTACATGTCCTGTTCTACTTGTATATCTACTTGTACTTCAAATAAAACAGCTTGCACGGTTTATTGTACGGCTACTCCGCATATAACTAATTGGACGGTAACACCACATACTACAAAATGGACGGGTTCTCGACATAATAAAAAATGGATGGTTACTCCACATATAACCCGTTGCATGGGTTACCTCACATATAACCAATTGGACGGTTATTCCACACAATATCAATTGGTAACTCCGCATAATACCAATCGGACTGGTTATTCCACATAATAACAATGGACTGGTTACTCCATAAAATTATTTTCGTCAGTTATGGAAAAACCGTTTGTAGATAATTTTTTGGTATCCTTATGGGTACGAACTGTGCATCTCTTGTCGCTGATTTCTTTTTATGTTGCTATGAAAGAGTTTTCATGTGGAGTCTTTCATCCGATACTCAAGCAGATGTAATTAAGCCTTTAATGACACCCCTCGGTATTTGGATGACATATGGACGAGTAACGCAACATAATACCAATAGGATTGGTTAGTCCACATACTATCAATTGGACTGTAATTCCACATAATACCAAGTGGACGGCTAACTCCACATAGTATCAGTTTGACGAGTTACTTTACATAATACTAATCGGACGGGAAACACCACATAATACCAATAGGACTGTTTAGTCTACATATAATCAAGATGGCGTGTTACTCCACATAATACCACTTAGACGGTCACTCCATATAATACCAATTGGACGGGTTAGTCCATATATAAGATATTGGATGGTTTCTCCACATATAACATATTGGACGGTTACTCCACATAATACCAATTGGATGGGTTACTTCACATATAAGCATTTGGACGGTTACTCAAATATAACCAATACGACTGGTTACTCCACATATAACCAATAAGACGGGTTTGTCCACACATAACCAATTGTATAGTTACTCCACGTAAAACCAATTGGACGGTAACTACACATAATATCAGATGGACTGGTTTCTCTACATATTACCAAGTTTTCTAGTAACTGTTTAAAAAATAGTGCTTCTAGTGAGTTTGATTTAACTGACACTGTACCATACATAGCTCTAATGGTTTTCCTTTGTTCTTGCTTATGATATAATTTTCATAAACTTGAAGGTCTGAGCCTAAACCGTGCTATAAATGCCGGTATATTTTAGCCGTGATATAAATGACAGATTCGGCAGTTATATCGTGGTCTACTCAATTTTACGCGAGCGCAGTTGTAATGTTTACACACTACCTGTCAATCAAAACGACTAAATCATTACCAAGACAGCACTCCTTGACATTGCATTTGCCCAATAATATACAAAGGCGATTGACTGCAATAATCAAAACATGGGTTTTGCTCATGCCGCGTGATAATGCTATTTCTTGATTGGATCGAGCTGTTATTTTTACTAAAAACTGAAACGCCCGAAAACTTCTTGCACGCGCGTACTTGGATAAATGAATATGGTACAAAACATTTTTAGCTTATTTTTCTAGTATGGGATTTATACTGCACTCTCGGGCCTACGGCCCTCGAGAAGCAGTATAAATCTCATAACTCGAAAAATTATGCTATAAATATTACTAGTAGCCACTGGTTTCCAGGAAATATATATATATATATATATATATATATATATATATAAATAAAAACTCTAGCAATTATATTTATGCCGTAGCTTTCGGCCTTGCGGCCTTCCTCAGTGGCATATTTATAAACAATCATAGAAAGGAATTGGCCTCGATTAAATTTCATAAACAATATATATATATATTAAATTCTGGTTTAAAGAACCATAACATATTATCTAAGCTTCCAGAAAGAGGTTGGAATAGCAAAGGAATTTGAAATCAAGCGCATTCTAGTATTTTATAGTTTCTTTTCGCGCAGATTTATATTCCACACGGACGGACACCAGAATAAAGCGAAAATCGACACAATGGTGATCAGAACAAGATGCATTACTATAAATATTACGAAATTATTTTGTCATGGGCAAACGATATATAGTCATAATTACCCGACCTTTTGAACGTCAGAACGGCTTAGAGCTATTTCAAAATATTTTATTGAACATTCAAAATTTGAAAGTGTATGCACTTCGATCGCCGAAGGTTCTGATAATACATAATATAAGCAATGATTGAAAATGAAAAACTGACCTTTTGTATATAAAGCCACGTATTGTGTTGATAGACAATGATCTATCCCATCACGTAAAAAGCACGAATTCAATTGCTAAGAATGATGTATAAATAACAGTTCCATGCATGTAAATATATGCGTATCTGTGATGAACAAATGTATGTAATCAGAACAATCAAAATCTCCAGAAAGCTTGTAAGTGTCTATGTAAAGACAATACAATTTGGTTTGTATCTCATGACCACATACCAAGTCATATTAAAACAGCGGATTAGATGGAGATTCCCACCAAAAAATCATTACACCCAGACATTACTTTGAAAGCTTTATTTTTGCGAAACGAGTTCGTGATTTGTCACAATGTCACCGTTTGGCATTGTTACAAAACAACTGAAAACTGAAGAGTTGGCATTACCACTAAGATCAAGAGGTAAATTCAAAACTATTGAAACTGTATATAAATAAAGGACAAGATACAAAAGTTTAGCTTCAAGCCCTCGACACGCTGAAAGAAAATTAAACCCGCAGACATGTTTACTTGTAAGGGCCAATGGTACATCTAAGAATGGCATCCACTAGTATCTTAATGAGCCCGAAAAGGTGATGAACAAATATGACTTGAGTGACAGATTAAAACCTCTTTGGAATGTCTATGCGACAGACTGGAATAATGATGGAACATAAACCCCATAATGTTGGCTGTGTAAAAAATCCACACGCCATCATATCCAATAAGGGCGTGTACGTGTGTGTGGAGTGGGGGCGAAGGTGTTACTACTAATGCAAGTGGTAGTGCAGCAGGAACTAGGATTTCACCTTACTGCAATTTTCCTGGAAAAAGATGAACGAGTTTTGGAAAGATGCATGGCCGGGATCAGAGACTTGTTGTTCTAACTACGTCTCATGTAACACAACCCTTAGATGCAGACTACTTTGGACCATATGAATAATATGAATGAATGGTGTTTTACTGCACGTCGACACAAATAGGTCATATTATATCAAAACGGATGCACATGAACTATGAAATCGTCAGTTATTAAAGAACTGTATGAAAATATATAGGTAAAACTATTTGCCCATTAAAGACATGTACTACAATGGATGCCAGCCATACTACAAACAAAATAATACTGACATGCAGATGGCTCAATACAAATTGGCCGAAATATCTAGTGAAGATTACAACGAAAGAGAGACAGCAGATAACCTTATTTAATCCTTCCGCAAGACAGGCATCTATCCACTCAGACGAAATGAAATTACTGAGGTTACTGAGGTTAAAACCGCTCCAGCAACAATATAAAGTATACTGATAATGAAAAGAAAGAGTCTCCCGGAAACGGAAAAATAGCAGTTATGAAAACTGTTATGAAAACTGAGACTGGGAAAAGAGAAATACTTCACCGCAACTTTCCACCTACCTCCGATATGTCTAATTTGACCTTATGTCACTATCAAAGAAGCCCTGGCTGAAAGATTCCATTTTGAAAATGTCAATCCCCAAACATGAACTCATTCCAGAATGCTTTCCACCGAAACCATTGAACTTAGCATGCGCTTTAGAGTCTGTGTAGTGAGGAGGTGTGTAATCAGTGCGAACACTGGACTCACCTTAAGTACTGTACCCCAGTTCAGTGTCTGAGAAGAAATAATGTTTTTCCTTTACCTCACAGTGACAATAAAATCAGAAATATGGAAAGAACTAATTGTGTAAATATGTGTAAACACTTTTGGTTTCATAGTGATGGTGATCAAATATTTATTAATCTCCAAATGCAATACAAACATCTATGATTTGCTCGAGTGTTGATCGAAAACAGTAATAGTTTACTAAAGTTCACATCTCCTTTTGTTGCAAATCTATATTTTACGTTTGCCTCTCCTATAATCCTTAGACTTAGAAATAGTGGTTTAATTATAATATTAAAGACGTTTCATGTCATTTAATTCAATAACAACTGCTGTCTTGGTTTGTATAGTCAAAATACGTATAAAAGTCGAACAGAAAATGCAGCTTTCACAGAACACAGTAAACCCAAAGACACACTAAACAACAAACCTGAATGGCAATGTTAGTAAGGAATATAGGCGTATGACGTCACAACCACAAAAAGGGTTGACAATAGGGCTACAATAGACACAATATAACCACCGGCTTTAACCAGCCAGACCAAACCCTAAAACTGGAGCGTCGAATTAATAATTCATTTTACGCATATTCAATCACGGGTATCTTTAAAACTCGTGAAAAAACAACTTTTTAATCTGCATATATAATTTATTATGTGACGTGGACACCTGTGTAGAGTCTTGATACACGGTTTTGTAGTGTAATTTTGTCTTTATTTGGCGGGCTAGTTTTTTTAATAATGCACGAGAAACCGATACTTCATTAAACACGACACAGCGTGGATCAAACATATAAGGAACCAAGTGTCCTCATCAATTTAAAAATGTCTTGGAATGTCATGCACCATTATAAGGAAAACAACAATTAAACAGAAGGACTCAAATAATATCTTTGTTAGGACACGTTTCATGACATTAATACCAATAATCTTGTTAAACCATACCAATATACACAGAGTATATTTCTATCGCTATATAACACTTCATGTGGCAGAGCTCTCGCGAAGAACGCCTAACTGAACAGTACAATTGCTTTGGGAAAACCTTTTGAGATTCCAAACCGGAGTTGATTGTCCATTGTAAAAAAAGTATGATAATGGACCTTTGGAAACGGCCGAGCACGACACATACGAAATATTGCAGTCTCGGTTTGATTGAGACTGTTCATGAGCGGTAGTTAAATGTGCTGGCTACCGTTCACGCCCTCTAGCCCCGGGTTGAGCAGAACTCAATATTAATAAAATCATAAGCTCGATAGACCTAATTAATGAAAATATAGGCAGCTACATATAGAAAATCGACTTGGGAAAGCGGAGGTGACAATAAACAGGACAAGGTTATATAATGGTATGCAAGTGGGCGTATACTTCTTCTTTGGTGACAGTCTAATCATTGACCTCTAAGCACTTCATGTTGAAAGGGCGTATTATTTTTTAATAAGGCAATTCAAAGGTAAATAAAATAGTAAAAACCAATGAAATATGTATTCATAAAATACAAATAAAAACCAAGTAACTTTATTAATGTCACGACAAAAACATGTTGGAGTTAAAAATTTACAAAATTCGTTAACTAAAATTTTGTCAATTTGTCTAATAGACGATGTTATCATTTGAAATTTGAAAGTATGCATGTTAATGTTAAATCGTAAATAACTTGCGACCTGTGTATAGTAATAATGACTTTATTAAACGGGCGAACTCATTTGAAAATATTTTGCAAAGCCCTCGTATATATGAGGAGAAGAAGATATATAGGAAAATAACATAATACGTGTTTTATTTTTTTTCTAATCCCTTTCTTCTATTGCGTACAAAAATATCATGCTGTAAACATAATGAAAACTAAAATATGTTTAAACCATATACCCGTATATGAAAGAGAGAGAGAGAGAGAGAGAGAGAGAGAGAGAGTGAGAGAGCGATTCATATGTATAATGTATTATTTACCATGCCATTCGGTTAAATTTACGAATATTTCAATATTTAAGTGCCTACAGTTTTAAAAAGAAAATACCATTGAATAAATCAATTATCACATAATCGATCACAAGATTGCCATGCTGCAATGACGTATTGTGACCAGATTCAACTAAACGGAGTTGTTGTATTGCATGCTTCATTCAAATTACCATCGTTATCATATGATTGAGATTATTCAAATATGCCAATTGAGTTGATGCGTTCAACTGTATTCATAATCTTTCAAAATGCTTTATAACAAACGTTATTTTATTTCCTAAAAAAACAAAACGATTGTACATATCATATTATTATTGCTTGTTAGAGCTGCTGTCGCGGTTCTGAACTCTATATTTACGCGCTGTGGATAACCAGAAAAATATCACTAATAGTATGCTTAGTCTATCCCCTGTTCTTTCCCTCTTTCTGTTTCTCCTTTCTTTCTCCTCCCGTCTTGTCCAGAGCTCACTTTCTCACGTTCTCGTTCTCTCTCTATTGCTGTTATTCATAAAAAGAGTATGAAATAGGAAATTTGAAAATCGCCAAACACGATAAATATAACAAATAGTGCAGTCCTCGGTCTAACCCCGGTTTAGCAGAACTCAATATTTAAAATGTCAATAGTACAGAAATTTGAGCCATCGCGAAAATTGTATGCATATGACGTTGAACATGGATCCTTCAATGGGGTATTTGCATATCATTCTATGGCCATCGGCATATGGTCCCAGTTTCTAACAAAATGCGTATCCCAAGTAACAGTCAAAATACTAAATTAAAAAGCAGGCAAAACATCCTGGTGATTAAACAATACTCAGAACCTTTAAAGCCTGGAGTAGTGGAACCACCTATTCGAAATTAAAGTTAGACAAAAAAGCATTTGAGAAAGTACCGCCGATATCTGGAAATAAATATCGGGCTCATCGATCTCCAAAGATCGGAATGAATAACAGTTCTGACTGCGAGTACCTTCAAAATATCATTTCCAGATGTATAAGTTAGACAAGTATAACAGATAATATATTGAAGGAGAGGCTTGTCCATAACATTCGTATTGCGCTATAAATTAACAATTTCCAATTATATTAGCAAACGTCCATCATTCAGCTAAATAACTTTGCTAAGTGCATGGTAATTTAAGAAGATGGAATAAACATTTTACTCGATACAGTAAATAAAAAATTATATGTCGTACAAGGAAATATAAGAGGGAATGCAACACATCCATTAAAAGATGTATATCGAATATAGTTATACGCGATAATAAGAAAGATAAAACAGACAGTTTCCCCCAGGATGACTCTCGTATCAATAATTTCATTTCCCCAAGAGCTGTCACCAAATATAAAACATTCGTTAAAGACCATGCGATAAATTTCTCATAATCAAGACAGGTCGGAAATTGGCATTTTTTCTTCAGACAGAAAGGTATATCTTTAGCTTTGGTCTGTTTAAAGAATACACATTCAAACCTCCATGAAATAAATGAATATGAACATTGTTCATAAACACATGTTTATCCTTCTTTGTAATATTCTATATTAAGCAATGCTGTCATGTTGCTGTGGGTCCTGAAGCAATTCAATACCAACCTTACGCCAACAGTTCCTGCCAGGATGCATTGAATAAACAACAAACGTCAAAATATTGGTTAACCAAAATATGGCCGTAATCCGGGATGCAAATCATATATAATGCTACTGGATTCTGATTTTCGCAATTATAATTTGTATATATTTCTTGCATGTATTAAAGTGTACAGAATGTGTCCTTAGTATTTTGATTCGCATTTCCTAATATAAAATTCTATGAAAGGCAGTGAATAATTGTTAGGCGACGTGCTTTAAGTAAAACATATCGAGGTGTTTTTTTCCAGATGTGAAGACAATAATGGTATTACTTGTTTGCCAATGTTAACAGTAACATATCATTTGTAAATAAGTCGGGGTATGACCGCAGTCACATTGTCTGCGAAAGCTTGTCTTCTTCCCACTGCTTTTGATTCTTCTTGATCGATTGCCTTAACATATATATGCTATCAGAAACGTTGCATGTTAGATGATGTGATGGAAATTACTTAATTTTGACCTTAAACACATAATAATAAACTATGTGGAATCTTAAAGGAATCACATCATGATTGGTATTTGTTTCGAACTGTTCAAATATATTATAACTGTATTAAATTGATATTTGTAACCGGAGGCCCCGGGTTCAATCCTCCGTGGTGCCACTCAGTTTCGTCGGTGTGTTCTTGGGAAAGACACTTTCCCTTAGCCTCGTCCGTCGGATGGGGACATAAACCGGGCGGTCCCGTGTATCGGTCTATCATCCGAGCTCGTTAAAGTTATTTTAAACTGGACAATAAAAGCAAAATGCAATATATTCCAATATGAGCTCATTTGTTATTATGTGACCTCTTCTTGTTGCTGATATGTCATTAAATGGAACCAAACTGGCAGCCATTAGTAAGGTATATCAACACATAGGACTGAAAGCGTCTTATTCGTCTTTGAAGAGTAAAACGGAAACCATGGCATACTTGATTTCTGAAGCCGCTTAACTGTGTTCATATGACGTAATTACATTGTGATGTTACTAAAATATCAACCATCAAGGCAAAATTGTCATGGGAACCTTTTGTGACAGCTGTCTAGATGAATGACACCAAAAAGCCAACAGTATTTAATGTTAATATATGTAACCAGTGTTTCAAAAACGGACCAGGCACTTTTAATATAGGTCATTGACCTAGCACGTACGTCACAGTTGTTTTATATTATCATACTTGCCCATTCTTAAAGAAATTTATCTGAATGAAAAAAACAATAGGTGACCTTATTTAAAAACAATGTCAAACGTATACTATTACCTGTCTGAAGGCAAAGCTTTACATGTTAAAAAATTTCATAACTAGGTGTTTCATGCAACAATTGTGTCGCCTGCCTTGTGCATATTTCAGCTAGTGAAGATGTGTGTTAAGTTTCATGAACTTAGGTCACATATATCTTAAGTTATGAGCTTTGTTTGGTTGCAGGTTAACCTTTAATGAAACTGTTTATAACCCAGCCAGAATGAAAGTCAGAGCTATTGGACAAGTTATGTCCGAATTTAGTTATAAGTTGTATGTGTGTCGATGACAGACGCAATAAAGACCACTGACAACGTAATCGCTAAGTGTCTGCCATGCTATGCAGTTGACAAAAAAAAATGTATTCAAAGATGTGTCCCGTTGCAATAGTGAAAATATATAATTATACGTCCAGAACTGCCGGCGTTCTATATTAAAAATGTTTTTACATTAGCTATTTATTTAGCAAGAGTGTATGCATTGGAAAACTAAAAAACGTGTACATAAACTGTAAAGCTTGTTATACATTGAAACGTTGTCTATTAACTGCATCTTCTGATGTTGTTTGTCAACAGCTATAACAAGTGTTCTTGAACTATTAAACTTGTCAGATAACAGATAAGTTCCCAATTAGGGGTTTAGCACTATTTTAGCTTGATGTTCGAGAATCAAATCAATGCTGTCAAAAAACATTATTCATGATGTCAGGCGTTATTAGTATAGACAGCTTCTATATCCGTTCGGTGGTGATATACGCGATAATATTTATCTAGCTTATTGAAGGTGATTTTGGAGACAGATAACCGGAAATATTGCTGAGTAGTTCGACAGTTTACACAAACTATTCGAAGACAAATCGTAGAAACAAGTTGGAAGAATCTTTACTGTGGCAAATGCAATTATATTGTATCACTATACAAAGACAACTGAGTTTTTCGCGGTGAAAATGAAAAAAAGGTTTTATAGGCATTTGATAAATTTTCGCTTATTCTCATTTCGAAGAAAAAAAGAGTATGATAACAGACCTTTGGAAACGGCCGAAAACGACACATACGAAATATTGCAGTCTAGGTTTGATTGAGAAAATCAATAGTACAAAATATTAACCATCCCGAAGATGGCATGCATACGGCGGTGAACAATGCTAGTATCAGCCATTAATAGACGTATTTTTCGCACGGTTTAAGTCAAGGACATGAAATGTTTCTGGTCCTAAATAATGGAATGACCTGCCATGATAGTCTGTCCACCGCCATATGCATGCCATCTTCGGGATGGTTAAAATTGTGTACTGTTGATTTTATGAATATTGAGTTCTGCTCACCCCGGGGCTAGAGGGCGTGAGCGGTAGCTAACATATATCACTACCGCTCATGAACAGTCTCAATCAAACAGAGACTGCAATATTTCGTATGTGTCGTGCTCGGCCGTTTCCAAAGGTCCATTATCATACTCTATTTTTATACAGACTGAGGCAGTATAGAAAGAAAGAAAAAGAAAGACACGTGTGGTGTGTTCCATCAACAGATGAACACTTAACGTAGCGATCAATGTTTGTTTCTGGTTCAGGAAAAAGAGATAACGACTATTCGTTACATTTATGGAGAATGCTTATTTCGCATCTAACTGACATGATATATGTTACTTCCACACACCCTTTTCAACTTGTTGGTCATCTTTCTAAGGTTTGACGTTCTGACAATACCGGTATGTCGTCTGGTAAGTAAATTGAGAGGCAAATTAACGCAATTTCAAATCCAACTTAACGAAGCTGATTTGCCATGTGTATACATACAGTGATGAGAGGGCTTTAAAGCTCATTAGGGATGGTCTATAAAGTTGTATAATTATATGAATGCAAACGAACATATCGAGTAAAGTACAAGTATTAAAGAATGCTTACTTTCTCAGATGCGTTCTCACATATACAATATACATACATACACAATTAGTAGCTTTTGCTAAAGCAGATTTGTATTGTGTTCAGTGCAATCAAAATACTCCTACAGCGCGCCTTTGTGTGAAGTTATTATGGCGCACCGTGTCGGTCTTCCTAATGATCTTCAGCACTAATTGCTATTAGCTATGTCCAAATATATTACCCATTGTCACGTCTGTCGGATAATTGTTTTGACAGTGGACCTATCTCAAACCATTAGTCCACATGTTAGCTGTTTCATTCCTTTTGCAACGCTATATCAGTTTATTTACAATTCACTAATTAGCGCAAATGAATAATTGTTTCGTGATCAATAAGATGTAAGACCTAAAACGTAAAACTCCGTTTAATGTTATTTCCAGGAATCTGTTAAAAAAGTATGCTTAACTGAAAAAGAGCATTGCAAAGATATATCTTGCAAAAGAATATACACTATTTAGTAATAGATGGATAAAATCATTATGCAACAAATACATCTTTTACATGACAAACCATTAATAGTAAAGTAGCAAGTTTACCTTAGTTTAACAGTTGTTTAAGGTCACCGGTTAATGACAAAGCAATACCTTTATTATTTATTTATTATTTAATTTCTTAAATTCTAAATAACAAATTATTACTTTGAAAACATAAATATTATTTCGTAAATGAAAAATGAAAAACAAAAACATATACAAAAGCTACATACTAGATCTATATTCGAAAAAAATATATATCGTTTTACTACATGGAAGTGTCCTTGAAATATTTATTCGTTTTATCGAAATAGTAGTTTGTTTTGTCGAAATCATAATTTGTTATTTCTAAATAATAATAAAAATAATTACATGGTTCGAGTATTAACTTTTATATTCCATCCAACCCCTTCTCCAAGAAGCGAAAACGGGGTTGGCTTTGGTATGAAATATAACCTTAAATTCAGCTTTAAAAGTTCGCTTATTGTAAATTAAAACATTTAATAATTAATTTTAAACAGGTTTTCTCATTTTTAAGTAAAAAACGTTTGTTTGTGAATCACTTATTTTTCTATTAGATAATGTATGGAACTACCGTGTATAGACAAATTGTTGGTATCCCTATGGGTACGACTGTGCACCCCTTGTTGCAGATTAGTTCTTATATTGTTATGAAATAGATATCATGTTGAGTCTTTCACCAGATACCCAGGCAGATGTTATTGAAGCCTTTAATGACACCTTTCGGTATCTTGCAACATATTATTACCGTAACCCTGACCTTCTTTCAAATTTAAGAAATTTAATTTAAGAACTCTTCTGCGACAAGGACTATCACAACCTTACCTCTGTGCTGACGTGTTTTATAAGCGTCGTAAGATCCTTGGTCATGATCACTATCATACTATCTTTATTAAACTTGTTAAAAGGTATATCAAAAGAGGTTCTGACCCTATCATTTTGCAACGCACTGCATGTTTGGTGGTGGACCCATTTACAGATCGCCACTATGATTTCCTCTTTATTTGTGCGATGAGCGCGGACAGGCTTTGGACCCTATGATGACGTTTACGTAAAGTATTTTGGGGTTTATTGTGTTTTGTGAAAGCTGCATTTCCTGTTCGTCTTTTATACTTCTTTTTAGTATGGTTTTATTGTCGAAATATACGTTATAAAATCCAGCTTATATAAGCTTAAATGCAATTAAGGCGGGACCGCGTAATGAAAACAAATATATATAAGTGATTCACTCAAGTGTCTTTGTATTGAAAGTTTGTTTTATGTGGGTCTGATTATATACGGATGAAAATGAGTATCTGGGTCATTATACTTTGAAGTTTGAAAATATTAAAAGGAGTGATATACCAATTCAATTCAATTTTTATTAAAGCATAAACATTTTACAATGTCCATCGCCATCAGCATTGAGGCGGTATTACATACAAGACATACTAAATACAAATACACACATATATTAAAACATGTTCTGGAGAAGAGCATGAGAAATATTTAGGTATGAGTAAACAAATTTAAGGATAAACACGTATATATTATTGAAAGTAATTATAGCATACAAGTTGTTCACACCACTGGTATGGCTCGAAACACTATTAAATATTATGTATAGTACATGATCCACCTATGACCTATATAGATAATCTATTGGTATGTGCAATATCCAGAAGTAACACGACTAAATTAAACGTATATAGTCATATTATATGTAATGACGACTGCGTAAAGATGGTGTCACAAATATTAAATTATAAAATCTTAAAACTATTTCTGAAGTCAGAAGCATGATGATACAGTTCTGGACTAATGGAAAATCAAGCTGGAGTTGGATTCGACTTTTTTTTTAAATATGGAAACTGTTTTGGAGGTGGTAGTATACTTTGTAAACAAGCATACCCTAAGGCAATGTAGGCACACACCTAATCGAGCTTTATTAAAGAGAATTCTGAAAATCTTGGAAAAGGGTGAAATAATTATCAAAATCGGACATTTATCAAATAAAATATAACCACTAAAAGGTGTTTCTGAAATGGAAATGGAAGCCGCCATTTTGAAAACAATGATATTATATCGGCTTCACATAACCATATTTGGAATATTTATAAAAATGATAATTACTGATTTATATGAAAGACAATCACAACACTGTAATCAAGGTAAGTCTACTAAAGTGTAATAATTATAGGTTATTAGATTTGTATTGGGATATATGCACGAGTTATTTCGCGTATTAATATTGCGCGAAAGAACGAGTGCATATATCCCAATATAAATCTAATGGTCATATTTTCTATGTTTACTATCCGATTTTGATAATTCATTCACCATTTTCCAAGATGTTCAGCAATCTCAATTACACGTATAGACACTTTGGCTGTATGCTTACATACCCTTGAAAACAGTCTCATAATTTTCCCCCGGCTGTATGGTTACATATCCTTTAAAGCAATTTCACAATGTTCCTTTTATATTATATATAATATATATAATATAACATGAAAATTGTGAAACTGCTTTAAAGGGTGTGTAATCATACAGCCAAAGAAGCTTTATAATATTTACTTGTTAATATACAATCCTTCGGAAATAACACATTCTGTCACTTGTTATGGTAATATTTTTCTACATTACATTACAGAAAACGTGACGTTAACCATGCAACTACATTAATTGATAATACTGCAGTCGTTGATACTGCTTCTTTCATGTAACTTTAATGTAACCTACTTTGACAAATAATTGGGTAAAGTACGATCGCGGTTTGTCAGTTTAAGTAATATCGGCCGTTTATTAACAATAACGGTTTGAAGAATTATAGACAGACATTGCAAACATCCATGTCATAATGATATAATAATGTAAAGAATCTGAGCTCCGTTTTATTAAACATCTTACGATAATTCTGATCGTAAAACAAATTATAAAATCATCCACGTCTTTTCAACCTAAGCATTTAATGTAGACAATTGTGTGTGCACAATATCAGATGTATAAGAACATGAAATGTGATCACATTTATTTGTAAAGTGTAATTCATAGTAAAGCATTTAAGAAATTGACTTCTGATCAAAAGTGTCTTAAGTTGTTTCATAAAACAAGGCCCAGTGGTGTTTCACGGTTCGTGTTTTATCTACAGAGCTACATATTAGCCATTTTAATCATCTTTATTGCGGTTTTTGTTTACTACTACAGTTACTAGACATGTCTGGGTTAGATACATTAAAAGACAATGCAAAACAATATCGTTATTCATATTTAGGTCGATAAATCCGATACACTTATGCGTCGAGGTTCGTATCATTTAGAAAAGCGAGCACTTCTGCTTAGTTAACCACACTTGTGGAGAATAACATTGTTTATCAGCATTCGTTCTATTTCGTGATTATAAAGTTTATTTAAATAATAAGATGAAGCTTCCTAGTATGTACCGGATAATTACTTATTTGCAGACAAAAACCTCAAGCCAAATATTGAATGAAGCGCAGCAATGAATGTCCAAAAGATGCAGCTCTAATAAAATTCATTAAAACTATTTAGGCTATGATGTTTATTAATGTGGACTAAGCGTTCGTTTACCATATTCCATAATGAAATAAAAGCGACTGAAAAAAGCATCATTACAGCACATTGTATATGTTGAAATATAGTCGTATTAAAACAAACTGTGTTTGTTTTCAAGTGCTTCGTGTTTTGATAAAAAGCCAATAACCAATAGCTCAGTCAGACATCTAAATGCTATTTCTCAAATCAAAACTACACTAGTGTTTTATTATTTATGTGATATGCTTTTCAATATAACATATAATAGCATTTGCATATGTCTTTATTACAAGGATTGGTTGAACATTATTTACACGGTAACAAAATCATGTGACCTTTTGATCGAGCTCAGTGAAAAACATTGCCAACAAAGAGCTCGATTCAGGTATATTTTTGATTCATAACTTTCGAAACCTTTAACCAATTGTTTTCTATTAAAGCGCAAATACACCCACTCAGTCGGCCGTTTCCTTCACCGCAAAAAGGTAATACGATTCCTCTAGTACTTTTTGAGATAAGCCTTCCCAAAATACAATGATCATATGCTTTCTATCATTTGTAAGACTTCGGGAGTGCTAACCTCAGAAAATACTGGTTGAATCGAAATACCAGAAGAGCTTACTCATGTGCTTTAGTTGAACACAGTTCTTTAATTATAGGAAATGTTATAAAACGAACCATGCCTTAATTGCATTGTTCGGAACACAGAAGCCTTACATGTCATGTTAACATGTAAGAATGGCTACGTATAGCACGTATTGAGTGAGTGAGTGAGTGAGTGAGTGAGTGAGTGAGTGAGTGAGTGAGTGAGTGAGTGATTGAGTGAGTGAGTGAGTGAGTGAGTGAGTGAGTGAGTGAGTGAGTGAGTGAGTGAGTGAGTGAGTGAGTGAGTGAGTGAGTGAGTGAGTGAGTGAGTGAGTGAGTGAGTGAGTGAGTGAGTCAGTCAGTGAGTCAGTGAGTGAGTGAGTGAGTGAGTGAGTGAGTGAGTGAGTGAGTGAGTGAGTGAGTGAGTGAGTGAGTGAGTGAGTGAGTGAGTGGCCTATACATGTTGAACTATAAGGTAGATTGTCACAAAATGTCATAGGTAGAGCGTACTGGTCGTATATAGCTCTTGTAAGTTATCGGTTACACCCAAAATCTATTGTTCGAGTTGAAACAATTTCACAATATTCATGATCTATTCATGTAACACGTAAAAGCGTGCACATTTTAAGTGGCCGCCAGAGAGGCCGTGTCATAAGTTTAGTTTTGTGCTAATGCATGTAAACGTATAGGTATATTTTCCTTAAACGGCAAAATTGTATAAGGGGCCTCTCGTGTAGATTCAATACTGTAGATTTAGCCACGTTTGTCACGGACTGAACGGGGGAAATAATGATTTGGGCGTAATGTTTGCTATAAAACCCATTGTCTTCTAGCTCTCGCCGGGATCATCGATAGTACTTTGTTGGAACAGAGATTGGACGGCAAAATTCTCAGGCAACATGTGGTTAGTAGTTTTATTAAACTTTTATCGTACATTTGTTTTCAGTAGGCGGCGCCATCTTGTTTAGCGGTTACGACATCCGGTTAGCATTGATGTTTCTCAAACATAACTTTAGACTAGCATATGATTTTGAAGTTACTTTATTAGATGTAATTATTGTAATTGATCATTAACTGTAAAACAATATTAATTTGATAACAGTGGATAATAGGTGCATTAGTTAACGTTGGCGTATAACTCAGTGATTGTAATACACGATTGTTAACATTAGTTAACAATGAGATGAGTGACAAGAATAAATGTTCGACGCGTATACATAGTTGTATAATGTGGTCATTAGTTGACATACGTGCATGCATAACTCAGTGAGTGTAATATATGAGTAATTTGATCATGTTTATATTACATGTATTAGGGGCATTGATTCACAGCGACGTACATAGCGTATACATGGCGTTGTAGAATATGTATACATTGCTACTCATCATTAGTACAGCTTACATATATTTATTGAATAATGATTTGTTTGGGTAATGATAATTATGCAAGATTGTTATGTTTGTCAACCGACATCTAAAACGTATGTATAATTACAGCCTAAGCCATCCAGGGTTGGATATTAGCCATCCAGGTGTGGATCTAAGCCATCCAGGATATAAGCCATCCAGGGTTGGAGTAAGCCTTCTAGGTTTGGATATCCAGGAGTGGAGCTAAGCTTCCACGATTAACGTTTACAAGCGGTGGAGACGGTCCCCGTACCTGCGCAGCCAGGTTTTACTAACGACAACCCCCGGGACACAAGGTGGGCCCGTTACCAATCCTCACTGGAGGAATATTACTCACAATCTCAGTGGAGGTTAAATATCATTGCATCGCGTCATCAACCCTTACAGAAGGCATTTGATGACAATCATCCATTGAATTCGCGCATCATCATCTTCATGAGCTCTCGCGCATCACAGTTATCGCGCTAGATCAACAGTGTTATAGCTTTAACAACACTTTAGTGTCTTAGACATTCAGTATTTATAACAATACTAAGAACGTCTTAAACGTTCAGGAGCACATTCTTTTCATAGTTCATTTGTGTATTCGCTTGTTTTTTTAGATAATTGTATATATATTAAACATATTTAAAAAGTTGCATTAAACTTATGTAAATGCATTCACCGTCATTGATTCTTTCCTGAGTTAGCCCAACCACTAAGGTCATCCTGTGACATAGATTGAGTGAGTGAGTTAGTGGCCTATAAATGTTGAACTATAAGGTGGAATGAGTGAGTGAGTGAGTGGACTATACATGTTGAACTATAAGGTGGACTCAGTGAGTGAGTGAATGTTCAACTATAAAGTGGACTGAGCGAGTGGATTATACATGTTGAACTATAAAGTGGACTGAGTGAGTGAGTGAGTGTTCTATCAATGCTGAACTATAAGATAGACCGAGTGAATGAGTGTGTGAGTGAGTGAGTTACTGAGTGTGTAAGTGTGTGAGCGAGTGAGAGTGTGAGTGAATGAGTGAGTGAGTCAGTCAGTCAGTCAGTCAGTCAGTCATCGAGCGAGTGAGTGAGTGAGTGAGTGTTGAACTATTAAGTGGAGAGAGTGCGTGAGTTGACTATAAATGTTGAACTTTAAGGTGGAGTGAGTGAGTGAGTGGGTAAGAGATTGAGCGAGAGAGTGAATGAGAGAGTGCGTGCCTGAGTAAGTGAGTGAGTGAGTGAGTGAGTGGTGAGTGAGTTAGTGGTGAGTGAGTGAGTGAGTGAGTGAGTGAGTGAGTGAGTGAGTGAGTGAGTGAGTGAGTGAGTGAGTGAGTGAGTGAGTGAGTGAGTGAGTGAGTGAGTGAGTGAGTGAGTGAGTGAGTGAGTGAGTGAGTGAGTGAGTGAGTGAGTGAGTGAGTGAGTGAGTGAGTGAGTGAGTGAGTGAGTGAGTGAGTGAGTGAGTGAGTGAGTGAGTGAGTAAATGTTGATCTATAAAGTGGACTGACTGAGTGAGTGATTGGACTATAAATGTTGAATTTTAAGGTGGACTGAGTGTGTGAATGAGTGGGCTATACGTGTTGCACTATAAGGTGGAATGAGTGTGTGAATGAGTGGACTATACATGTTGCACTATAAAGAGGACGGAGCGAGTGAGTGGACTATAAATGTTGAACAGGAAATGTATCATTCAAGGACCGCAATGAGCAAAAACCACGCATAGAAACAAGCAAAAATTAAAAAAATATATAAAATGCAGGGTATGAGACATCAGAAACTTAAAAGGCTTGACAATATGACTTTCGCATTGGAACGATCAGTGGCAAAAAAGTCCGCTGAGGGTTTAAGCCAGGTTCTAGGGTGCACCAAACCTCACTCCCCACCGTATAGCCACTCCAATTAAAAAAAAAATGTCTCCGCCATGATATATCCTCTAACAAACTAGGCGTCTTTAATAGGCATTATAAGTTTAACACAAACATGCTCATGAATATATGAATATTAAACCACAAGCCTCAGAAGCCATAACGCATACAGCAAATACTCAGTGATATGCCAGAAGCAGAGCAACAGCAAAGATAAATCATTAAGGGCACGACAAGACAAGATTGGTGTTCGAACAATCAAGGAAGAGAGGATAGTGGCGAACTGTAAATGGGTCACCCGCTAATCAAGCAATGTGTTGCGAAATGATAGGATCATAACATCTGTTGATACATGTTTTAAAAAGTGCAATAAAGATTGCATGAAAGGGTTCATGACTATGTATCATAAGAAGTTTGTAAATCACGTCACCATAGTAGTCAGTTAGTGAAAGTCCTTGTTGCAAACGAGTTCTCAAATTACTTTTATATTTTAAAAGCAGAACCTGAAAATAAAACAGACCTAAATTTAAATTTCATATATGGTTTTTGATTTAAAATTTTAATAACATCATACCAAGTGGTTGCAACTTTTTACAAGGAAACTATTCGATAAGTATTGATTTGTCATCCACATGTTGTTTTATGCCCCGCACCGGGAATTTAGTGCCCTTGTCCGTCTGTTCGTTCCTCCGTCCTTACATCCATACGGCCATACTTTTACGTTCAAATATTTCAATAAGGCAATTTCTCAGACACCATCAGACGTTGAGCTTTCGAACTTCACTCATGTTTACAACTGTATGACAGTATGTTTTTAACAGACTTAGGCTAACATGAATGACATTGACCTACTTTTTGCACTGGATCAGTTACAATAAAGTTTTATTTTATGTGACTGACAATGACAAAGCAGGGCATTCATCCACTTTGACACATGTTCTAGTTTTGCAAGCCTCGTATTTTCATACTTTTCTATAAACCCGTGTATTTTCATTTTATTTTCTTTCAGCAGTATAACATTATTCTTTAATTGTTCCTAATCAATTCTTACCTTTGTTAAATTATCACATAGGATGTATAAACGGGAACTACAGTCAGTTGACAGGAATACATCAGCATGTTATTTTACGTCACAAACATTTTCTTCATGACAGATTATACATTTCAGGTTTTTATCACATCAGGAAAGTAGAAACATTATCTAATTATTACACAAATCGTTTACACAGTGATCAACTGTTTCATTGCCCTTTGAGCAAAACATCTCTTATCTTTTAACCACGTTAACTATATCTTGAAAGAAAACATGAACACTGTTTCAGTTTTATTTTGTTATTTATTTATATCCTATCTTCGTATTTTAAAAATAAAATGCATTAATGTCCGCATTCAATTTTTCAACATCTACAAAGTTAACTGTTTAATAAGTTAGTTAAGTAGTTTAACTATTTCTCGACTTCTTGCAAGTTTTCCATAAAAAAAGACATGAGAATATATAATAACTTTTGTATACAGTGCAACTAACTTAATCTTATTTGATAAATAGTTTAATGCGATAATATATATGTGACAATAGATGACTGTTGAATTTAAATGAATGTACTTACTATAAGGAGAAAAACAATCTACTTATGGTCTCTCTAACTAACGGCTTAATTAGAAATATACTCCAAGTAAATTTCAATACATTCATAATAACGTTCAAACAAGGTAAAAGAAAAGAAAAAAAGAGTACTGTTCGTCCAAAGCATTTGAAGTAAATGGTGTCCATGCTTAAAATTCCAGATATGATGGCTGTTTTGTATAAATACATAATGAAAGAATGAAGCGTATGACTTAAATAACATATACATACACAACATAAAAGAAACTTTTTTTTTTTCTTTATTTCATAAAGTTTATAGAAGTAAAGTTTATAGAAGACATCATTTTCACAAGTTAAAAAAAATCGTCTATTTCGATAAAATCTAAAGCGGACAATAACTCCGAAACGCATGGGTTGATTTTGTAGATATTCGAACTCACCTAAAATCGTATCGTTTTAAATATTCAAGTCAAGTATGCACCTGCTTTCTAGTTATCGCGTTCACAGGCTTAAGTTTGCTTATATTTCAATATTCAATCGTCATAACTCTGTAGCGCATGGGTCAGTTTGTCTCATTGTCAAAACCGTCTGAGATCTGAAGGGATTATAAAGATTAACTCACGAATGGAGACACACGTTTGACGAAGATGGAAAACTCGCCACTATAAAATTCAACCGACCTCTAATCAGTAGAGGTAAAACTAATTGTTTAAACTAATTTCAGATAAACTGTGAAACAAAACGATAATGAACGAAATGCAGTGTTGCTTCGTCTGTAGTGATAAACTGCATATCACTAACGCCGTTTGAATCCTAAACACGCATCCAGCATGCCCATGTCTGAAATATAAAAAAATAATCAATGTGATTCATCTAATGTTCACCATAACTGTTTTAATAAGTAATTGAAATAAAACATATTGTGTTTCTAGTTGCGACAGTAACATCAATAATAAATATGAGATAACCGATGAAACGAAATTTTCACAATTTTTCAAACTTGTCTTTTTACATTATTTGAAAAGCGTATGAAAGAAGAAATCTGGAAATCGCCAAACACGATAAATATAAAATATATTTCAGTTTCGGTTTGATTGAGACTGTTTATGAACGGTAGTGGTAATTTGCTGGCCCTTTAGTCCCGGGTTGAGCAGAACTCAATATTTAAAATGTCAATAGTACGAAGTTTTGAGCCATCCAGAAGATGGTATGCATATGACGGTGAACATGGAACCTTTAATGTAGTATTTCCTTACCATTCCATGACCAGCGGCGTATGATCCCAATTTATAACAAAATGGTTTGCCCTAAACCAGAAAACAATGGGCGAAATAAACAAAATGGAATTTAGTTGGCAGCAGAGGTTATAAAGTCTGAGTATCACATGTAACAGTCAAAATACTATATTAAAAAACAGACAACATATCCTAATGGTAATTAAATAATACTCAGAACCTTTAAAGTCTGGAGTAATGGAACCACCTAAAGTACGAAAACAGGGTATTTGTGAAAGTATCTAAGACATCTGTATATAAATATCGGGTTGAACGATCTCAAAGATCGGAATGAATAACAGTTTTGATTGCAAGCACGGGGAGACGTTGTTCGCTGCCTCATTGAACAGGCAATGCTACTGTGATATATAAAACGAGAATGAAAAGAGAAATTTGATTAAAATTTGAAAATCGATTACGTGTTCTGTCGAAAAGTCGTACCTAAACGCCAAATAGAAAAAACACTTATTTTGATTTGATTCAAAACATCTACGTGCGGTTAAACACATGCAATCATGTATTATTTCGTCAACACCGTAAACAGACCAGTGTATGCCATCGATTCGTATATAATTGGATTCGAAATGGTTCTGGAAGTGACTATTGTGTGCTGTAATGGTCACCTGTTTTCTTTGTTACTGACATACGTGATAAATTAGATTATAATACATTTAATGACGACACTTCTAAATAATCTGGTTATTTTGGATCTTGTGTGAATCTGAAGACAAAAAGGTTTCATCTGTAACATTTTGGAATTTTCTTTTACATGTTTAGAACCGAACTGACAGTATGACAATCTTGTGTAGTGCGAGTTCCACAGATTATTATACATGTATATATAAAACAAAAACAAGTTCACATGACCGGGTTTGACATTGTAATATCGAAGAATGTATTATCAATTGACATTTACTAAACCGCATTTAGCACAGAAATTACAATTAACAACGTAAATAGCTATCTCTGAAAGATATCTTAATTGTTTAACTCATTTTGTTATAATACTATATAGGAATAATTAAACGTTGATGTTTGTATAATGTCATCTTAAGTAATAATAAAACAAAACATATTCCAATTGAAATTAAAATAGGAAATAGTATTATGTTCTTTAAACGAAGACAGTTGAATTATATTGAAAATAATGTTCAAATACATGATTTGTCTTAAACCCCAGCGTTAGGTAGAGTCCACCGTCATTATGTATACACTGTAGCCAGTTAGTATTTCCTCTGCTTCAAGATAAAGGTTTCAGAACTCTGACCAATCACTGATCTTATTTTTACAGGTACAACTATTAATAGATGCGCCAAATTCATCATTTGACAGTTAGGAATACAAGTTTTGTTCTAGAGAGTATGGAAAATAAATACATTATATAATTATTTGATAATATATTTGTATAGAGTAATGTTTAATGTATTTACATGCCAAATTTTATGGTTTAAAAATGCTTTATTATTTAGAAATTTGTGATTAAACCTCCCTGAGCAGATAATGCATAAAATGAGCATTACTGAGAAAAACTGTTTCTCTGGGGCCATTTTGGGGTTTTATACTCATTTAAACCCTAGCCTTTAACTATTTTTACAATCAATAATTGTTTCCATGTGGTGTGATATTAGTATATGGTTGCCCAATTACAATAATTTACGACGAGTAATTGCAAAGAAGAGCCACAATAAAGACTAATGATGTATTCCATTACCTTTCATTGTGAGAAATAACAAAAAGTCATCCATCATTGTATCCGCCATTTCTTGTTCTTGTTTCCTGAGAGGCTCATCGTAATATGGTCCTTGAGCTCCTGGTATAACGTTTGACATTTCATCTTTGCCTGGCCGCATATTATCTACAGGCGTCATCATTTCATTGCCATGCTGTTGACGGTCGTTCTCCTCATTTAATTCCATAAAGAATGGATCGTTCAAAATGCTATCAAAGTCTAGTGTATCAAGGCCGCCACGTTTTATTTCTCCTAAGAAAGAAACATAAATAATAAGTTAAATGGGAGTAAGCCATGTGTAATTAAAATAGCAAGCTAATAATAGATGAACCACACTGATATAATGATTATGTAATGATAAAATGTATCAACAGTTCCCTTCGTCTCAAAAAGAAATAAGCATTAATCACCATGTACGAGATAGATTAACTTTCAAAATCCATTCCGTTCTGAAGAACGTGGTATTGACATTTTGAGTCTTCTATGAAAATAATATATACGGTATCAAGTCTGTCACGTTTAATTCATTCTAGCAGATAAAATCATACTTCTTCAAGTAATACATCCAGCTGTTAACCATTCATTCAGTTAACAATAAATCGTTCAATATAATATCATATATATAATACCACCACCCTCCCCCGCCTCCAGTATCTTGTTTGACATGAACTTGTTTGGTATTTTTTGATATTCTTTTTCAGAAATTAGTCGTTCGCATGAATTTCGAATGACTTTTATGTGATTTATTAGATATACCGCACATTCTAGTCAGTTACGGTTAAATTTTAATTTAGAAACGATTAAAGTGTTCTGTGTTGATCGTATCTCAAGTCGAAGACTGAAAGAGAACTACCAGGACCACTTTTCATCCGTCGTCCGTCGTCAAATTTTGCTTTAAAGTGGGTACATCCGGCTGTTCGCGAGGGTCTAGATTTCTGACCTCAAGCCCATGTTTTGTGGATCTAACGTAGATTATCGCTTAAGCCGGAGCTAGGAGGCGTGAGAGGTATTGCACTTTACATTATCTCTCATGAACAGACCCAATAAAATCGAGTCTGCTACTTTTATCTCTTGTTTGTGTTTGTTGCTTCCAAGGGATCCCCTTTACAGTATTTATTAAAAGTAGATATGAAAGTCGAACCTAAACTGTAGCTTTCAAAGTCCACAGCCAACCACAAACACGCCCAGAAAAAAACAGTAATTACAGAGATGGCTAAAAGTCAAGATATGACATCATAAACACAAACGGCGAAAACAGCTCACTCTTACCCTTTTGTCATCCCATACGAAATGGGACAGTATAAATACAGATATCCCCGTCAGGTTATATTCTCTAAGAAACAAGGCAGCATTAATAAGCAAAACACATAAATGATCATGTATATATAATATCAAAAAAGCCTAAAAAGCCACAAAGCAAGTACTTACTGACTTGACAGCAACCAGAGCAACAAGAAAAAACATTACGTGTAAGACAATATACGATTAAGAAATCGCTCTATATGGATTTAGGTAGACTTCATCAAAGGGTCCTCAATCAGTCCGGTCATCGCACAATCAAAGAGGAAAGCATAATGGCGAACTGTAAATGGGTTAACCACTAAACATGCAGTGCGTTACAAAGTAATAAATTCATAACTTAGTTTGATAAACTTTCTGACTACTTTAATAAATATTGTACGAAAGAGATAATGACCAAGAATCTTACGAAGTTTGTAAATCCCATTAATATTGAAGTCAGGTTGGGATAGTCCTTGTCGCAGAAGAGTTCTTAAATTACTTTCATATTTTAAAAGTAGATCAGGGTTGGTTACGATTATACAATTTTCAAAGTTTTTTCTAAGTTTATGGTAACGGTAGTCCTGCTGGGATAGCTTTTTAAGTTATAATACAAATATTACTTGTGTTTTGTAAAACTGTCAAATACTTATGTTTTCCATAATAAAGGATCATGTTAAAGAGCCTAAAATAACCGCTTATTTTGAACGAAATTCAGTTTGCAAAATAATAGGTGCTATACAAGGTTAGGCACCAGGGTTTATTTAAGCACTGTTTATCCGACTTAATTCGCAATGTATGGAAAACTCAAATTTGAGACGTGAAACACGGTACTGAAATGAGATATAGGATCCTATAGAAACCACAGCGTCCAAACGCAATGGCATCGTAGGTCCACACTGTAATACAAACAAAGAGCAATATGTAATTAATTATAAAATGAAAAAGACAAAATACAACAGAAAGGGTGGTGAAGACAGGGTTACCGACTTGGAACGTTCAGTAGGCAATAAGGCCTACACGTTAGCTTGAATCTATTTGATGTGTACACAATTCTCGCTATTATCCTGTCTTCAAATAGACAAGACAGTGTAAACAAAACTACATCCCATCAAAAGAAATTCTCTAACAATTAATTCGACATTCAGAGGAACTAGCAAAAGAAACACTAATGTGTTGTACTAAAGCTTAACTATTTGATGACGTTTTTATCATGATATGGGACATTTAAAAAAAAGAAGATTTTTCTAGATTACTACTGTTGTAACCCCTTTGTATCGTCATCTCGTCAAAGACCGTCAACCAATTTGTCAACATTTCAAATGAATACTCTTTCTGTCAATGTCAATTTGTCAAACTTGAGCCATCCCGAAATGATATGTATATGACGATGAATATGGAACCTGCAATGTCGTAATAAACCTAAAACGATCTTCTTTAAGAGACGCGAAACATATGTTGGCATTGTTGGTTTGAAATTATCGTTATATATGACGATGTCCCCGGGTTCAAACTTTGCCCTGACCTGTGGTTTGCATATTGAGATTAATAGGGGACACTATCAAAAATGAAGACTTGTGCTTTTAAATTATTTTTCGTCAGAAACTGCATAAATCACATAACACAATGTCACCGTGAAGTGCCAGATGGCCGACGTTACTTAGAAACCCACACTTTAAAAAAAACTATTCAATAGCCGTTTAACGTATTTCTACAATATTTTTAGAAACTTGTATTCTTCTCTAGACCTTGATCAAGTTTGTTTAAATGAAGGATCCGGGGGGAAACATGCTACAGAATTTAATCAGGTGGCGATTTCTTTATTTGCACAGTCCCGTTTTATTTGTATCACAAAAGGGTAAACGAGACAGCTTTTGCTACAGACCCTTTCAGTGCGGCCCTTTTGTCAAACTATCATGTTTGTGATGTCATGTCTTGCCTGTTATTAATCTTAGTAATTGTTCTTAGTTTCTGAAGGTATTTTTGTTCTGTAAATGCTGCAGACCAAAGCCGTGAACTCAAATGCTGCATTGCATTTTGTGTCTACTTTTCGTGCACCATATAAACTCGTTGAACTCCCTCCACCCCACTCACCCCACTCACCCCCCCCCCCCCCCCCCCCAACCCCCAGCGTCCTTTTTGCCACAGAGAGTTTCAAGACGGTAACCATACTGCCAACCGTTTGTGTTTTTGATGTCACATGCCTTGCTTATTATTAACTTTATAAGTGTTAATTGTTTAATGCATATTTCTGGTTAACCTTGTTCTGTGAAAGCTACATTTCTTGTTTGACTTTTATACCATTTGTTTCTGAAATAGGTGACAACTTCGTTTCCGGTCGTTCATCATTACCCGCACTTCCACTTATACCGTCTTACTTCGACCTGAGATATTTTCACAAAACATCGTAACAGTTAAATCAAATGACAGATTGCTTTGCACTATCGGTTTAGTGTTTCCGTTCGTATTTGTTGTTAATAATCAAGAACATGAGAAAAAAACAAAAGAAAAATTAGGAGTTTTAAGAAATAAATGTTGTCTCCAATAGCACTAGCGGATACAGTTATTTTAGCTCTTTAGGGTGGGTAATTCCAGTTATATCGTGACATTTATATGTTCTTCTTTGAATTATCTCATTAGACCTTGGACGTTTTGGTAAGACCGATTTATTTATATTAAACTTTAAGAGTTTTCAAAATTGTCAAGTTTAACGATATTTAAAGTCAGCTTATCTAGTCATAATGTATGCTGTCATAAATTTGAATAAGATATAAAGGTAAAACAGGTAATATAGTATACACAGAACACAGTCAACCAAATACGTTAACAATTAAAATGAAAAATAGATGCAAACTATGCGATACCACAAACATAAAATGACTGACAATACCGCTTTGGAACGGCGGCTAGTAGCGAAAAAGGTCAATGGGGATTTAAACCAGATTCTAGGATGAATGAAACCTCATTTGTCCCATATTGTCACCTCAGTTAAATGGGACATTGTAAATAATCAAAATTATCAAACATGTTTTCCATTAAACATATGTTTTAAAATTTCCCCCTAAGATGTGAAATGAATTGTTATTGAACAGCTCATCAACACGGCCTAATCTAAATTTTGTAGTAACCGTCCGGAGGTAGAGGACGGGTAAATAAATATGACTCAGTGCAACGTGATTGCTTTTAGTGTGGACTAAACCGAAAACACCCAGTTACAACGGCGAGGCTCGGACCCGTTGTTAACATATAAATAGTATATCGTGCTATCCATTGGGCCTCCGTGGTCCCGTACTCTTATGCGCATAGCATTGCTTGTGTAGACAGATTGGCAGGCAGGCAGGCAAAATGACGGGCATGCAGGCAGGCAGGCGCAGGCAGGCAGACTGGCAGGCGGGTGGACAGGCATGCATTTAGTCAGGCAGAAAGGCAGGTAGGCAGTTGCTTTTAACAAAATGTGAGTCATAAAATGACTCGGTCCACTCGATCTCAACTTTACTGCCCCACTAAAGTCGCAGACTCATAGCATACCACACAAAATCTAGTTAAACCGACACCAGCCCGACCACCGGCCCGACCAGTCCTAGATATGCACTGTATATGCTGAACGTCAAACAAGGGAGATACTATAACTATTTTTACGAAGTATTTGGTATGTTCAAGTCGGAGATTGAAACGCAGCCTCCTAAATACGAGGCGGCGTTAACACTACCACTAACAACATATTCTACAATATAAACACACACACAAATCTAAATATAAACGTACCCATTTTCATATTTCTCGACCACATCTTTGGATTTGTTAAATAATGTCTATGCACTGTAAAATATAACCATGACAATGATAATATTTGCTAATAATTACGACCATGCTGTAACACAATTTAGATTTGCTGCTTTAATTAGTATTATAATTGCAATCATTTATAGAGTTACGCTGTTAATACGAACATAACCATAACGACGAATCGGATTATTTTACACTTGAGGGTATAAGAACAGGATTTGGGACTAAATTTGTTTGAAGAAATAAAAAGCTATGAAATTTCCAAATTAAAACGTGAATTGGTTTTTTAAAAAAAATGATGGAGCGTTACACGTTTCCGGTATTATACTCAAGGATTATTTGGTATCTAGCATCGTGACCCATGATCCGTAGCGAACAGTAAGTGTAGTGTTAACGTAAATAAATAAAAGAGTATGAGAATGGACCTTTGGAAACGGCTGAACACGACACATACGAAATATATAAGTTTATTTATACAGGTTGACTCACTGTGTATAGACGAAGCCGTCTCCGTTAGAACTACATAGTAAAAATAAAATTTAGAGTTAACTAGTAAGTACTCAATGTATTTATGCCTACACGTTACTATGACGTCTTTCAATAAAATGTCTTGAGACCTTGACTACTTGTAGTGAACCAAATTGTATGCGTATGGAACAAACATACATCAAAAAGGCAGCTTGAAACATTGAAGTGAAGATAGTATATTTTAAATTATTTGTGTACGAATAAAACTTATATATACGGGTACATTCCTTCAATTCAAATGTTTTAGCCACACAATTGCTGTTCTCTATTGTCTTAGTGGTTTGATTTCATTGTAAATGTTTGTTATCTCTGCTAAAATCACACACTGTTCTTAATGGATACAATACAAGTTTGAGTGAGTGCTTTACAAGAACATAGTCTTCACAAAAGAATGATGACACATTTGAATGCTTTCATGAAATACCTTTTGGAAAATGTTAATTTCACAGCAATACCTAACACCAAGTATTTGACAAATAATTGGTTCATCGTGCTGATTTGTTTTGTTTTATAAGTAGATAAAACTTAAACAGGAAAAGTAGCATTCAAGGACGACAGTCAACCAAAAGCACTGACAGAAACAAAGAACCAATTCATACATGAATAAAAGGCGAAATAAGACATTACAAATAACAGTAAGGCTACCGCCTTGGAATGGTCAGTGGCTAAAATGTCGCAGGGGTTTAAACCAGGTTCTAGGGTGCACCAAACCTTACTCTTACCTTATTGTCATCGCAATAAACGGGACAGGGATACCGCCATGGAAGGATCGGTGGCAAAAGATATCACTGGGTTGGGGATGTGGGGTGCTAAAGGCTTGATATATGAATCCCTATGTATGCATATAACTTGCTTCATTACAATACATACTAAAAAGGTGATCCCTTGAAAGTAACAAACACAAACAAGAGGGAAAAGTAGCAGACTCGGTTTTATTGAGTCTGTTCATGAGAGGTAATTATAAGATGCAACACCTCTCACGCCTCCTAGCACCGGCTTAAGCGATATTTTACTTTAAAGTGGGCTTGATGATCCCAAAGGACCAGTAAATAATAACACTACTGATTTATAGTCGGGGCGACTATTTACGGCCGCCACACAGCACTAAACAAACGCTAGTGTGAATGTAAATATATACTGAAAAGGTGTGTCTCCAAGTCATGCAATGCCATTGCGTTTGTGTGCTGTTGTTTATTGAGGAATTTATTTTCTTTTATTCGAATAGAGCAATATTTGTAAGAATTAGATACGGTGTCTGTAAAATACAATTTACACTTCTTTTATCTATAGTATACAAGGCATAACGTTGTAAAGGGTGTATACATCCTTTAATAGATGATACAGTAGGACCAAATTTAAACTCGGTCTAACCATGTATTGATATATGATTACAATGCACATGAATTTGGATGACGACACTGTGTCTTAACGAATGTTGAACCCATGCGTTATAAACAGTAGGCTGCTGATTACAATGAATAGTGTTCATAAAATAATGCGATAAGGAAACGATTATCTAACATTTAAAATATGATTATGCTAAAAACGTACCTTTCAAAGCCTTTAAACTCAATATGAATACCCATTTATGATTTGTACAACATTAACTCGCCGATTCGTCGATTTTCCCATATCAAACTAGTGGGCTTGATGTTCCCAAAGGACCAGTAAATAATAATACTACTGATATGTAGTCGGGGCGACTATTTACGGCCGCCACACAGCACTAAACAAACGCTAGTGTGAATGTCAATAAATACTGAAAAGGTGAAAGTCTCCAAAGAAGGCTAAAAATATCGGACAGGGAAAGTAGTATTCAAGGACGACAGTCAACCACAAAACACAAAAACAAACACGCAAACAGACAAACGAAAAGGCAAAAGTAATAAAAAATGCAAACGACATCACAAACACAAAGGGGTTGACAATAGGGCTACCGCCTTGGAACGGTCAGTGGCAAAGTATGCCACTGGGGGTTTAAACCGGTTCTAGGGTGCACCAAACCTCACACTTACCCTACTGTCATCCCATTAAAACAGGACAGTGTAAATAAAGAAATCCCCGCCATGATCTAAACTCTAACCAACAAGGCAGCATCAATAGGCAATATAAGTAATACACAAATATGCTCATGTAAATATAATACAAAAAAACAATAGCCTAGAAATCCACAATGAAGGTACTCAATGACTTGGCAGAAGCCAGAGTAGTTAGAGAATACACTTTTAAAGAGGAAAGCATAGTGGCGAACTGTAAAAGGGTCCACCACCAAGCATGCAGTACGTTGCAAAATGATATGGTCATAACCTCTTTTAATAAACTTTTTAACAAGTTTAACAAAGATGGTATGAAAGTGATCATGACCAAGAATCTTACGAAGTTTATAAATCACATCACCATAGAAGTCAGGTTGTGATAGTCCTTGTCGCAGAAAAGTCCTTAAATTACATTTATATTTGGAAAGAAGATCAGGGTTACGATAATAAAATTGTGCAAAGGTTTTACGAAGTTTATGGTAACGGTAACCCTGACTGAGTAACTTTTTAGTTATACAAAGATTACGAATATTAAAGTCCTCAACTCATACAATGCTATTGCGTTTGTGTGCTGTTGTTTATTGGGGAACTTTTTTTTCTTTTATTCGAATAGAGCATTATTTGTAAGAATTAGATACGGTGTCTGTAAAATACAATTGACACTTCTTTTATCTATAGTATACAAGGCATAACGTTGTAAAGGGTGTATACATCCTTTAATAAATGATACAGTAGGACCAAATTTAAACTCGGTCTAACCATGTATTGATATATGATTACAATGCACATGAATTTGGATGACGACACTGTGTCTTAACGAATGTTGAACCCATGCGTTATAAACAGTAAGCTGCTGATTACAATGAATAGTGTTCATAAAATAATGCGATAAGGAATCGATTATCTAACATTTAATATATAATTATGCTAAAAACGTACCTTTCAAAGCCGTTAAACTCAATATGAATACCCATTTATGATTTGTACAACATTAACGCCGAATTCATCGATTTTCCTAGATAAAACTAGTTCGCAAATAATAATTAAACCAGACAGAATGCACCGAAGTAACTGCACGTGTATCATTTATATGAAATTGAAGCTCATTGGTATAATGGGTTGATTCTATATTTGGACAAAGATCCATAATAATTCGCCCAGATTGTGTTCAATCCTTGCAATCAAGTATTACTCGTTGAAGGCATTGCCTTACTAAAGGTTTTAATTGCAACTGTATGAATACAACTTTAGGCGTTTATTTGCATTATGTACAACACAATTGGATACTTCAATGCCAATTAGATACTTAATACAAGCGAACGATAATAAAACATGAGACTAATTTAAAACATTTTTCCTAGAGTCAAACTGTTCAATCTGCCAAGGGTAATTATCAATCGTTATCTTTGATGATGATGTAGTGTTATAGTTCAATGACAGTCTGAGCTGTTTTATTGTTAAATGCAGTTTACATAGAGGATCTTACATGAGTAACTGTATTATTGAATTTAATAAACGAGTTGGATAAAATGATATGATACGAGGTCCTGCCCAACACCTACGTGCATTTCCTTGTTTTACTATATAGATGAAAACTATTGCAAATTAGATATATAGGAAAGAAGTTCAAACAACTTTACACAGTCAGATGATATATAAACATTTGTAAAGATGGGGAGTTAGTTATTTGAGATATTGTCTGCGAGAAGGACTATCACATGTACGACAGGACGTCTATGGTGACGTGATTTACAAACGTTGAAAGATCTTTGGTCATGATCACTTTAAAATCTTTATTAAACGTGTAAAAAGCTTTTGCTAAAGAGCTTATGACCCAATCCTTTATACAACGCACATCATGTTTAGCGGCTAACCCTTTTAGCATGTATACTGTTTGTGCGATGATCGGACAGATTGTGGACCGTATGATGACGTCTACCTAAATCCCGAAATGGCAGTTACGTTTGATGTTTGTCTTCAATCTTGTCTCGTGGTGACCTTAATGGTTTATTCTATATTTGCTCTGGTTTCTGACAAGTCATTGAGTACAGGCTTTTAAGTTGTATATGCCTCTTTTATTGTGTCGCTTGCAACCTTATTGAATTTCGCCTTTTAATAAATCTTTAACCTGCAACCTAACCGAAGTTTGGCACAATAGGGACCTATGTTCATGAAACTTTATACAGTTATTTTCTCAAACGCCACTGACATGTCCAATAACTCTGAATTTAATATCAGCAGAGTTATGCCCCTCTCAATATAACTTTAACCTTCAACTTGACCTATATCATAGCATGGCCATAAAAAGACCTATGGTAATGAAACCGTACACAGTTTTTTCATACCAATTATTAAATGCAGAGTTAAGCCCTTTTTCATAAAACGTTTACAATTTAATAAAACAATCTGCTCCATAATTCATGAAAGATTGCACTCTGTGTCTTCAAACCGTATTGTGAGATTGTTCGTGATGAAAAAAGCTAATGACAGGCGGCATGTTCCATGGAACACCCTTCCAGTATGCATATATACATCATCTTTCTTTGTGATATACTTATATTGTCTACTAATGATACATTATTTGTTAGAAGATACAGCCTAATGGGGACAACTATATTTACACTGTTCATTTTCTGGGACAAGTAGGGTAACAATGAAGTTTGGTGCACCCTAGACCCTGGTTTAAGACCCCAGCAGCCTGTGTGCCCCTTACCGTTCCAAAGCTGTACTCCAGTTGTTAACCCTTTGCGTTTTCGGTGTCGCATACTTTGCTTCTAATTTTCCTGGCAACTGTTTGTTTTGTGTGCAATCTTTTTTTGGTTGCTGTGAATGCTATATTTTCATTTTAAACATACTGATCTCTGAATACTGTGAAGATCGTTTTGTTAAATAAATCTAGCGTGGTTACGATATTTTAAATTAACTCAAATGCGTTTTTGAAGCTTACATAATAGCAAATGGAACACACATTTAAACATTTACAGATGCATTTAAATAAGAAAATTGGTTACTTTGTCTTTCAAATATGTGCTGAGGTCATTGTGATATACTGCACTGACCTACCGTATATTCGTGTTGTATATTTTCATTTGAAGTAATTATTATTAGTAGTAGTAGTATCACTGTTTAGACAGACAGAACTTACAATGATAAAATACTTATTTATAATGTACACGTTACATACATTCTCCGTTTTAGTGTCTCGTTGTCTTGGTATAACATTTTATGTTGCAATATAAGGTTGTCTATTATACACGTTATTTAATATTTGAAGGCGAAGAAAAACAAATTAGTAGTTTGTCTGGCGCTAAAAGACATCGCTTATAAGAAAATACAATAAGTATGAACATATAAATAATGTGTATTTTAACCTCAGCAAAATAAATTAGTAGTTTGTTTGGCACTAAGAAACATCACGAACAAGGCAATAAAATATATATGAGCATATAAATAATGTGTATTTTAACCTATTTGTATTTATATTTTCTGATCTGATTCAAAGTTTGAAAAGCAGAAGATAATGGATTTGTAAACAAAATGTAATACGGGCATGATGGTCAAAACTTGCATCGCTTTACAAATTAAAGTCTACTCTTCACATTGTGTAACCGACTCTGTAATGCTACATTTCATAGTTTAAACATATTTCTTTCACATCGACTATGAAACAAGTTCTTGAAAGAAATCACTCTCTACGGCTTGATTGTACGATGACCGGACATATTGTCGAACCTATGATGACCTCTACTAAAATCTTTATATGACGGTAACGTTTGATGTTTGTCTTTAATCTTGTCTTGCCGTACCCTTAATGGTTTGCTCTATTGTTGCCATGGCTTCTGCCAAGTCATTGACTACTTACTTCGTGGCTTTCTAGGCTTTTTTGTATTATATATACATGATCATGTATGTGTTTCACTTATATTGACTATTAACGCTGCCTTTCTTGTTAGAGATTATAAACTTGCGGGGATATCTTTATTTACACTGTCCCGTTTATTGGGATGACAATAGGGTACGAGTGAGGTTTCATGCACCCTAGGACCTGGTTTAAACCCTTAACGGCATATTTTGCCACTGACTGTTCTCAGGCGGTAGCCCTTTTGTCAACCCTTGTGTGTTTGTGGTGTCTTATCTTGCCTTTTATTCATCTTTATATATGGTTGTTCTTCTTTTCTTTGTGTGCTTGTGGTTAACTGTCGTCCTTGAATGCCACTTTTCCTGTTCGATTTTTATATCTATTTTCCAGGGTGGAACCGGTACTAAGCATTGTGGATTAATTATTCTAATCAGGGACAAGTAACATGTCCACAGTGAGAATCCAGCCAGCGATCTATCGATTTGAAGGCTAACGTTCTACCACTGGACCACTCAATCCTAAGTATGATAAACTATTGAATTCTTTTTAATCTTCATTGAAACTGCAATGCAATATATCATTAAATAAAACATTACTCAGCCCTTTGTTTTTGTATAAATGTGTATTTTTTATTATTTACAAATTCGTTGTTCGATCAAAATGTTTAAGCGGATTTTAAGATATTGGTACTGAGTTTTTGACCAAAGTTGCGTATCAGTACTGTTATTCATTCGATCTTTAGAGATCGCTGAGCCCGATACTTATATTCAATTATCGGTGGTACTTTTTCATTTCTTTTTGTTTTCTTACTTAATTTTCGATTCAGTGGTTCCACTACTCCGGCCGATTAAAGGCTCTGGTTATTGTTTAACCACTTATAGGATATGTTGTCTGCTTTTTAATTTAGTCTTTTGACTGTTACTTGTGATATGCAGGCTTCATAACCGCTGCTCCCAACAAATTCCATTACTTTTATTTCGCTCTTCGGGGCATTTAATTTTATTAGATACTGGGACCATACGCCGTACATGGGGAAGAAAGACACTCAATGTTCACCGCCATATGCATGCCATCTTCGGGATGGTTAACATTTAGTACTATTGATTTTATTAATATTGAGTTCTGCTCAACCCGGGGCTAGAGGGTGTGAGCGGAAGCGAGCATATTTCACTGCCGCTCATGAACACTCTCAATCAAACCGAGACTGCAATATTTTGTATATGTCATATTCGGCCGTTTCCAAAGGGGTCAAATACAATAAATAGACATATTCGTAACTGGCCCCTCAATTTGCGACTTCGTACTTGTAAGGTTATTCGCAAATAATTGCAGTCACTTGAGCATGTCGATAATACAAACAATGGAATGGTCTCAATCAATCCGAGACTGCAATATTTCGTATGTGTCGTTTTCAGCCGTTTCCAAAAGCCCATTATCATACTCTTTTGTAAAAGGATTGGGTCAAAGTATTTACTCTATTGATAATGCGTTGATGTTATACGCCATTTAAGGGTTTATGTTAAGCTGTGGGATGAGACAATTGCAGTTATTTTCGGATGAATGCAGATAAAAAATACATTAAATACTTATAATTAAAAACTGCGAACAATACACATATTTACTGCATTCTTGTTGGTTATTCATTCTTAAAAATGTCCTGTTATTTCTCAATAACACGACAAAATAAAATAGTTCCAGTTGCGCAGGCGCAGACTAAAGTGAAAGTCCAACATTTGATTTGAGCGGTGACAGGGGTCCGGGTTAAGGTCGAGCTTCCAAACACTATATCAGGTGGAAAATGTGAAACAGTTCCGGCTTCAGAGATTCCACGCCTGAGTTACTAATCTCTGTTCCATTCCTAGTCACGATGACGTAACGAAACGTTACATGACCTCATTTATTTTTAAACCGCTAAAGTCACAGAACGAAAGTAAATAACCAGTGGATTTAGAAGTGGAACAGCATAATACAGATTAATATACACAGTAAAGGTAAACACTTTAGCTTAATATTACAATCGTAAAGCTATTTATGAGTATGTGTATGTATATGTCATGTTATTTTTTAAAGCTGAATCAGTCAGAACAACCGACAATTTAAAGATTATCATTGAGATAGTTTGTAATTATAAGGATTTTTTTTCTTCTTTTTTTTTCGATGTTATCGAAGTATAACACGTCCATGATGGGTCACAATATTTTTTAAATAATTGCAATTGTTAGTACTTTTTTTTAACAAATATTAGAACAAATAAATACGGGTTGCTGTTGTTTTTACGCACACTCTATCAATGGAGGATGAAAGAAGTTCTTCGTAAAGTTCATTGAAAAATGAACGTAGCTTAAATTGATCATGTGATGGTCCTTAAACCATCCCATTGTTTGTATTATCGACATGCTCGAGTGACTGCAATTATTTGCGAATAACCATACAAGTACGACGTCGCAAATGGAGGGGCTAATTACGAATATGTCTATTTATTGTATTTGACCCCTTTGGAAACGGCCGAACATGACATATACAAAATTTGCAGTCTCGGTTTGATTGAGACTGTTCATGAACGGTAGTGACATATGCTCGCTACCGCTCACGCCCTCTAGCCCCGGGTTGAGCAGAACTCAATATTCATCAAATCAATAGTACATAATTTTAACCATCCCGAAGATGGCATGCATATGGCGGTGGACATAGAGATTTTCCTCCACCATGTCCGACGGCGTATGGTCGCAGTATCTAACAAAATACTATGCCCCGAAGACCGACATAAACAAAATGGTATTTAATTGGGAGCAGCGGTTATGAAGCCTGCATATCACAAGTAACACATACAGAGTCTTGATTTCGTAATTTTAGTATAAAAACTAGTTTGTGTTAAAAACAAAACAAATGAGGAATAAACATAGTATGTTAAAAGTCACTCGTATTTCAGTACAGAATAAGATCTGAAAAGTCCGCGTACAACGATATTTTTAAACGTGTTTAGTAGTATTCTGGCCGTTGCAGTCTTTCATTTATTATTAATTCAATGAAAAGATGTATAGACTAATATTACGGGTTCATTTGTACCCTGGTTTAATTCATTTGTACTATGGTTAAATTAATTTCTATTCAATTGTACCGCAGTACAAATAATTAGCCGGTACAAATAATTAGGCGGTACAAATAATTAGATCATGGTTAATGTCATTTAAACCTTTCGTACAAATGCTATAAACTCGGTACAAGTCATTTGAACTGAGGTACAAAAGTGGAATTATGGAACATATCCATCAGTGAATTAAACCGTACAAATCATTTGAAAGTCGGTTTAAATCCATATAGACATACAAATCGAACAACAAAGTAGCATTCAAGGACGACAGTCAACCACAAACAAACCCAGAAACAAAAAACAACTTTAAAGATGAATAAAATGTCAAATAAGACATCGTAAACACAAAATAGTTGACAATAGGGTTACCGCCTTGGAAGGGTCAGTGGCAAAAAAAGCCGCTGGTGGTTCAAACCAGGTTCTAGTGTGCGCCAAACCTCACACTTACCCTAATGTTATCCCAATAAAACGGGACTATGTGAATAAAGAAATCCCCGCCATGAACTATTCTCTACCCAACAAGGCATCATTAATAGGCAATATAAGTAAAACACAAAGATGCTCGTGTATATATAAATACAAAAAAACAATAGCCTAGAAAGCCACAAAGAATGTACTCAATGACTTGGCAGAACCCAGGGCAACAAGAGAACAAACCATTGAGGGCACGACGTAGACGTATTCATAGAGTGTGCAGCCTGTCCGGTCATCGCACAATTAAAGAGGAAAACATTTTAATTTGACCAACTTTAGGTCATGACGGCTATCTTGAATAAATGACGGCAATGAAAAACACAAATCCAAGTTGACCCCTCCCGAGAATGTTTGTGCTAAAGTTTCAATGTTATCCTTTAAAGATATTTCAGAACAGATTTACTTTAGAGATGTACTTTAAACATGTTCGTATATAAATCTATGTCTAAATGAGCATCATTGTGGCAGCCATACTGAATATTTGACAGTACTAAAAGAAAACACAAATTTGATAGAGGCAACCCAGTAATAATGCACATGATGAAACGCATTTTATAAGGCAGAATGCTGAATTGTACCACTGGTCAAATTAGTTGTACCGCAGTTCAATTGATTTAGACAGCAGTTCAGTTTGGTCAATTTGAACTGTGATACAAACATGGTACACATTACTTGAACCATAGTATAAATGATTTGAACTGCGGTACAAATGATTGAACCGCGGTGAAACTATTTGATGAGAGTTGGTGCAATTATTTGAGTTTCTGTTAATTGGCGTTTCAGGTAATCATAATTTGCTTTTTGATACCACAGCTATCGGTAACGAGTTTATGACCGCAGTAATTGGCTACATGTTCATACCACAGCTATCGGTAACGAGTTTATGACCGCAGTAATTGGCTACATGTTCATACCACAGTTATCGGTAACGGGTTATTATTACAGTACCGATAATGCGTTGATACCACAGCTATCGGTAACGAGTTTATGACCTCAGTAACTGGCTACGTCTTCAAACCACAGTTATCGGTAACGACTTTATTTTCACAGTACCGATAATGCGTTGATACCACAGTCATCGGTAACGAGTTTATGACCACAGTAGTCGATAACGCGTGCATACCACTGTATTCGGTGACGTGTATGTATTACGTATAATCAATTTCCCGTGTTGCTTCATATAGCTATATAAGCAAATAATAAACATGATTGTTTAAAATTGACACTTGCGAGCACTTTTAACAAGACATTTTTAAAAAACACGAAGCTCTTACCTTGGTCAGCAAAGAAAGACCTCTGAAAGAAGAAGTCAATAGCAAGATATTAATGAAATATAATATTTTAATGTGCAAAAGAAATATGCAATCAAAGTGCATTGTAATTCCGACGATGTAAAATTCTTTTTAATCTTCATTGAAACTGCAATGCAATATATCATTAAATAAAGCAATAAGTTTTATTAGATAACCTAAAAATAGAAGCTTTCGGATTGTTCATTAGAGGTTAGGGAATACCAGAAAACTTTGGTACCAATATCTTACGAAAAATGTGGCTGTTTCCGGCACAGGAATGTTCCGAATTCGGTTTCGCTAAATATCAACACAGTCATACGCTGTTAGACTAAAGTAACCGGAAGTTGAAAAAGTTGGCCGCAGAGAGACTCATTAACGAGAAAGGAAGCTAACAAAAAGCAACACCGTCTTGCGTCCTTATGAGATGCGGAATTTAATTTGTTGTTGCATGATCAGGATGCCACACTACAAGTCTACATGTGATGATGATTTAGAGGTTTTTGGTTTAGACAAATGTTATTTATGTCGAACAGTGAGCGGCGTATGGCGTTATGTATGGTTTCCCGTCAGACCTTTATATTCCGGTGAATATCACATCATGTATACCAGCTGAAAATTACATATTTGCATAACATATAACGATACTTTCTTTAGGAAATGGCAGAGTGTTCTTTTCAGTTTGTTGCATTGTTAAGAGATAGAATTCGTGCCTCCAGGATAATGCTAACCGAATTAACAACAGCAACAACTGCATTCTCATGTTATTGAATCTGATTAATGTTGTAAAGCCAATCACACTTGATTCATATTCACCGGCTTCAACGGTATTCAATTTTAAAATATATAAACACACAGGTAATATATAATACCACATATGTGCAGGCTGTGTGCTGAGCGGTGTGAATAAAAACAACAAGTGACATAGACAGGATCTCTTGTACATGACTTGATGCTAAGAAAGTTTGCAGATTGTGAGGACGGAGCGGTGTAAAGAACAACAGATTGTAACATATGTAGACATGATCAGTTGTACCTACCTTGTTTCTAAGAGCGTGTGCAGATTGTGAGGACGGAGCGGTGTAAACAACACCAGCTAGTGACATAGACAGGATCAGTTGTGTAAGATAACCCTTCATTGTATAAGTGACTAAATCAGCTTGTTGTCGGAGAAAGTCTGTATGCTAAGTTGTTGGTCTAAAATAAATATAGTGACAAAAATAAAGACAATGAAACAGCCAACACCAGTTCATTATTGAGCACGTGCATGATATAAGCTGCGGGCCTAGAAAATATTAATGCCAAGATTTTGTTTATCTGAAATGTAAAATGTAGATATCGGAGGAGCTGAAACAGACACGACAAGGACAAGTCATCACAAGTAACCACCCACTGTAACAATGCCTTTCTTTGGACAGCAGCTGTTGTCAATTAACTTGAGCCAGAAGTTTGCACGTGACTTATAGAGGACATGACCATGCCTCTTTGTTTTTCTGAAAAGAAAATACTTGTATAATTTGGTTGAAGTGCAATAGACAAAATAACATTTGTTTAAATAGTCCAACAAATTACACGTCATGCCTATAACAGTAATCCAGCTTCAGGTCAGAGAATGTAGCTAGTGACAAAACAAAAAGAAAAAATCACAGAGAACCCGCGCAGTATATACACATGCAAAAACTAACTTATCGTTTCTTAAAGAAATGTACACACGTTTAAAGTGATATAGACAATAATGTTCATACTTAAACCTACATTGTGTATTGCGTGTGCTTATGTAAAGTAACGTGATCGTAGAAAATATAGCTCATTCTTCACTCTTCCCTGTTTATTGCATGTGTTTATTCAGCGTAACTTCACCTTAGAATTTTATAACGATCATACTTCATCCCTCACAGTATATGCCGTGGTTAAACATTCTTTATCTTAATATAGTCATTGATTTTATTTATATACCAAGTTTTTTCGAAATAATCGTGTTGTCTATTCTATTCCTAAATATAAGTACAATTTTTTTTAAAAAAATATGATTTTCATCTACAACAAACTAGTGTCTGACCTTGATATACTAAATAACACTCCTAAGGACTGCAAGTGTATTACATTTAAATTTTGCTGTGGTCAGGTCGCCAATCCATTGAGGATTTTAGTACTAAATGGTGTCGCAGAGAACATGCTGACACTAACTCCCTTTCTACTTGGAAAAAACTATTTTAATATCATATATACCCGTATTAACTTCTAACCCCTCCCTAATTCCGACTAGACCTAGGTTTTAATTTCGTAATTTAAAATCGGGAATCCGGGAATGTCATAATAAGTTTGTTTTAGTTCCTTCTGATAAGCAGCAAATAATATAAATATTGTTTGACGCCTCTATTACTCCAATGATTTATCTCAGGAACTCCGGAGTACTAATTCGTATACTCCGGTGCAATCTATTGAAGATAATGTTATTTCGACGCATATCACTCGGAGGAAGAATTTCTAGGCTGGAATAGACGAAAAGCAAAACAGACTTCCAACGATGCACTGATTCCCCGTTTTATTTCCAAATCTAGTTCTTGCACCACTACTAATACCTCCAAACTTTTGAAATTTTGTCTTACTGCCGTTAAAGATTACGTTAAACAATATTGTGCTAAGCTTATGTAAACTCTGAGAATAATTTATTTTGGTCTATAAAAAAAAACAGGCGACGTTCTTGATAAAATTTACAATAAACGCCAAGCTTCATCCATAAATACTAAGTCTTTTGATTTTTCTACATTACATACAACTTATAAACGCTTCTTTTCTTGATTTAGATCTCTCTATTGAAAATGGTCAAAATTATTAGCAAAATCTATGACAAGAGAGATGATTTTAATTTTTATATTGTTAATTATCCCCCACTTAGATGGGGATGTTCCCCAAGTAACTTCTTATGGGGTCTATGTGTCTCAACTTATTCGTTTTTCAAGAGCTTACACTCGAGTTGAGGCTTTTACTATTCGTAATTTGGTATAATTAAAAAGCTACTCCATCAGGGTTACCGTTACCATAAACTTCGTAAAACCTTTGCAAAATTTTATTATCGTAACCCTGAACTTCTTTCCAAATATAAAAGTAATTTAAGGACTATTCTGCGACAAGGACTATCACAACCTGACTTCTATGGTGATGTGATTCACAAACTTCGTAAGATCCTTGGTCATGATCACTTTCATACACAATTTGTTAAACTTGTAAAAAGTTTTATCAAAAGAGGTTATGACCCTATCATTTTGAAACGCACTGCACGCTTGGTGGTGGACCCATTTACAGTTCGCCATTATGCTTTCCTCTTTAATTGTGCGAGGTCCGGACAGGCTGTGGACCCTATGATGACATCTACCTAAAGCCCAAAAAGACGGTGACGTTTGATGCTCGTCTGCAATCTTGTCTTGTCGTGCCATCAGAGGTTTATTCACTTGTTGCTTTGCTTCTGCCAAGTCATTGAGTATTATCTTTGTGGCTTTCTAGGCTATTGTTTTTTATTTATATAAACACGAGCATATTTGTGTTTTACTTATATTGCCTACTAGTGCTGTCTTGTTGGTTAGATAATAGTTCATGGTGGGGATTTCTTTATTTACACTGTCCCGTTTTATAGGGTTGATTGTTTTTATTTTGCTATGCTTTATTTAGGGATTTCATGTTGAGTCTTTCACCAGATAACCAGGCAGATATTATTGAAGCTTTTAATGACACCTCTCGGTATCTGGATGACATACTGAACATTGACAACCCTTTCTTTCCAACTATGGTTCATAATATTTATCCTAAAGAACTTCGGCTTAATAAAGAAAATATATCTGATAATAACGCTTCTTTTCTTGACTTAGATCTCTCGATTGAAAATGGCAAAATAATTAGCAAAATCTATGACAAGAGAGATGATTTTAATTTTGACATTGTTAATTATCCCCACTTGGGTGGGGATGTTCCCTGAGCAACTTCTTATGGGGTGTATCTCTCTCAACTAATTCGTTTTTCTAGAGCTTATACTCGAGTTGAGGACTTTAATATTCGTAATCTTTGTATAACTAAAAAGTTACTCAATCAGGGTTACCGTTACCATAAACTTCGTAAAACCTTTGCAAAATTTTATTATCGTAACCCTGATCTTCTTTCCAAATATAAATGTAATTTAAGGACTCTTCTGCGACAAGGACTATCACAACCTGACTTCTATGGTAATGTGATTTATAAACTTCGTAATATTCTTGGTCATGATCACTTTCATACTATCTTTGTTAAACTTGTTAAAAAGTTTATCAAAAGAGGTTATGACCCTATCATTTTGCAACGTACTGCATGCTTGGTGGTGGACCCTTTTACAGTTCGCCACTATGCTTTCCTCTTTAATTGTACGATGACCGGACAGGCTGTGGACCCTGTGATGACGCCTACCTAAAGCCCATTGGGACGGTGGCGTTTGATGTTTGTCCATGATCTTTCTTGTCGTGCCCTTAATGGTTTATTCTCTTACTGCTCTGGCTTCTGCAAAGTCATTGAGTACCTTCATTTTGGCTTTCTAGGCTATTGTTTTTTTGTATTATATTTACACGAGCATATTTGTGTTTTACTTATATTGCCTATTGATGCTGCTTTGTTGGTTAGGGTTAGAGATTAGATCATGGCGGGGATTTCTTTATTTACACTGTCCTGTTTTAATGGGATGACAGTAGGGTAAGTCTGAGGTTTGGTGCACCCTAGAACCGGTTTAAACCCCCAGTGGCCGACTTTGCAACTGACCGTTCCAAGGCGGTAGCCCTATTGTCAACCCTTTTATGTTTGTGATGTCGTTTGCATTTTTTATTACTTTTGTCTTTTCGTTTGTCTGTTTGCGTGTTTGTTTTTGTGTTTTGTGGTTGATTGTCGTCCTTGAATGCTGCTTTCCCTGTCCGATATTTTTATCCTTTTTTGACAATAGGGTAAGTGTGAGGTTTGCTGCACCCTAGAATCTGGTTTAAACCCACAGCGGCCTTTCTTCCCACTGACCGTTCCAAGGCGGTATTTACATTTCTTGACAACTGGCAAAAGTAAGTTAATATAAGTTGAATAGAAACTATCAAACTTTCACTGATGATGATATATATATATAAATGTAGATATAAAAGTCGAACAGAAATTTAGAATTCAAGGACCACAGTCAACCAAAAACAAGCATAGAAACAAACAACAATTATAAAGATGGATAAAACCATATTCAAAATCGGGAATTGACTGACATCACACATATTAAAGAATTGACAACAGGGCTACCGCCTCGGAAAGGTTAGTGGCAAAAATATCACTGTGGATTTAAAGCATTTTATGGGCACCAAACCTCACTCCTACCCTTGTGTCATGCCAGTAAATCCCAGTAAAACGATACAATGTAAAAATTGACAGCATTAATAGTTAATATATGTATAATACAAATATGCTCATATTTATATATGTTATATATATATAATATAAAAAAAGCCCAGAAAGTCACAAAGCAAGTATTCAGTGACGTGGCAGAAGCCAGATTAACAAGAGAAGACAAGACAAGTTTGGAGACAAACATCAACAGGTAAGGTCCTCTCAAGATTTAAATAAACGTCGTCGTCCTCAATCTGTCCTGTGACAGTCAAAGAGGAAAGCATAGTGGCGAACTGTAAATGGGTCATCCATCAAAAATGCAGTTCGTTTCAACAATAATAGAGTCATAGTCTTGTTTGATAAACTTTAACAACTTGAAGTATAAATAAGATTGTATGTAAGTGTGCATGACCATATATCTTAAAACGTATGTAAACCACTTCACCATAGACGTCAGGTTGTGATAGTCCCTGTCGCAGAAGAGTAATTTTCAAATTACTTTTATATTTTAAAAGCACATTAGACAATACAATTCTGTAAAGAGTAGCATTTTAGTTATTCAAATGTTACGAATATTAAAGTCCTTAACTCGACGACAAACTCTAGAGAAACGAATAAGTTGAGAAACTTATACCCCATAAGATGTTGCTCTGGGAACAGCCCCGTCTAGTAGGGATACTTTACTATATCGGAATTCAAATCATCTCCTGCTATAAATTGAGCTAATTATTTCTCCATCTGTAACTGAGAGATGCAAATCGAGAAAGGAAGCCTCAGTGTCTGAAATATTGACTTTGTTAAGTTGAAGATCTTTAGGGTATATTCTTTTTACCATAGTACAAAAGAAAGGGTTGTCAAAGTTGAACATAACATTAAATACGAAGAAGTGGCATTAAAGGCTTCTATGACATCTGCCTGAGTATCTAGTGAAAGACTCAACATGAAATATCTTTCCAAGCAATACAACACATGTCTGTAACACATTGCGCAGTTATTCCCACATGGATACCAACAATTTGTCATAAACAGTAGTTGCATACTTACCGAAAATATCATCTTATACGAATATGAGCGCTTTACAAACTTATTGGTTAGTCCACATAGTGTAATATGATATTGGTCCAGTTACTGGTCCAAGTACTGTCATATTGGCTTAAGGCCGAAGTCCGTGGGCCAATATGTCAGGCCGATGATCAATAATTCGGACAATATGAAAACAATTAATTAATGATAATTGTATCCATTAACTTCCTCTTCAGTAGTATATTATTTTAATAACATGTTGACATGATTTGCATTTATTTATAGTAGCGTTAATTTCATTTATATTGTGATTAGCGAGCCTGAATAAAAGAGTATGATAATGGACCTTTGGAAACGGCCGAAGACGACACATACAAAATATTGCAGTCTCGGTTTGATTGTTCATGAACGGTAGTGAAATATGCTAGCTACCGCTCACGCCCTCTAGCTCCGGATTGAGCAGAACTCAATATTCATAGAATTTATAGTACATAATTTTAACCATCTCGAAGATGGCATGCATATGGCGGTGGACATAGATATTTTTCACCCCCATGTCCAGCGGCGTATGATCCCAGTATCTAACAAAATACTATGCCCCGAAGAGCGAAATAAACAAAATGGAATTTAGTTCGGAGCAGCGGTTATGAAGACTGCATATCACAAGTAACAGCCAAAAGACTAACAGCCAAACGTCACTTAAAGCGCGTCATTGACATATTGGCCTTGATTTTTATATTGGCTGAGTTTGCGTCGTATTATGTTTAGAGTTTCTAGTAAAACACGGCGTGTATAGTTTAGTTAATTAATAATTATCTGTACAGCCGTTAGTGAAAAAGCGCTTTATTATTGTTTCAGGCCATAAATGTAGTATTTTCTAAGAGCAATCATCCTGTATTTAATTAGGTTATGCGGGGAAAATGAATGCACTATGAATAGCCATAAGTCCATGTAGTTGGGACTTGAGGTTTATTGCGAATTTTATCCAGAAATCTCCTAATATATTTATAGACCAAAATGAATGAATTTCAGAGTTTTCATTAGCTTTAGTGCATTAACGTTTGACGTGATCATTAACATGCAGAGAGAAAATAAGTTAAACTTTTCGAGATGTTTGTAGCGGCGCAGGCACAATTATAAGAAATAAAATGGACTTCATAAGGTTGTTTGTGTAATTTTAGAATCCAGCCCATAGTTAGAAGTTTCTTTTGCTTTTCATTTGCTCCAGTCTGGAAAGCAGTGCACTTAGTAATATGCTTGCATCATCCTCAGAAGATAGGACTGGAGTATACAAGTTATTCCTCCTGAGTTCCATCAACGAAATATTGACGTAAAGAAGAAGTAAACAGTTATAAGATGCTTTCTCAGCAGGAACTAATAAAAATTTGTTATGAAATTCCTGTATTCCCGATTTCAAATTACCAATGGAAAATCCAGGTCTCGAAGGAAGGAAAGAAGGGTATCTGTATAAAAGTTAATACGAATATCTATGATTTTAAAAATATATGTTTTCCTAGTAGAAAGCAAGTTCCGATCCGCATGTTCTCTAAAATACTTAATTGATTCGGGCGATCTGAGCACGACACGAACCACAATAAATCATTGAAGGCAATCTATACAGTCTTCGGACCTTTAGAAAACAAATGAGGAATACGTTTATCTATTAATTCAAAACCAGTAATGACATGACCAGCCGGAGCATAATAACATTTGGAATATTTACAGTCACATACCTTTTGCGTGTTGTTTTCTATGTTAATGTCAGAAACTATTGTGTTGTAGTTGAAAGAGTTCTTCTCATTATGGGGTCGAAGAAAATGTTGTGTACATCTTTGAATTATGGAAGCCGTATTATATAAAGGACCTGTTAGTATGAATAAATATTTTTTCTGCTTCCTCGTCGATCAACTTGAGACAAAAACGCTTTGCTTTTAAACACTTTTGATCTGACTGCAAATACTAGTGAAACAAAAACAATTATGTCAAGTTGTTCATGGTATATTTGCCAGAAAAAAAAGGTTATAGTCGACACAACAGAGTGGCACTATATATTTGCCTAAAACATATGTACGTTTGATAACAGTATAGTATTGCCATTTATATAAAACGTTGTTTAAAGTAACCCTAACTGTATATTTGCCTTTATTGAACGGGATATAGTAAATAGTGCATAGATCCTTGTATCCTGGTCATTAATCAGGCAACCACAACGCTTGGCACAAACACTATATTAAGCTGTTTGAATAACAACAACTATAGCTAAGGACCAAAATGGTCGGATGTCGACAGACTGGGCAAAAGCACCAAACTTTCTGTGATAGTAGTTGGTAGTCTAACTTGAAAATCTAAAATGGTCCTCAAGGTCACAGGTCATTCTGTAACTATGTTAAGAACATTTTAAAATGGCCGTCATCCAAAGCTTCAATACAGCAATTTATTCTTAATTATGGCTTAACCCAAAGAAGATTCGATTTTTGAATCTTTATTTACACAGAATGTGTTGTTTTGTTTTTGGCTTAGATGTAAGCTCTTCTATAATAAATTAAATGTTCACCTGAGGGCCCCCTCCCACAATGTTAACTATTTTTAGCACACTGCAAAATGGCCGCCACCAAAATGCTTAAATATAGCAACATATTCTTCATTATGGCTTGACAGTAGGGTAAGTGTGAGGTTCGATGCAGCCTAGAACCTGGTTTAAACCCCCAGCGCCTTTTTTGCCACTGACCGTTCCAATGCGGTAGCCCTATTGTCAACCTTTTTGTGTTTGTCATGTCTTATTTGGCCTTTTATTCATCTTTAAATTTGTTTTTTGTTTCTGTGTGTGTTTGTGGTTGGCTGTCGTCCTTGAATGCTGCTTTTCCTGTTCGATTTGTGTATCCATATTAACATAAAACAACATTTACATAGAAGTTTTATTTTTTATTTTTGGCTTAGATTTAAGCTGCTCTGTAATATAATAAATGTCCCTCACCCATCACCCCACTCCACATCACCCCATGTTATTATGTGTATCACATTTCCAAATGGCCGCCTTCCAAATGCTTAAAGATAGCAATATATTCTTAATTATGGCTTAACCCAAAGACCATTTACACAGATATGTTTTATTTTGTTTTTGGTTTAGATTTAAGCTCCTCTATAATATATTTATTAAATGTGTGTTTGTTTTTTTGTTTAGGTTAAGACTTCTATTAAGCATTATTAAAGTCATTCATCCATATTGCATTATGATACACCTGTGATGTAAATATTCACCCACATATTTACAGAGCATAGGACTGCTCCCCACACAAATACATTCAGGTCATACTTATGTAACACGTAAGGGTATTCAGAACATAGAGAAGGTGGCTCACATTATAAAAGACCCATACAGATACAGGCCATTACCTGTCATGTTACTCGTACGCCATGTATTGTACGGACCACAGAAGCCATACATGTCATGTTAACATGTAAGAATTCCTACGTATTGCACGAAACATAGATGCAGAAAGCTTTAAGTTGCCCATACCTATGTATTGTATGGAACGTAGAGGCTTCATGTTACCCACACTCCTTCAAATACTGGCCATACCTGTCTCTTTACAAGAAAGTATATACGCACATATTGTTCAAAGGAGAAGAGTGACAGTGGGCTTCAAGTTGCTCTAACTCAAACAGATATATGCCATATCTATCAGTTAACGCATGTGCATATACATACATAGTGTACGAAACAAAGAGGCAGTGGGTTTCAAGTTTCCCACACCCGAACAGAGACACGCCATACATAGATGCAGAAGGTTTCAAGTTGTGCACACACATGTATTGTACAAAACGTAGAGGCAGCGGGCTTCAAGCTATCCACACTCATACATATACAGGTTATACCTGGCATGTTACACGTACGTATATAGCCACATATTGTACGGAAGATAGATGCAGAAGGCTTCAGGCTGCCCACACCCAAACAGATACAGACCATACATGTTATGTTACACTAAAATATGCACTCACATAATGTACAGAACCAAGAGGAAGCGGGCTTCAACATACCTACACTAATTCAGATACATTGCATTCTAGTCGTGTTACACTTCAGTATACCCACGTGTTATAAAGAACATACTTGTAGATACAGAAGGCTTCAAGTTGCCCACACTCATACAGATACAGGCCTCTCCTGTCATGTTAGATCACAGCCACATATTGGACATAACACTTAGACAATGGGCTTTAAATTACACAAACTTATACATATATACAGACCATACATGCCAGTCCTGTCAGGTTACATGTAAGCTCACAATCAAGTATTGTAGAGAACATAGTCAGAATGCTTCAAGTAGCCAATATTCCTATAGATACAATCCATACCTGTCATGTGACCCTTAAATATACACCCACAGAGTGTCAGAAGGCTTTAAGCTACTCACACTCATACACATACAGGCCACACCTGTAATGTTACATGTCAGACCATAACCACGTATTGTAGAGACGAACATATAGAATCAGAAGGCTTCAAATATCTCACACTCATACAGATACAAGCCATACCTGTAAAATGTTACAAGTAAGTACACACCCACCCATTGTAAAGATCCTAGAGTAGCGGGCTTCAAATTACCCATTCCCACACAGATTCAAGTCCCTACCTGTAATGTTACATGTAAGACCAACCTACATATTTGTACAGAACATAGACACAGCAGGTTTCAATATACACACACCCATACATGTACATGTACCTTAAACAAAAACACAGTCATAACGGAAACTAATACAAATATGTTTTTATTGAAATCAACAGTTTTAGTTCTTTGTTTTCTTTTTTGTTTTTTGCAAAATATCCACATATATCCCTTGATTGATTGATTGATTGATTGATTGATTGATTTATTGATTGATTGATTGATTGATTGATTGATTGATTGATTGATTGATTGATTGATTGATTGATTGATTGATTGATTGATTGATTGATTGATTGATTGATTGATTGATTGATTGATTGATTGATTGATTTAATTAATTACATGAAAGTGAAATGAAAATAAAATATATGTTTATTACAGAAATCAACATTTTTAGTTATTTGTTTACCCGAAAAAAATACATTTAGGGATACATGAAACTTTGGGGACCCTTTTAAAAACAAGACGAAATGTATAAAGTATCATTTTACCTAAAATGGTACACGAAAATAAGTGATAAGCTAAAACAAATGTTTTTACTAAACTATTCCAGAAATCAGAAGTTTTAGTACTTTCTTTTTTCTTTTTTTTTACTTTTTTTCCCATTTTTGCCAAAAATACCCATATTTATCCCTTCATTTATTAATTATTTCATTGACATATATCAATACAATTAAATGGGTAAATAAAATAATGAATAAGCATTAAAATATATTTTATTGAATTATTCCAGAAATCAGCAGTTTTAGTTATTTTTCCAACATTTTGACAAAAAAAGAAATACAATTAGAGATTTACGAACCTTTGTGGACCCTTTTAAAAAATAAGCCGAAATGTATAAAATGGTAGAAGGAAATAAGAGATACGTTAAAAATATATTTTTTATTGAACTATTCCAAAAATAAGCTGTTTTAGTGGGTTTTTTAACTCTTTTTTCCATATTATTTGCCAAAATACCCATATAGATCCCTTTATTTAATTATTATTTCATACACATATATCATGACACTTGAATGGGTAAATAAAATAATGAATAAGCATTAAAATATATTTTATTGAATTATTCCAGAAATCAGCAGTTTTAGTTAATTTTCCAACATTTTAACAAAAAAATAAATACAATTAGGGATTCACGAACCTTTGTGGACCCTTTTAAAAAATAAGCCGAAATGTATAAAATGGTAGAAGGAAATAAGAGATACGTTAAAGAAATATTTTTTATTGAACTATTCCAGAAATAAGCAGTTTTAGTGGGGGGTTTTAACTATTTTTTCCATATTATTTGCCAAAATACCCATATATATCCCTTTATTTAATTATTATTTCATACACATATATCATTACACTTAAATGGGTAAATAAAATAATGAATAGCATTTAAAATATATGTTTATTGAATTATTCCAGAAATCAGCACGTTTAATTGTTTTTCCAACATGTTGATCCAAAAAGATAATACATTTACGGATTCACGAACCTTAGTGAACCCTTTTAAACATAAGACGAAATGTATAAAATATCATTATACCTAATATGGTAAAAGAAAATAAGAGATATGCTAAAGAAATCATTTTTTATTGAACTATTCCAGAAATTAGCAGTTTTAATGTTTTTTTATTATTTTTCCATATTGTTTGCCAAAGGACCCATATTTATCCCTTTATGTATTTATTATTTCATAGGAATATATCATTACAATTAAATGGGTAAATAAAGTAATTAATAAACATTTACAATCTATTTTTATTGAATTATTCCAGAAATCAGCAGTTTTTGTTATTTTTCCCAAAAAAATACATTTAGGGATTCACGAACCTTTGTGGACCCTTTTAAAAATATGAAGAAAATATAAAAAATACACTTGAGGAAAGATTGGGTCGTAAAGCCTGGGTTTTGTCCCTACAGCTACTAGCTTCATAGTTAAAACGAGACGACATATTGATTTGGTCGGTCCACAGCAAACTAGCGAATACATAGAACATACTTCGTGTGGTGTGTTTTGAGACGCCTTTGTCACCACGCAATTTGTAATACGACGCAATAAATAAACTGTGTAAAGGTCGTTCTTCCGTCGAATTTTACATTAGAAGTACATATATAGATGTGTATATATATATTACGAGTCAACTTTTGGAATCGAACACCAAACCATGACTTTTTGAAGGTTATTACAAATTGCGCCAGTCTCTAAGGAAAGTAATCGTATTCAATTACCATTTTCTTTTTACACAGACTATATCAAATAACGTGAGCGTGTCCCTAGATTAAAAGTCCATTACAAAATAAACGTGATCAACAAATGTCATTTACACATAAGACTGTTCGACGATATATGATTTCCACAAAATGTTAAACCTAAAATTAAATGTAAAACACTAACAATAATTAGCTAACAATATTACAATGTTACATGGCTTTGATACTGTTTATTGTGGTGAACACAACATGGGTAACACTCCGCATCAAATGGAAACAATCAGATTAAATTGACGATTATTGTAAATTATCTGACAACAATAAAATGGTTCGTTTGCTTCTCATCGTTTATACAGGATTAATAGATGATATAGTTCTTTGCTATACTAATGCATTTCGCAACCTTCATTGTAACTGTTATACATATAGCAGTGTTCCGTGTATAAGCTTTGTCATGCTCGGTTTGGTATTCTTATCAGATATTTTATTTAGGAAGGCTCTTCGTCCAGAATGGATACAAATCACAATGTTTAAGCCATATATAACGACATTGAATTGATTTGATGACCGGCGGGTTTCCTCCGAGACGGTACTGGCTATCCTTGAGTCTTTGTCATGGTCAACGACATATGCATAGCATCTTCGGGATTGCTTAAATTTCGGTACTATTGACATGATTAATATTGAGTTCTGCTCAACCCGGGGCTAGAGGGCGTGAACGATGATAGCAAGCACTTTTTACTACCGTTCATCAACAGTCTCAATCAAACCGAGACAGCAATATTATTTGTATTTAACGTGTTCGACCTTTTTCTAAATTTCTCCTTTTATACTTTTCTTTTTGGAACTTTTACGATACTGTTATACATGTTTTAAATAAGAAAGTATAGATAATGAAGATGTAAGATATTAGAAACACGTGAACATATTTTCAAAAGACCTTTCAAAAATAGTAATGTGTGGTGTCTAAAACACAATACTGTTTCTGGAGAGGTTTGTGTTGTAAAGAAAAACTGGACAAAGGCGTTGCACTGCCGTGCGCCCGTCTGTGGGTAATTTGTCCTAAAAGTTTTATATTTAATATTTTAGCTCAGTTTCTAAGCTGGTGCACCTTAGAACCTGGTTTAAAATCGCAGGGACATTTTTGCCACTAACCGTTCCAAGGCGGTAGCCTTTTTGTCAACCGTTGTATATGTGTGATGTCACATACCTCGCCTCTTAGTTATCCTTGTAATTGTCGTTTGTTTCGGTGCTTGTTTCTGGTTGACAGTGATCATTGAATGCCTTCCCTGTGACACTGTTTTTATCTAATTATTTGCCCATTGTCCGTATTGACCCGGCAGTTTTAATTTTGACGGTATCTCATTGAACTGTGTGTTGAGGGGGTATAAAGGAATTTTGAAACTGTGAACTAGAAACGATGTAAGTTAGTTCCCCAGAACCAGAAGGTGGTAAGCACATTTAGAAAGAGCAATATTTAAAGTTAATGTGGTGAATCAAACACGTATTTCACCCCTTCGTAATCTATGGAATAACGGAGTCTCCTGGTAAGGAACTAATAATTATTTCACGTGATCACTATTTAAAATAAATACACGCTATTAAAGATTAAGTGTTTACGTGTTTTGGATTATTTTACCGAGGTTCTGTACATGAACAATACTTATAGCTGTTTAAAAGAGACGTGATTTTAGCATGTAACTCGTTCCCGAAAACATGAAAATCAACCGAATCAAGTTCAATGAAGCAACATTGCATGCATTGACTTAAATAGTATCAGTTGTTTTGACAATGATAATACGTTATGTAACATGATTCATATCTACAGGTGTAACACACCCATTGATTGTTGCATTGAGTTGTGTGTGAATTAAAATTTAAATGCCATGTTGTCATTCATATCTGGGCCCAAATTAAAAATGAATAACTTACATTCTCATCACAAATGACACATATGCTGCCAAAAAATCCACAGAAAAATGGGGGTCATGTATCTTCTAAGAAAGAACTTGTCTCATGAATGAATGGTCCCTTTAAAAACATAAACACTGAGATGCCATAATATTGTATTCATACACTCATTTCCATATAAGCAAAATAAATTAAAAACTCACAATTTTAACATGACAATGCTAGAAAAATGTAACAAATAGATCAACAATGTGATATAAACCAAAAATAGCACTTTAAATTAGTGAAAATGCCTTTTTTTACAGAAAGAAATCAGAATTATTTATTGACGCCATTATGCGACTACCCCAGGCCGACACTTCCTGTGTTGCAATGGGTGTGCTACACCTATAAGAATACTTAACTATGAGTGAATTTTCAAAGCAGCTATTCTGACAAAGCCTAGACTATAACGCATTAAAGAAAGAAAAGTTGTCGCGAATCGACTAAGAATCGATCAAGATATATGCGTTTCAAAAAAGAACAGAGCGGTCGACAGTGATAAAAATCAGCGTACTTTTTTTCAGTTTTAACCTGCCTTAACTGTTTTATAAAATGACATTAAGCATACCTATACTTGATATAATGGATTAATTGCTTCATATAGTCAATAAACATGAAGAAATCAAGAGGTTTAGCTACCAAAACTGCTCTTTGAATGCAAAATGTGCTGATTTTCATGCCAGCATCCAATTTTCAAGGCAATTTTTCAATTTTGGTGGCATCATACCTTAATTTGGTAACACTATATGAATATACAGGCATCACAAATACTCCTAAATGCAAGTCTGGTACTGGCTTTGTGATTAAAAGCCAAGTTTTAATGACTGGGCAGCATACTCTGCCTTCAGTTCTCTCTGACATTATCTCAGTAAACCCATTTTAGGGGGTAAGGGGAAGGATTTTGTGGTGTCATACCTATAAAAGCAGGATTTTAAAAATAGTAGTGCTAAATTATGATGACAAATACACATATCTACATGTTGATACCAAACAAGCCAAGTTTTAGTGGAAAATGTTTCTCCAGGCCATCATTTAAAGACTTAAAAAATCTGAAACTCCAAATTACGTATTTCCGCAGCGAAAAATAGCAAAAAAAAATTCAAAACCGGTTTTAAAAGAGTGTAAAGTGTTTTTTTTGAAGATAAATAATCATTCCAAAAGGAAAAATGCCAGTTAAGTAAGAATCTGAGAGAAAATGACAATTCACACATCCCGCCTTATAGGTGTAACACACCCATTGATTGTTGCATTGAGTTGTGTGTGAATTAAAATTTAAATGCCATGTTGTCATTCATATCTGGGCCCAAATTAAAAATGAATAACTTACATTCTCATCACAAATGACACATATGCTGCCAAAAAATCCACAGAAAAATGGGGGTCATGTATCTTCTAAGAAAGAACTTGTCTCATGAATGAATGGTCCCTTTAAAAACATAAACACTGAGATGCCATAATATTGTATTCATACACTCATTTCAATATAAGCAAAATAAATTAAAAACTCACAATTTTAACATGACAATGCTTGAAAAATGTAACAAATAGATCAACAATGTGATATAAACCAAAAATAGCACTTTAAATTAGTGAAAATGCCTTTTTTTACAGAAAGAAATCAGAATTATTTATTGACGCCATTATGCGACTACCCCAGGCCGACACTTCCTGTGTTGCAATGGGTGTGCTACACCTACAGTCATTAGATCTTGAACTTCTATCAATTAATCAATCTCTAATCAAAGAATGCTGATAAGAAAATGAACGTCTGAAACAAACGATGATTACATTGCAAACAACTCTGATATGATATCTCGTCAGGTTACACTGATTATAATCATTTAGAGAGAAAGAAATTTCAATGATTATTAGGGAATTTAATTTCTCAATATCGCGATTGTTTCAAAGAAACACATTACGTGTTCCCACCTTAATTCCATTAAGCGATGGAAATGCTTATATTAGCAGGATTTTATTACGGCTATTTCGAAAATAAACACGTTTACAAATAGATTGTACTGGAAAAATACGAAAACCTGTTTAAAATTACCTATTAAATGTTTTAGTTTTACAATAGGCGAACATTTTAAGCCGAAATTCAGGTTTTATTTCATACCCCTGCAAACTCCGTTTTCCCTTCTTGGAGAAAGGGTTGGATGGGGTATGAAAGTTAATACTCCTACCACGTAATGATGTCAGAACTATGGAACTCGTTTAGGTGTAAACCTTAAATTGAAGAGTGTAACATTTGTGATGTCAAACAGAAAAAAAACAATTCGAATACAATTCTTTAAATTGATGATGATACTTATACGTACATGAAATTCGATACTCTGAAACGTTTATGATTGTTTTAATTTACGATTTTCGGAACATTCACCTGAACTTTAAATTTAGATATCAACTTATTTAGAAAGTCTATCTAACACAGTTTGTGCGCTTTAAACACGAATCTTGTTTGTCAGAATTTGTTGAAATATTCCATTAACAAATTATAGGTTATGTAACCAATTATAGTATCTTTACAATATTCTCAACAACTTATGAAATGTTTTACCAATTATAGAATATGTATCCAAAATCATCTTAAACAAAAAAACATAACTGAGGATAGAATTAGTAACCAAATTATTCCAATTTGTTCCATTTGACCAAACTCGTTGTCGGAAGCTGCTGAAAAGTACAGTGTTTTTCATATCTGTTTGTTATGAAACGTTCAAGTCAATAGATTTTATATGAAACATAAAATACATAAAATACACCTTATATTTATTTAATGTTAAAGACACAAGTTCAGTATGGAATCTGAAAGACACTAGTCTCACATGAAACGCCACGATACTAGTTTGATATGAAATGTTCAAGCCACATGTTGTATATGTAATGAAACTGGTTTAATTTGAAACGCACACGGCACTGACTAAATATGTCAGGTAAACGACACTGATTGGACACTGATTTACCTGCGTAAAGTGTTGCTGTCTTAGGCTAAACCCTGTTGAACAGGTATGATATTTCAATCAGAAAATATGTCTCAAGCTCACTTGCATATTTAATCAATATACCATCTCTTTTAAATATTACGATCATCTTGTAGCAGTATTTATTATGGTGTTTAAATGATTTGTTATATATGCAATTTGACAACTTGATTACCAATGTATTACCTACGTCAATCACAGTAAATGCACGTGTACAATGTTCACTTTTTTAACAATATGTCCGTAATGTTTTAAGTTTTAAAATGTAATTCTTCATATTCTAATATTTATATTGTTAAAAACATATACAATTGATGAGTTTTAAACATTGCTTTTATATTGTATGCACATCTCCTAAAAGTTGAATCATTGTTAATCAATGTATTTCAAATACCAAATTTTTAGAAAAATCATTAAGTTTCTAGGCATATTTTATTCATTTTATTATTTTTGTACCATTGTTTTAATCATGTTTGTATAAACTGTAAATATATTATATTTTGACTGAGGACCATATGTTAAACTGGCTTGTAGCCAATTATGATATCCTCTAGAAATAAATATATTATTATTATTATTATTTATTATTATTATTGTTATTATTATTATTTTATTTTGTTATTATTATTATTATTATTAATTATTATTATTATTATGATATTATTATTATTATGTAAATAGTAGGTTAAGAATAAGCAGTATGTTAATACAGCGGTATGTTAAAACGGATTGCCTCCAGAACATGTCTATTATGAATCATAATTTCGAAACTGTATTTTAAAATAGAAGAGATAACTGATAAAAGATGTATAAGCCATATTAAATACCACACTCGTTCTAAAACAATAAATTCCAATATCTCGAAACTGTACAATCGAATGCATTGTTCAACTTATTCAATATTGACAGAGTAAAATAAGTGACATGTTCAAACCACATTTATCAAATAGTTTCGTGGACCCCAGTCAACCCCGCTTTCCCTTCTTGGAGGGGTTTGATGGGGTATGAAAGTTAATACTGGGTCAAAGTAATGCAAATATTACTTCTGAAATCTGGCGACAAGCGTATTTAGTTTACGTGTAATCTTATTGTCGTATAGACTATATACTGGATGCACATTCAATGGAACACTTGAATTGCTAATCCATATGAAAACTTCAGTCAGATAATCACCTTAATACAATTGAAACAATCTCACATTAATGACAATTAAACACAGCTACTTCTATGTGTGTCAGATACACAACGATAGTGTCTGCATGGAGAGAAAGGCGATGACGAGACATTATTGTTTGAGTATGTGCCGATCCTCAATATTCTATTCTGACAGTTATTTGATTAACGAATGCTTAAGCAGTCTATTTTAATCAAAGAGATAGCAATAAAACCTTTATCTTGACGGATACCATAACCACTATGCTATAAAAGGTCCTCTTCAGGCAATCTACAGATGTCGGTATCTTACCAGTTTTAATGGCTACCCACAGTTGTTTCTGCAAATAAATAATGTGCCAGAGCATTCCAAAAAATTAAACCTGAAACGCTCAAAGAATCTTTTGCCTAAAATAATGATACTGAACATGACAGCTGAAGTAAACATATTCCAATACTCGTTATACTACGGCAAAACAACATCACTCACATTTTGTGTTTGTGATGTCGTTTACATTTTTTATTACTTTTGCCTTTTCGTTTTTCTGTTTGCGTGTTTGTTTTTGTGTTTTGTGGTTGACTGTCGTCCTTGAATGCTGCTTTCCCTGTCCAATATTTTTATCCTTCTTTACTGGTTTAATCGAATACAATAAACGCCTCTCATTGATATAACATACGTAGTTAATTGAAACGTTGAGGATCTCTGTGTGTTTAGATTAATATTTCATATTTGCATAAATGATGATGATGATGATGATGATGATGATGCGGAAGTTCCCAGTTTTTCACCAGGTCCAGGAAATGAATTTTCATAGACTGCTCACAGTACAATACAATGATATGAATGTAGATGCACTAACATCAAACAGGGAAATGTATCTAATATCATACACAGGAGCCAACCAAAAACAGTCTGTTTAATCATGCAACATTTACGTGGATAAATAAGTATTTATAAGAAACGTATGCGACATTTTGTGCATAAAATGGTTGGCAATACGCGTACAACTTTAAAAGAGTCAAGTTGACAATAGAGATACTGCCTTGGAACGGTCCGTTGAGGGTTTGAACCGGCTTCTAGGCTGCACCCTTCCCCTTATTGATATAAAACATCAACACAAAACGGGTCAGTGTAAATATAGGAATCCGAACCAGGATTTATCATTTAAAATTATTTAAAATCTATTAGCTTATATTTTTGAAAACGATATTGATAATACCTTCCTTTCGTCAAACTGAAAATGGGTCAATCACTAAACATGCAGTGGATTGCAAATTAATACGGTCATAACTCCTGTCATAAATGTCCTTAAAGTGTATGCAAATGGCAATAACAAGGATATTACGAAGAAATCAATTCACAATAAAGATGTCAGTTTGCGATATTGATTTTAGATGAAGAGTTCTTTAATTATTTTCTTTAAAAGAAGATGCCAGTGTATAGATAATACAATTTTGAATTTCTGTGTCGAAATGTATAGTCCTGTTTGACAGATATCCGTTGATAGTTACATCAAATATGGATATTGCGTTTTCTATCTCAAAATATACGTAATGCATGAGAACAATATATCAGACCAAATAAGAACTCACTTTATTAGAAAAATACTCTAAGCAGTATATGTTGTGGAAATCTAAATCCCAATCATTCCGAACAATGTTCTTTTATGGAACAGGTTAATGTTGTAGGTGTGTGAACATATAACATAATACGACTTGTCACTGTGACTCAAATCCCAATCCCGGGACTGTTACAATACATTATAAATTATTGTTTACCTTTATTAAAGAAAGAAAAAAATATTTCTTGCGGGTTTATATTGTCCAAGAAGACCATCGATATCAAGGGTGGTTTCGATGTGTTTCAAGTTCCAAACACCAGGTTTTGATCTCGCACAATATAAACCGGCTGGAAATGTTTTAATTTTTATCTGACATGGATTTTTATGTATTTTATACACACAATTTCAAGAGATTGAACATTATACAAACAAATGCTTACAACTAACATTGTTAGTCCATGTCTCATCAAACGAAGAAAACATACTGCTGTATCGTGTTTTTAGCAATTTCAATTTGTTGTTAGAACGAAACCTGCTTTAAACAATTTTGGATGTTTTCCGACGTTGCACCGGTTGAAGGACGTGACGTCAGCAATCAGCATTGAGTATTTTAATAAACATGTCAAACATTGATATTAAACGTCCCCAAACCATGTTTTATTCTTTGGATAGAAGCCACGACGTCCCGCTTGCGAGTCGGACGCTCTACTAGCGCCGTGGTCTGGAGTATACCAACAAACAGCGTCAAAATCTATTCAGCGATTCGTGAAAAGAAGATTCTTTAAAGTTTGGAATAATTTTTAATAATGACGATCATTTTAAATGTCGCGTTGCCCAACTGTAAAACTGTGGAAGGTTTATATAAAAAAAAGGCAAACCCAAACAAGCGATTCATGAGAAGAAATGTTGAAGGGCGACGGACGACGACAGCAGAGAATTTTGATTTTTGAATATTCGGCTTAGGTGTAAAGTGAGATTATTCTACCATCCGACTGTATTTACTTTTTCACCAAAATAAGGATGTATTTTGTTAATGTATAAAGACGACCGACATAACAGTTTTAACAATGCGTTTTCAGTCAGTCAGTCACTCAGTCAGAGTCAGTCAGAGTCAGTCACTTCACTCACTCACTCACTCACTCACTCACTCACTCACTCACTCACTCACTCACTCACTCACTCACTCACTCACTCACTCACTCACTCACTCACTCACTCACTCACTCACTCACTCACTCACTCACTCACTCACTCACTCACTCACTCACTCACTCACTCACTCACTCACTCACTCACTCACTCACTCACTCACTCACTCACTCACTCACTCACTCACTCACACACTCAATCACTCAATCACTCACTCACTCACTCAATCACTCAATCACTCACGCACTCACTCACTCACACACTCACTCACTCTCACTCACTCACTCACTCACTCACTCACTCACCAACCCACCCACTCACTCACTCTCACTCACTCACCCACCCAATACCCACTCACCCACCCACTCACTCACTCACTCATCACTCACTCACTCACTCACCCACCCACCTACCCAAAACACACCCACCCACTCTCTCATTCACTTACTGATTTATTGATTTATTTAAGAATTAAGGTATACGAGAGTTGTTGTCATTCCAAACAAATAAATATGGTAACTAGTTCTTTGTAGTATGATTAAATGTATTTTAGTTAAATTAAATAATAAACTAAAAATAAAAATAAAAACAATCGCTCAATCAAAATATTCTATTCTATTCTACTATTCTAGTATTCGCTGCCGGAACGCCAATGACTCTTATATGGTTTTCACATGGTAGCAATGAACTTTGAATTGTTCGATTTGATCTTATAATTACACATGGTATCAGTGAACAGTTTATTTGTGTTGTGGTGAACATGTGAATACTTGTATTTCTGTGCTGGTGAGTAATACTAGCATGTCGTGCTACAAAGTTGAATATGTCATCAATATGTAACGCATGTCAAGGATTTGACCAGTGATCGCCAGTTGATTCAAAATGTTTGGTAGGAAGAACTGATGGTACAAATTGGGAAGAAAGTCTCTGGTAAGATAAAACGCTCGTGGCATGTTTAACGTATTCTTGACAACATGTTTTTATTTATTTATTTTCAATATAGTTTTAACACACGTGAATTGATCTGTTATCATGTTGAACTTTCGTCCCAGTTCCTACCCAGATATAATACTATTTACTCTCGGCAGCTATTTTACGCTTGCGTGAAACCATATTGCTTGTATTCTATTCTATTCTATTCTATTCTATTATATTCTATTATATTCTATTATATTATATTCATTCATTCGATCAAAATACGAATCACGTAAGATGAGGTCAAACCAAACACATGTGGTTGCTTCCGAGTGGAAACCGTATGTGGTATTTAATAATTAATAATATAAAACGTTTCCAAAATAGATTAAGGCCAGACGTATTGTATTTCAGCAATCCAATAAAAGCCTTGGATAACTGGCTTAAATGTCGTAACTTGTTCATAATATTCCTGAAATGACTCTTTTCGTGATATTTAATAGTTTAATACATAGTTATATGTTTTGAGACACTCTAGTTACACAAATAAAGAGGGGAATGGAAATTAGCAGAATGAGGTATTAGGCAGAAACAGGAAATTAATCGCAGCTTGGTTGAAATTAGGATATTAGACATGCTTTTTTCGTTATAGACTGAAGCGAAAAATTAACGCAACTCGTGAATTTACGCTATATATTGTATGTACAAAATGCTGCTGTTAAGCGAATGGTTCATTAAGACCTTTCCTTTCGGAAAAAAAAGACTAAAACAATACATAACACAGCAAATAGTATTCCTTCAACATTTCCTTATAGACAGAGTCCGCGTTTGCCTCAAGCATGTGAGCAAAGTTAGGATGCATAATTTTGCAAACTTCTTTACACTACTGAAATGGCTTAAATATTTAAAGAGGAACATTTATGATTTTTTTGTTACCAAAGTGTACTGTAATTAAAACGTTTACAACATCACAATTGTGTCCTTTCTCTAATTAACTGCAACTTTCTTTTACAAAACATCTTGGGATTTATTTGGAATATTATGTGGCATTAAGTGTGCAGTATTATAGGTTATTGAATTTGTATGGCTAAATATTACTTGGAACGAGTTGCTTTGGCAAAGGACGACGAGCTTGCGAGTCGTCCTGCACCAAAGCGTAATATTTAGCCATACAAATTCAATAACCTTTTTATTGTATACTTTCATGTTGTTATCGATCAATGCTAATTGTATGACTATTACTTTTCATTATATTTGTGTTATTTTATAGCTTTCGATGGAATTCCTATAATGTCATTCAGTTTCATTTTGTGTGGATGATTATTTTGCGCGAAAACGACGTCGATGTCGTCGGATGACGTCGTTAAAAACGTCAAGCGATTTTCTAACGTTTGTTTGCCATTCGATAAAGTTAACAATAGTGGGTGAGTGACCATTTCAATTATTTTTTCAATTTTTGCCACAAATGGTTGAACAAAAACAAGTCGTTTTTTTTATTGACACTATAGGCAGGATTCCGTTGAAAGTAGTTCCTTATTTCTATTTCGCGGCTCTTAGCAAGGGCGAGAAAAAATTCCGGTGCAATATCAATGTGTGCAATATCGAAGAATATTGCACACTTAGCTCGATGCAAACTAAACGGGACAATATGAAAGTATACAATAAATACAATTTATAGCGGAAATTCTCGAGTTGCGTTTCTTTTTCGCTTCAGTATATAAACATTCTATTATTTACGCGACATTATGGAGACGGGTATAACATATTAGGAACAGAGAAGAACAGAACATATATGTTATTTAACTTGTACATACATACATTTTCATGCATAATAAGTCAAGTGATTTTAGACAAAATACAGTTTCTATAAATAATATTAACATCAAATAACTGATACTTGAGGATGAAAATTGATAATAGCTTATTGTTTTTGTTTTAACTAATACAGATTGAATTCCTTTGGGCTAAAGCTGTACTTATATATTTTGCTAAGATTTATAACAATATTCGTTTTGTGGGTCTGGAGGAACTCTCAGAATTTAAACATGTTAGGTCTATTATAATAATATTTTGAATATAAATTTTGCGGATTCTTGTGTAACAAGGACACAATAGAATTCATTTTCCAAAGCATTGACAACATCTTCATTTCTATGTATTCTATAACGAGACTACCTACCAGTATGTATTCTTAACGAATGTGCTGATATTCTGAATTGTGTTAAATATGGTCTGAGATTGTATGGTCAAATATCAAGGTATACTTCATAATTAAGTGTAGCCTCGCTCAGCCGGCCCGCCTCTGATTTCTTCGTTACGCTATGCTACACGGATCCGGAAACGGTGCCTGGGGAAAATAGGACGTTTGAAATCGCCCCTCGCGTTTGGGGCGATTTTGGCGATATTTTGAGAGATTCTAGGAGACTTCAAAAAACATATTTTCAATTTAATTTAATATTAATTTCTTGTATTTAAATTGTGAGAACCAGCAACATTCGCAACAGCTCGTACACTGCTTCGCAGCATTACTCGAATGTAATACGCGGGCTTCCATATTGGTTACGTCATCGCGCCTTAGATTCCCGCCAAAACCGCCAACACAAATTGGCATTCAAAATCAAAGTTATCATCCAAATGTTGCAATGTTATTCAGCCGATTGCTATATCAATAGTTTATTTACATGAAAGCAGTGATAATACCTTCATCAGCATTGTAAAAAACAAACACTTAACGCAAATTATACATCATTACTTGTGGCTAGCGGCCATATTTTTTACATAGCAACAGTGCTCTATTTTCTGTGCCATTGCCTTCCGGCTAACAGAAATAAATAGATTAATAAGGATATTTAAAAATATGAAAAAAATCTTAAATTTTCAATTACTATTTTCTCACTTTTAAAATTGGCTTACAAAATGTTCAGTGTATTTTTTTGATTTGCTGTGTTTTTGTTTACCCCCAAATTTCCAACCAATAATTGACCCCATTAATGATTCAGATAGTTAACATAATATTTTTGGTTTCATCTTTAATTTTCTACAGCTTACTAACAGAGTAGTCAGTGCTTTCGAAGCTTTTCCAATCAGCTGTTCTTGGTTCAGTGCACAATTTCTAGTATAATCAAAAAAAATCATAAATAATTGAAATCATTTACTATCTAAATATTCATAAAGTAAATTAATATGTTCTTGCACTTCTTCGGTTGATTTCCCAATGATTACCATATCGTGTGCACAAACTATACTGAACAAAAAAAGAAACTTTCGCTGATATTGATGCTGATTGTCTAGACAGCAAAACAGGAAAACATTAATGATGTTTTAAAAATAATTAGATAGACCACCAACAATATTCCAAACAAAGATGTTTTTGAAGAGTTCAGTACACAGGGGAGTTAGCCCCCTTTTTCTTAAAACATGCATTTTGGCCACAAAAACAAATTATGTCTACGAAAATTACCGATATTTGTCCGTGACAATATTTACTATATGTTCCTTACCAAAAAAAATCACTAAATAACACAACACAGGTTGTGTAGATGGCAACTTTTGATTATCAACAATCATCAAATTACCTCCCTTTAATATTTTCTTACCATCCATAAAAGATTATTGCTTGGCAAATTTGAAACTATGTAATGGGATATTTAGTAATAACTTAAGTGTGCTTACAAACATCAAACATTGCTTCATTATTTAAAACGCTGTTTAAGCTTTTATACATCCTCAAATACTGGCCCATGGAAATACCAGCAAAAAAGGTCGGACGTTTCGTTTTTTGTTCAGTATAGTAAACTAAGTACAATATCATCAACTTGTAAACCAGTATTATTTGTGTAAACGTAGATCTAGGTCCTCTATAAAAATCTCCCCTTGCCTTAACCCAGTTGCATTTTCGAGTGATGGGATACGACACGTATTTTTAAAACAAATGTAAACAATTAAGACAATATATATTGCTCAGTCTATTGTTAACGATTATGAGGAATAAATGTGTTAGACTTAGACTTTAAAAAGAAAAGCTAGCCATATACATACATTAATAATTTGTATATCAGTCATTTCTCACTGGATTGTTTATTTTCCCCAAATCCTAGGGTCACGACTGTGTATGGCTGTGTAACTTGTGTTAATCATCATCTTCATATTCACTGAACAAGTGACCGTGTTGGCTTATACTTATTATTTTCAGATACGTTATTCAATGTCATTCAATTGAATTATATCAAGCGATAACGGAAGAAACGGCTGATCAACGAATTATAGTCGCCCACTACTACACTGAGAATTTTGGTATCACAATACATTTTTATCGATTTCTTTCCTTTAACATAATCAGGGGATGAACTCCAAATTCCATAAATTTGCTTTGAGTTTCTTTATGGGGCTCAATCATTTTGTTAATAAAGATAAATTTTGAATACATTTTATCGAAACTTACAAAATACATCAGTCAATCAAAATATGCCTTCTGGTGTTGTTTAGTTTGTTAGGTAACTATACTTATTTAAGCCTGTAATATAATGTTTTACCTTTTTTCTTGTGGAAAAAAAACAAGAAACGGTGCCATTATGAGCATTTTCACGACTAATGTGTTATAGAAATTCTACAAATAACAGAGCATTTATAATGGAATACTTCAACGCGTGTTTTGCTTAACAATTCCTATAAAAGATGTTACTGTCGTTGTTTGTCAAATAAATGTCAAATAAAAACTCGCGAATTGATTCAATCACATGAGAATACCAATAACAGTCTGAGCAATGAAGAGTAACTTAAAAAAGAGGATTGTTATATCCTCTGTCTTGCTCAAAAAGTATGTAACAGTTTAGCATTTCAAGTGTTAGTCACTGAAATTATCATTTAATATTACTTCGTAGTATTTCAAAAATAAGGCTGGTCAAAGAAATGTATTCAATAATTTCCTCTTTGATTGTGCGATGGATAGATTATGGACCCAATGTCCGTCTTTATTTACCTAATTCCTTAAAGGTGGTAGCGTTGGTTGGTTGTCTTAAATCTTGTCTTATCGTACCCTAAATGATTTGTTCTGTTGTTGCTCTGGCTTCTGTCAAGTCAAAGTCAATGAGTACTTGCTTTGTGGCTTTCTCGGCTTTTTTTGTATTCATGATCATTGATGTGTTATACTTATATTGCCTTTTAATGCATTTTAATGCTGCCTTGTTTGTTAAGAATTTAACCTGGCGGGAATATTTACACTGTCCCGTTTTATTGGGGTGACAATACGGTAAGAATGAGGTATGGTGCAACCTAGAACCTGGTTTAAGCCCCTAGCGGCCCGTTTTGCCACAGACCGTTCCAAGGCGGTAGCCATATTGTTAACCCTTTTATTTTGTGATATCATATCTTGCCTTTTATTCATCGTTGCTATTATTCTTCGTTCTCTTGCGTGATTTTATTGACTGTGAGCCTTGAATGCTACATTTCCTGTTCGACTTTTATCAATCTCCACGCAGAGCTATCGTTCCTTGCACTCACATATATCTATGCTAACTACTAAATTACAAGAGTATGGTAAAATCTGTTAAATTGGAATATGTTTGCCTGAAACTTATTTATTTCTTGTGTAAATATAGTTTTTAGAATATCTGCAAATTTGATGTTGCAAGATTTGAAATAATGCATGAAAACAATTTAGTTTTAATCGGGACTATTTTACTACAAAAATAATACGTACTTAGGTCTCCTCAATCGAAACGCATATGTAAACATTTTAAACCGAAGCTCGATAGCAGAAAATAACTAAAAACAATTAACTCATAGAAATAAAAATTGAAATCATTTAATATAGGTCTATATTTTATCTTTGCAGATCACGCAAAAGTATTAATTATAAACACTGTCATAACTTTTTTGAATAATGACGTGACCTAATCGTTCGCCCTACTTCCTTTGACGTTGACAGAGTCAAATGAGGAACGAGTGTACTCTGGGTAGAGATTGGACTTTTATATCTGCTTTTGTTCTCATAATTTAATGCACATATGCATAGATAGTAACGACAAGAAAAACGCTGTTCGAACACTAATGATGCTTTTTAAGATTTTCCTACCAGAAGCCCTGTGTGTATATCGGGCAAAAATATGGCCACTACTCCAGGCAGAGCGGTAAATCACTGTTCATTTTGTAATTTTTGTCATGTTTACAAAAAGTATTCATATTTATCCTTTTAATGTTTCAGGTGCTACTTGAGTAATGGCAGAAAACAATAATTATAGATCAGGCAAAAATTATTGTAAACCACAGCATGTGTAGCAACTGTGCAGTTCTGCTGGTGAGACGGTTATTATCCCATTCTGCATATGTTTATCTAATTTATAGACTATACTGCACAATATAAAATATATAAAACATGCATTCGACGCCATTTATATTATCAACAAATATTGGGATATATGTCTAAAACGTTACAGAGAATTTGCTCGTGAAGTGACCGTCAGACATGACAGTTTGAAAGATAAAACCGGTTTCAGGTAATTCCCGCAATAATATCAGGATTTTGTTACATAAAGAACCTCGCTAGAATTCCATATTTCTTTCTCAAAATGATATACGTTTGCAGCTGTGTCAAGAGGAACATTGACGAACAAGAATAAAAATCACTCTTCGGTTCTTTTGAGTGACACAGGTTCTTACTTGAAAGCAACAAACACAAACAAGAGAGAAAAGTAGCAGACTCGGTTTTATTGAGTCTGTTCATGAGAGGTAATTATAAGATGCTACACCTCTCACGCCAAAGGACCAGTAAATAATAACACTACTGATCTGTAGTCGGGGCGACTTTTTGCGGCCACCACACAGCAATAAACAAACGCTAGTGTGAATGTCGATAAATATTGAAAATGTGATCCTTGGAAGCAACAAACACAAACAAGAGGGAAAAGTAGCAGAATCGGTTTTATTGAATCTATGAGAGGTAATTATAAGATGAAACACTTCTCACGCCTCCTAGCACCGGCTTAATCGATATTCTACTTTAAAGCAACACAGAATGGGCTTGATGATCCCAAAGGACCAATAAATAATAACACTACTGATCTGTAGTCTGGGCGACTTTTTACGGCCACCACACAGCAATAAACAAACGCTAGTGTGAATGTCGATAAATATTGAAAATGTGATCCCTTGGAAGCAACAAACACAAACAAGAGAGAAAAGTAGCAGACTCGGTTTTATTGAGTCTGTTTATGAGAGGTAATTATAAGATGCAACACCTCCCACGCCTCCTAGCACCGGCTTAAGCAATATTCTAATTTAAAGCAACACATAATGGGCTTGATGATCCCAAAGGACCAGTAAATAATAACACTACTGATTTGTAGTCGGGGCGCCATTTTACGACCACAACACAGCACGAAACAAACGCTAGTGTGAATGTCAATACATACTGAACATGTGATCCCTTGGATGCAGCAAACACAAACAAGAGACACAAGTAGCAGACTCGGCTTTATTGAGTCTGTTCATGAGAAGCAATTATAAGATGCAACACCTCTCACGCCTCCTAACACCGGATTAAGCGATACCCCACTTTAAAGCAACACAGAATTGACTTTATGATCCCAAAGGACCAGTAAATAATAACACTACTGATTTGTAGTCGGGACACATTATTACGGCCGCCACACAGCACTAAACAAGCACTAGTGTGAATGCCAATAAATACTGAAAATGTGATCCCTTGGAAGCAACAAACACAAAAAAGAGAGAAAAGTAGCAGACTCGGTTTTTATTGAGTCTGTTCATGAGAGGTAGTTATAAGATGCAACACCTCTCACGCCTCCTAGCACAGGCTTAAGCGATATCCTACTTTAAAGCAACAAAGAATGGACTTGATGATCCCAAAGGATCAATAAATAATAACACTACTGAAGTTCACGTGTGAATTATCACACTGTATTTGACGTCGTCATTAGTAACAACAATTTCAAGAATTACATGTAAAATGTCGTTTCGGCAAATGTCATTGTACGTATTAAACTGTGCCAGATTTCACTTACATTCATTACATTTCCATAACATCAACTAGTATCCATTTTCCTAAACATACAAATTAAAAAAAAAAGCTATGCAAGGTTTACAATTTCTAAAATCTACCGAACGAAAAGCTCAGATCAACAGTTAGTGGAAAATACGATTAAGAACGGCGAGCTATCAATTTATTAAAGGCACTTTATTTGAGAACATAAAATGCGTTTTATGTTTCTAAAATGAACACATTTATGATTTAGCTGTCTATATTAAGAAACAGTATGTGGTATTCACTAATTAATATTAGAAAAGGTTTCCAAATCTGGATAACGCCAGACGCATTGTACATCTATAATCCAATAAAAGCTTCTTTTACCAATTATTACTGCAGTTAAGTAGTGCTTGATCCTCTTGATAGTATTGTGTTTTTCTGATATTAAATATTTAATAACGATTTATGTTTGTCTATTGGTACTCTAGTTATACAAATATAGATGTCAGTAGGAGGATAAATAAACAGGAAATTAGTCGCAACATGCTGGAATTTAAGATATTAAAAGTTCGGAGTTTCTTTAATATAAAAATAAATGTCCACACCATAAAAGGCGAATATATGAATACGAATGTAGTGTAGCGGAGATTTCTAATAACATAATGCCAATAACTAATATAATCTTTAAGTTTATGATAAGAGTCTGGCTTAAACGATTTGATATACATTTGATTAATTGTTTGGTTTATTGGGTCAACTCTGAATGGTTATGGTTCTTCAACTCTGAATGGTTATGTATTTTTAACTCTGAATGGCTATGTTGTTCTAGTTTTTTACCTCGAAATGGCTATGGCTGTTCCACTCCTCTGAATGGCTATAGATCTGCGACTATTAATGGCTATGGATCTTCGACTCTGGCTGGCTATGGATCTGTGACTCTAGAAAGCTACGAGTATTCAACTCTGAACGGCTATGGGTCTGCGACCCAATACGGCTACGGATCTGCCATCCCGGATAGTTATGAGTCTGAGCATACGGATGGATCTGTGTGACTCTGGATGACTATGGGTCCGCGATTCTGAACTGCTATGGGTATGTTACTATGTTCGGCTACGGGTCTGCGACTCTGAATGACTATATATCGATCAGAAACAAAGCATGGATTTGCGTCTGCTACTCTGGACGGTCTGCCACTGTAGATGATTTTGGGCCTGCTACTCTCAAAATGACTATATATGGCTCCGAATCTCCGAACTGTTTTGGATCTGCTACTCTGGACGGCTATAGGTTTAGCCATTATATATGACAATGGTTCTGACACTCTAAATATGGCTATATATGGGTCTGAAACTATGATTGGATTTGGGTCTGCTACTCTAACCGGCTATATGTCTGCCACTCTAGGAGGATACGAGTCTGTGAATCAGCATGACTATGCCACTCTAGAAGTCTACAGATATGTTTTGGATCTGTGATTTATAATTAATATGGGTCTGTTACTGTAAATGACGATGGGTCTGCAACTCTGAATGACTATGGGTCCGCAACTGTCAAAGGCTATAGATCTGCGACGCAGAATGTATACTGGTATGCTACTGTGGATGACCGACGATTGAAAGTTGCTACTGTAGATGACTATGGGTCTCCGTCTCTTTACAGACTCAGAATGGCTATGATTCTGCGAATCTGAATGACTACGGGTATGATTTAATCTGAGTAATGAGCTATTCGGATAGTTCGTACATACTAACCACAGGACGACACAATTCTTTGTACTAGTGACTTAATATAATTTCCATTTAGACGATATTACTGATCTACAACACGATGCAACACTGGTCGCTACTCTAAGCTCTAAGTAAACTGGTCGCTACTCTAAGTAATACCCTTGTCGTTACTGAAGTAATACCCATGTCACTACTCTGTCATACCCTTGTCGATACTCTAAATAATACCCTTGTCGCTACTTTACTAAGTAATGCGATTGGGGCTACTCTACTAAGTAATACCCTCGTCGCTAATCTAAGTAATACCCTTGTCGCTACTCTAAGGAATATCATTATCACTACTGTAAGCTATATCACTGTCGCTACTCTAAGTAATATCATTGTCACTACTCTAAGTAATACCATTGTCACTACTCTAAGTAATACCCTCGTCGCTACTCTAAGTAATACCATTGTCACTACTTTAAGTAATATCATTGTCACTACTCTAAGTAATACCCTCGTCGCTACTCTAAGTAATACCATTGTCACTACTCTAAGCTATATCATTGTCGCTACTCTAAGTAATATCCTGACGCTACTCTAAGTAATACCCTCGTCGCTACTCTAAGGAATATCATTGCCACTACTCTAAGTAATATCATTGTCACTTCTCTAAGTAATATCATTGTCGCTACTCTAAGTAATATCATTGTCACTACTCCAAGGAATACCATTGTCACTACTTTAAGTAATACACTCGTCGCTACTCTAAGTAATACAATTGTCACTACTCTAAGTAATATCATTGTCACTTCTCTAAGTAATATCATTGTCGCTACTCTAAGTTATACCATTGTCACTACTCTAAGCTATACGATTGTCGCTACTCTAAGTAATATCATTGTCGCTACTCTAAGTAATACTCTCGTCGCTACTCTAATAATACGCTAAGTAATATCATTGTCACTACTCTAATTAAAACCCTCGTCGCTACTCTAAGTTATACCATTGTCACTACTCTAAGCTATACCATTGTCGCTACTCTAAGTAATATCATTGTCGCTATTCTAAGTAATACTCTCGTCGCTACTCTAAGTAATATCTTTGTCATTACTCTAAGTAATACCATTGTCGCTACTCTAAGTAATATCATTGTCGCTTCTCTAAGGAATACCATTGCCACTACTCTAAGTAATATCATTGTCACTTCTCTAAGTAATATCATTGTCACTACACTAAGTAATACCCTCGTCGCTACTCTAATTAATTCATTTGTCACTACTCTAATTAATATCATTGTCACTACTCTAAGTAAGGCCCTCGTCGCTACTCTAAGTTATACCATTTTCACTACTCTATGCTATACCAATGTCGCTTCTCTAAGTAATATCATTGTCACTATTCTAAGTAATACCCTCGTCGCTACTCTAAGTTATACCATTTTCACTACTCTAAGCTATACCATTGTTGCTACTCTAAGTAATATCATTGTCGCTACTTTAGGTAATATCATTATCGCTACTCTAAGTTACCATTGTCACTACTCTTAGTTATACCATTGCCACTACTCTAAGTAATACCTTCGTCGCTACTCTGAGGAATATCATTGTCACTACTCTAAGTAATACCCTCGTCGTTACTCTAAATAATATCATTGTCGCTACTCTAAGTAATATCATTGTCGCTACTCTAAGGAATATCATTGTCACTTCTTTAAGTAATATCATTGTCACTACACTAAGTAATACCCTCGTCGCTACTCTAATTAATTCATTTGTCACTACTCTAATTAATATCATTGTCACTACTCTAAGTAAAGACCTCGTCGCTACTCTAAGTTATACCATTTTCACTACTCTATGCTATACCATTGTCGCTTCTCTAAGTAATATCATTGTCACTATTCTAAGTAATACCCTCGTCGCTACTCTAAGTTATACCATTTTCACTACTCTAAGCTATACCATTGTCGCTACTCTAAGTAATATCATTGTCACTACTCTGAGTAATACCCTCGTCGCTACTCTAAGTTATACCATGTTCACTACTCTAAGCTATACCATTGTTGCTACTCTAAGTAATATCATTGTCGCTACTTTAGGTAATATCATTATCGCTACTCTAAGTTACCATTGTCACTACTCTTAGTTATACCATTGCCACTACTCTAAGTAATACCTTCGTCGCTACTCTGAGGAATATCATTGTCACCTCTCTAAGTAATACCCTCGTCGTTACTCTAAATAATATCATTGTCGCTACTCTAAGTAATATCATTGTCGCTACTCTAAGGAATATCATTGTCACTTCTTTAAGTAATATCATTGTCACTACACTAAGTAATACCCTCGTCGCTACTCTAATTAATTCATTTGTCACTACTCTAATTAATATCATTGTCACTACTCTAAGTAAGGCCCTCGTCGCTACTCTAAGTTATACCATTTTCACTTCTCTATGCTTTACCATTGTCGCTACTCTAAGTAATATCATTGTCACTACTCTGAGTAATACCCTCATCGCTACTCTAAGTAATACCATGTTCACTACTCTAAGCTATACCATTGTCGCTACTCTAAGTAATATCATTGTCGCTACTTTAAGTAATATCATTATCGCTACTCTAAGTTACCATTGTCACTACTCTTAGTTATACCATTGCCACTACTCTAAGTAATACCTTCGTCGCTACACTGAGGAATATCATTGTCACTACTCTAAGTAATACCCTCGTCACTACTCTAAGTAATACCCTCGTCGTTACTCTAAATAATATCATTGTCGCTACTCTAAGTAATAGCATTGTCGCTACTCTAAGGAATATCATTGTCACTACTCTAAGTAATACCCTCGTTGCTACTCTAAGGAATATCATTTTCGCTACTATAAGTTATAGCATTGTCACTACTCTAAGTTATACCATTGCCACTACTCTAAGTAATACCCTCGTTGCTACTCTATGGAATATCATTGTCACTACTCTAAGTAATACCCTCGTCGCTACTCTAAGTAATATCATTGTCACTACTAAAAGTAATACCCTCGTCGATACTCTAAGGAATATCATTGTCACTACTCTAAGTAATACCCTCGTCGCTACTCTAAGGAATATCATTGTCGCTACTCTAAGTAATATCATTGTCACTACTCTAAATAATACCCTCGTCGCTACTCTAAGTAATATCATTGTCACTACTCTTAAGTAATACCCTCGTCGCTACTCTAAGTAATATCATTGTCGCTACTCTAAGTAATACCCTCCTCGCTACTCTAAGTTATACCATTGTCACTACTCTAAAGTATACCATTGTCGCTACTTGAAGTAATATCATTGTCGCTACTCTAAATAATACTCTTTCGCTACGTTAAGTAATACATTTGTGGCTACTCATCTAATTAATTACATTGCCGCTACTCTAGATAATACTCTTGTCGTTATTTTAAGTCATACCCTTGTGGCTACTTTAAGTAATACCTTTGTGACTACTTTACGTAATACCCTGTCAATACTGTACTAAGTAATACACTTGTCCTTACTCGAAGTAATACCTTGTCTCTACTCTAAGTAATACCATTGTCGCTACTCTACTAAGTAATACCCTTGTCGTTATTCTCAGTAATACCCTTGTCGTTACTCTAAGTAATACCCTTGTCGCCACTCTAAGTAATATCCTGATAGCTACTCTAAGTAATGCCTTTGTCGCTACTATAAGTAATACCCATAGTTCCACTCAAAGAGTTACTCCACGTAATTTTACACACAATACCAATTCGACGTGTTATTGGACAGATTTCAACATTTACCTTTACATAACACTAATTCTAATGCTCGTGCATGCACCACTAATAACATCTCCTAACGTCTAGCCTTTCTGACGTTAATGATAACGCCAAACGATATCGTGCTAACGCTTATGACAGTAGAATTCATTTATTTTGGTTTATTAAATATTCAGGAGATGTTCATCATGTTCATGATACAATTTGCCATAAACGTCGTTTCATCTATAATTACTTACGACTTGTCTACATTATATACAACTTTACACCACAACCTAATTCAATTCCGAAGAAGTTTGCAAGAGAAAATACAAAATGTTTGTCCTGTTACAATAATAAAGCTCTTTACTAACGGTAGGCTCTAGAATCAGGTATATTCCTGTTTGGTAATATTTTTGTCAGGTATAAAACAACTGTGTATAGACACAATGTCGGTATCCCAATGAGTATAAACTGTGCACCTTGTATTGCTATGAAAGAGATTTCATGTTGAGTCTTTTACCAGATACAAAGGCAGATGTCATTGACGTCTTTAACAACTTTCGGTATCAGGATGCTATATTAAACACTGACAACTCTTTCTTTACTACTATGGTAAATAATATATATCATAAAAAAATTCAACTTAACGAAGCTAGTATGTTTGATAGGTAGAGGAACACGTTGATTACTTTATTTGCAATATCCATTTTTTTGTGATGATAATTGGGTAGGAATTTTGTGTTGCTTCTTTCATCACTTCTCATGAACAGACTCAATAAAACCGAGTCTGCTGCTTTATTCTTTTAATTGTGTTTGTTGCTCACAAAGGATCACCTTTATCAGTATTTATTATTGTACTGGCTACTCCGCATATAACTAATTGGACGGTAACATCACATAATACCAATTGGACGGGTTCTCGACATAATAAAAAATGGACGGTTACTCCACATATAACCAGTTGCATGGGTTACCTCACATATAACAATTGGACGGTTATTCCACATAATATCAATTGGTAACTCCGCATAATACCAATCGGACAGGTTATTCCACATAATAACAATGGACTGTTTACTCCATAGAGTTATTTTCGTCGATTATGGAAACACCGTTTGTAGATAAATTGTTGGTATCCTTATGGGTACGAACTCTGCATCTCTTGTCGCAGATTTCTTTTTGTGTTGCTATGAAAGAGTTTTCACGTGGAGTCTTTCATCCGATACTCAAGCAGTTGTAATTAGGCCTTTAAAGACACCCCTCGGAATTTGGATGACATATGGACGAGTAACGCAACATAATACCAATAGGATTGGTTACTCCATATACTATTAATTGGACTGTAATTCTACATTGAACGGCTAACTCCTAAAAGTATCAGTTTGACGAGTTACTTTACATAATACTAATCGGACGGTAAACTCCACATAATACCAATAGGTCTGGTTAGTCTACATATAATCAAGATGGCGAGTTACTCCACATAATACCACTTAGACGGTCACTTCATATGATACCAATAGAACAGATTACTCCACATGTGACATACTGTACGGTTAATCAATATATAACATATTGGACGGTTACTCCATATAATACCAATTGGACGAGTTAATCCATATATGATATTGGACGGCTACTCCAAATATAACCAATATGACTGGTTACTCCAAATATAACCAATAAGACGGGTTTCTCCACACATAACCAATTGGATAGTTATCCCACGTATAACCAATTGGACGATAACCCACATAATACCAATTGGACTGGTTTCTCGACATATTACCAAGTTTTCTAGTAACTGTTTAAGAAATAGTGCTTCTAGTGAGTTTGATATAATTGACATTGTATCATAGATCTTAAGGTTTTTCCTTTGTTCTTGTGTATGATATAATTTTCATAAACCTGAAGGTCTGAGCCTAAACCGTGCTATACATGCCGGTATATTTTAGCCGTGCTATACATGCCGGTATATTTTAGCCGTGCTATAAATGACAGATTCGGCAGTTATATCATGGTCTACTCAATTTTACGCGCGCGCAGTTTTAATGTTTACACACAACCACTCAATCAAAACGACTAAATTATTACCAAAACAGCACTCCTTGACATTGCATTTGCCCAATAATATACAGAGGCGATTGACTGCAATAATCAAAACATGGGTCATGCTCATGCCGCGTGATAATGCTATTTCTTGATTGGATCGAGCGGTTATTTTTACTGAAAACTGAAACGCCCTAAAACGTCTTGCACGCGCGTACTTGGATAAATGGATATGGTACAAAACAATAATAGCTTATTTTTCTCGTATGCGATTTATACTGCACTATCGGGCCTACGGCTCCCGAGAAGCAGTATACGTCGCATATACTCGAAAAATTATACTATAAATATTACTAGCAGCCACGATATACAGGACATATATATATATGTACATATGTACAATGGCCTGGTGACTGGGAGATACACTATATCAACGCCACCTACTAAATTTATCCAGAATCAGGACCAAGCATGACGAACCGGTAGCTGCCCATTTTTATAGTGAAGGCCATAGCGTTAATGACTTTATGGTGATGGGCCTCGAAAAAATGCATGGGGAAGATATGTACCGAAAGAACAATCGAGGGCTTATATGGAAGAATAAGCTAAAAACTTATAAGCCGTACGGGATCAACACTAAGGAATAGCGCGCCAAACGACGTCGCTTAATAACGTTACTTCAGTTCCGTTTTAATGTGTATATTCATTGTTAATAAATACGCCACAGAGGAAGGTCACAAGGCCGAAAGCTATGGCATAAATATAATTACTAGAGTTTTTATTTATATATATATATATATACATATATATATATTAAATTCTGGTTTGAAGAACCATAACATATTATCTAAGCTTCCAGAGACAGGTTGGAATAGCATAGGAATTTGAAATCATGCGCATTCTAGTATTTGATAGTTTCTTCTTGTGTACATTTATATCCACACGGACGGACGTCAGAATGAAGCGAAAATAGACACAATGGTGATCAGAACAAGAATGAATCACAAAAATATTACGAAATTATTCTGTCATGGGCAAACGATATATAGTTAAAATTACTCGACCTTATGAACATCAGAACGGCTTAGAGCTATTTCAAAATATTTTATTGAACATATGCTTTGAAGGTGTATGCATTTCTTTATTCTGTTTGATCGCCGAAGGTTCTGATAATACATAACATAAGCAATGATTGAAAATGAAAAACTGACCTTTTGTATATAAAGCCACATATTGTGTTGATAGACAATGATCCATTCCATCACGTAAAAAGCACGAATTCAATTGCTAAGAATGATGTATAAATAACAGTTCCATGCATGTAAAGATATGTGTATCTGTGATGAACAAATGTATGTAATCAGAACAATCAAAATCTCCAGGAAGCTTGTAAGTGTCTATGTAAAGACAATACAATTTGGTTTGTATCTCATGACCGCATGCCAAATCATATTAAAACAGAGGATTAGATGGAGATTCCCACCAAAAATCATACCACCCAGACATTACTTTGAAAGGTATATTTTTGCGAAACGTTCGTGATTTGGCACAATGTCATCGTTTTGCATTGTTATTAAACAACTGAAAACTGAAGAGTTGGCATTACCACTAAGATCAAGAGGTAAATTCAAAACTATTGTGACTGTATATAAATAAAGGACAAGATGCAATAGTTTAGCTTCAAGCCTTACACGCTGAAAGAAAGTGAAACCAACAGACACGTTTACTTGTAAGGGTCAATTTTACATCTAAGAATGGCATCCATTAGTACCTTAATGAGCCCGAAAAGGTGATGAACAAATATGCCTTGACAGATTAAAACATCTTTGGAATGTCCATGCGACAGACTGGAACATAATCCCCTTAACGTTTGCTGTGTAAAAGATTCACACGCTATCATATCCAATAAGGACGTGTACGTGTGTGGGGAATGGGGTTGAAGGTGTTACTACTATTGCAAGTGGTAGTGCAGCAGGAACTAGGATTTCAGCTTACTGCACATTTCCTGGAAGAAGATGAATGAAACGAGTATTGGAAAGATGCATGGCCGGGATCAGAGACTTGTTGGATTAACTACGTCTCATGTAACACAATCCTTAGATGCATACTACTATGGACCATATGAATAATATTAATGAATGGTGTTTTACGGTACGTCGACACAAATAGGTCATATTATATCAAAACGGATGCACATGAACTGGAAATCGTCAGTTATTAAATAACTGTATGAAAATGTATAGGTAACATTATTTGCCCATTAAAAACACGTACTACAATGCATGCCAGCCATACTACAAACAAAATAATACTGACATGCAGATGCCTCAATACAAATTGGCCGAAATATCTAGTGAAGCTTACAACGAAAGAGAGACAGCAGATAACCTTAGTTACTCATTGGCATTCGAGTCTGTGTAGTGAGGAGGTGTGTAATCAGTGCGAACACTGGACTCACCTTAAGTACTGTACCCCAGTTCAGGTCTGAGAAGAAATAATGTTTTTCCTTTGCCTCATAGTGATAATAAAATCAGAAATATGGAAAGAACTTATTGTGTAAATATGTGTAAACACTTTTTGTTTCATAGTGATGGTGATCAAATCTTTATTAATCTCCAAATGCAATACAAACATATATGATTTGCTCGAGTGTTGATCGAAAACAGTAATGGTTTACTATTAGTAATTACTAAAGTTCACATCTCCTTTTGTTGCAAATCTATATTTTACGTTTGCCTATCCCATAATCACTTTGTTGTCCCGGAAGCTCCTTAGACTTAGAAATAGTGGTTTAATTCTAATATTAAAGACGTTTCATTTAATGCAATACCAACTGTTGTCTTGGTTTGTAGAGTCAAAATACGTATAAATGTCGAACAGAAAATGCAGCTTTCATAGAACTCAGTAAACCCAAAGACACACGAAACAACAAACATGAATGGCAATGTTATTAAGGAATAAAGGCGTATGACGTCACAATCACAAAAAGGGTTGACATTAGGGCTACAATAGACACAATATAACCGGCTTTAACCAGCCAGACCAAACTCTAAAACTGGATAATTAATAATTCATTTTACGCATATTCAATCACGGGTATCTTCAAAACTCGTGAAGAAAACAACTTTTTAATCTGCAGATATAAATTATTATGTGACCTGGACACCTGTATAGTCTTGATACACGTTTTGTAGTGTAATTGTGTCGTTATTTGGCGGGTTAGTTTTTTAATAATGCATGAGAAACCGATACTTCATTAAACACGACACAGCGTGAATCAAACATACAAAGAACCAAGTGTCCTCATCAATTAAAAAATGTATTGGAATGTCATGCACCATTATAAGGAAAACAATAATTAAACAGAAGGACTCAACGTATATCTTTGTTAGGACACGTTTCATGACATAACTACCAATAATCTTGTTACAGACAGAGTATACATGTATTTCTATCGCTATATAACACTTCATGTGACAGAGCTCTCGCGAAGAACGCCTAACTGAACAGTACAATTGTGTTGGGAAAACCTTTTGAGATTCCAAACCGGAGTTGATTGTTCATTATAAAAGCTCGATAGTACTTACTAATAAATATAAAGGCAGCTGTATATAGAAAATCGACTTTCACTTCCGCTCATGAACAGTCTCAATCAAACCGAGACTGCAATATTTCGTATGTGTCGTTTTCGGCCGTTTCCAAAGGTCCATTATCATACTCATTGTTTATAGCACAGTGGCGTTGCGTGTGCAGTGTGGCGCCAGTAAGACGTCTCCCCGCGCTTGCAATCAGTACTGTTATTCATTCGATCTTTGGAGATCGCTGAGCCCGATACTTATATTTAATTATCGGTGGTACTTTTTCATTTCTTTTTGTTTTCTTACTTAATTTTCGATTCAGTGGTTCAACTACTCCGGCCGATTAAAGGCTCTGGGTATTGTTTAACCACTTAAAGGATATGTTGTCTGCTTTTTAATTTAGTCTTTCGACTGTAACTTGTGATATGCAGGCTTCATAACCGCTGCTCCCAACTAAATTCTATTATGTTTATTTCGCTATTCGGGGCATATAATTTTATTAGATACTGGGACCATACGCCGTACGACATGGGGAAAAAAGATACTCCATGTCCACCGCCATATGCATGTCATCTTCGGGATGGTTAAAATTGTGTACTATTGATTTTATTAATATTAAGTTCTGCTCAACCCGGGGCTAGAGGGCTTGAGCGGTAGCTAGCATATTTCACTAGCGCTCATGAACATTCTCAATCAAACCGAGACTGCAATATTTCGTATGTGTCGTTTTCGGCCGTTTCCAAAGGTCCATTATCATACTCTTTTTTTGGGAAATAAACAGGGCAAGGCTTTACCTATTTATTATTGGTATGCAATTGTGCGTATACTTCTGCCTTGGTGTCAGTCTAATCATTGAACTCTAAGCACTTTATGTTGAAAGGGCGTATTATTTATTAAAAAGGCAATTCAAGAGTAAATGAAATAGTAAAAACCAATGAAATATTTATTCATAAAATACAAATAAAAACCACATAACTTAATTAAACACACGACAATAAAACATGTTGGATTTAAACATTTACGGTTGTAAAGTTCGTTAACTAAAATGTTGTCAATTTCGTTAACTAAAATATCTAATAGACTATTATCAATTGAAATTTGAAAGGATGCATGTTAATGTTAAATCGTAAACAACTTGCGACGTGGGTATAGTAATAATGACTTTATTTAACGGGCTAACTCATTTGAAACAATTCAATATTCTGCAAAGCCCTCGTATATATGAATAGAAGAATACATATAGGAAAATAACATCATAAGTATTTTAGTTTCTTTCTAATCCCTTTCTTCTATTGCGTACACAAATATCATGCTGTAAACATAATGAAAAATAGAATATGTTTAAATGTTTAAACCATATACCCGTATAAGAGAGAGAGAGAGAGAGAGAGAGAGAGAGAGAGAGAGAGAGAGAGAGAGATTCATATATATTATTATTTGTATATGTATTATATACCATGCCGTTTGTTAAAATTTACGAATATTTAAATAAGTGCCTACAGTTTTAAAAACAAAATACAGAGTAAATCAATTACCACGTACTCGATCACAAGATTGCCATGCTGCAATGACGTATTGTGAACAGATTTAACTAAACGGAGTTGTTGTATTGCATGCTTCATTCAAATTACCATCGTTAAAATATGATTGATATTCAAATGTGCCAATTGAGTTGAAACATTCAACTGTATTCATAATCTTTCAAAATGCTTTATATCAAGCGTTATAGTATTTCCTAAAAAACAAAACGATTGTACATATTATTATTGCTGGTTAGAACGCTATATTTACGCGCTGTGGATAACCAGAAAAATATAACTAATAGTATGCTTGGTCTATCCCTTTTTCTTTCTCTCTTTCTGTTTCTCATTTTTCTCTCCTCCCGTCTTGTCCAAAGCTCACTTTCTCCCGTTTCTCGTTCTCTCTCTATTGCTGTTATTCGTAAAAAGAGTATAAATGGGAAATTTGGATATCTCCAAACACGATAAACATTAAAAATAGTGCAGTCTTCGCTCAAATTTGAGCCATCCCGAAAATTGTATGCATATGACGTTGAACATGGAACCTTCAATGGGGTATTTGCATATCGTTATATGGCCATAGGCGTATGATCCCAGTTTCTGACTAAATGCTTTGTCCTAAACGAGAAACCAATGGGCAAAATAAACAAAATGGAATTTAGTAGTGAACACAGGTTATGAAGCCTGCGTATCCCAAGTAACAGTCAACATACTAAATTAAAAAGCAGGCAACATATCCTGGTGATTAAACAATACTCAGAACCTTTAAAGCCTGGAGTAGTGAAACCACCTATTCGAAATTAAAGTAAGACAAAAAAATATTTGAGAAAGTACCGCCGATATCTGGAAATAAATATCGGGCTCATCGATATCCAAAGATCGGAATGAATAACAGTTCTGACTTCAAGCATGGGGAGACGTTTTACCGCCGCCACACTGCACAGGCAACTATGATATATTAAAAGAGTATGAAAGGGGATGTTTGGAAATCGCGGTACCTTCAAAAATTCATTTCCAGATGTATAAGTTAGACAAGTATAACAGATAATATATTGAAGGAGAGGCTTGTCCATGACATTCGTATCGCGCTATAAATTGACAATTTTCAATTATATTAGCAAACGTCCATCATTCAGCTAAATAACTTTGCTTAGCGCATGGTAATTTAAGAAGATGGAATAAACAATTTACACGATACAGTAAATAAAACAATATATGGCGTCCAAGGAAATATAAGTGGGAATGCAACACATCCATTAAAAGATGTATGTCGAATATAGTTATACGCGATAATAAGAAAGATAAAACAGACAGTTTCCCCCAGGATGACTTTCGTATCAATAATTTCATTTCCCAAGAGCTGTCACCAAATATAAAACATTCGTTAAAGACCATGCGATAAATTTCTCATAATCAAGACAGGTCGGAAATTGGCATGTTTTCTTCAGACAGAAAGGTATATCTTTAGCTTTGGTCTGTTTAAAGAATACACATTCAAACCTCCATGACATAAATGAATTTGAACATTGTTCATAAAGACATGTTTATCCTTCTTTGTAATATTCTATGTAAAGCAATGCTGTCATGTTTCTGTGGTTCCTGAAAGAATTCAATAACAACCTTACGCCAACAGTTCCTGCCAAGATGCATTGACAAAACAACAAATGTCAAAATATTGGTTAACCCAAATATGGCCGTAATCCGGGATGAAAATCATATATAATGCCACTGGATTCTGATTTTCGCAATTTTAGTTTGAATATATTTCTTGCATGTATTAAAGTGTACAGAATGTGTCCTTAGTATTTTGATTCCCATTTCCTAATATAAAATTTTATGAAAGGTAGTGAATAATTGTTAGGCGACGTTCAGTAAGTAAGACATATCGAGGTGTTGTTTTTTCCAGATGTGAAGACAATAATGATATTACTTGTTTGCCAATGTTAACAGTATCATATCATTTGTAAATAAGCCGAGGTATGACTGCAATCACATTGTCTGCGAAAGCTTGTCTTCTTTCTGGACTCTGCTTTTGATTATTCTTGATCGATTGCCTTAACATATATATGCTATCAGAAACATTGCATGTTAGATGATGTGATGGAAATTACTTAATTTTGACCTTAAACACATAATAATAAACAATCTGGAATCTTAAAGGTATCACATCATGATTGGTATTTATTTCGAACTGTTCAAATATATTATAACTGTATTTAATTGATATTTGTAACCGGAGGCCCCGGGTTCAATCCTCCGTGGTGCCACTGAGTTTCGTCGGTGTGTTCTTGGGCAAGACACTTTCCCTGAGTCTCGTCCGTCGGATGGGGACGTAAACCCGGCGGTCCCGTGTATCGGTCTATCATCCGAGCACGTTAAAGTTATTTTAAACTTGACAGTAAAAGCAAAATACTATAAATTCCAACATGAGCTCATTTGTTATTAGGTGATATCTTCTTTTCGCTGATATGTCATTAAATGATAACCAAAATGGCAGCCATTAGTAAGGTATATCAACACATAGGACTGAGAGCGTCTTATTCGTCTTTGAAGATTAAAACGGAAACCATGGCACACTTGATTTCTGAAGCTGCTTGACTGTGTTCATATGACGTAATTTCATTGTCAAGTTACTAAAATATCAACCATCAAGGCAAAATTGTCATGTGAACCTTTGTGACATCTGTCTAGATGAATGACACCAAAAAGGCAACAGTATTTAATGTATGTAACCAATGTTTCAAAAACGGACCAGTCACTTTTAATATAGGTCATTGACCTCGCAAGTAGGTCACGTAGGTCACAGTTTTATATTATCATACTTGCCCATTCTTAAAGAAATTTATCTGAATGAAAAAAACAATAGGTGACCTTATTTAAAAATCAATGTCAAACGTATACTATTACCTGTCTGAAGGCAAAGCTTTAAATGTTAAAAAGTCTCATAACTAGGTGTTTCATGCAACAATTGTGTCGCCTGCCTTGTGCTTATTTCAGCTAGTGAAGATGTGTGTTAAGTTTCATGAACTTATTGTCAACCCTTTTGTGTTTGTGATGTCGTTTGCATTTTTTATTACTTTTGCTTTCTGTTTGTCTGTTTGCGTGTTTGTTTTTGTGTTTTGTGGTTGACTGTCGTCCTTGAATGCTGATTTCCCTATCCGATATTTTTATCCTTCTTTAGGTCACATACATCTTAAGTTATGAGCTTTGTTTGGTTGCAGGTTAAACTTTAATGAAACTGTTAATAACCATATAGAATGAAAGTCAGAGCTATTGGACAAGTAATGTCCGAATTTAGTTATAAGTTTAATGTGTGTCGATGACAAACGGACGAAAGACCACGGACAACGTAATCCCAAAGTGTCTGCCATGCTATGCAGGTGACACAAAAATGTATTCAAAGATGTGTCCCGTTGCAATAGTGAAAGTATATAATTATACGTCCAGAACTGCCGACGTTCTATATTATAGATGTTTTTTTTATTTAGTAAGAGTGTATGCTTTGGAAAACTAAAACACGTGTACATAAACTGTAAAGCTTGTTATAGATTGAAACGTTGTCAATTAACTGCATCTTCAGATGTTGTTTGTCAACAGCTATAACAAGTGTTCTTGAACTATTAAACTTGTCAGATAACAGATAAGTTCACAATTAGGGGTTTAGCACTATTTTCGCTTGATATTCGAGAATCAAATCAATGCTATCAAAAATACATTATTCATGCTGTCAGGCGTTATTATTATAGACAGCTTCTATATCCGTTCGGTGGTGATATACGCGATAATATTTATCTAGCTTATTGAATGACTTTTACCTGGTGATGCAGGTGGTTTTTGAGACAGATAACCGGAAATATTGCTGAGTAGTTCGACAGTTTACTCAAACTATTCGAAGATAAATCGTAGAAACAAGTTGGAAGAATATTAACTGTGGCAAATGCAATTATATTGTATCACCATCACATAAACGAAGACGAAGACAACTGAGTTTTTTGCGGTGCATTTATAGTCATTTGATAAAGTAATAAATGGTTCTCCATGAGCGCAGAGCAGACTGAGGGATTTGTTTAAAATAAAATCCCGAGACCTAATCAAACCATGAGGAAAGTTTGCTTACCAGCACCCAACGTCACCACCATTTCAAATAACGTTATGTTGATGTTAAGAGGTGGCAACATTGTTTATGTCACATTCCAAAACAGATAGAGCAAAACAATAAATTAGTGGAGTGTAACCTTATGAGGTCTTAAAATTAGTAGTGTATAACTTTATGAGTTTACTATTACGTATTTTCACATCATAAAAGATGAAAAAGAACATATGCAACAATTATCCGTAAATAACAGTACACAAATTTAGAAACTTTGTGGAATCTTGTGTAAAAATTCTTCTTCGAACCGGGGGTATAATAAATCACAGCGATTGATTCAAATTACATAGTGATGTGACCATCTAACGCATTTACATATTATATAAAACAATTATGCATCGCATCCTACTTTTATTGGTAAACAAAATCAGTACAAAACATGTTATAATTCATAAGACAAACACACAACAAACACACGGGCACCTATATCCTATGTTCGCTTATTCTCATTTCGAAGAAAGTGTTTTGCTTATTCTCTTGTGGTGTGCAGTTGAAGAATAAATACGTAGATGTAAATACGTGTTCGTGTTATTATACACTGTTTAAGCAACTGGCCTTATATAACGGATGTATTGTGTTGTGAATCTAAAAGATGATTGAACATTGCATGTTTACTGTCACGCAGTTTGCATTATATCGGTAAGAAAATGTTTTGTGCGCAATGTTTACCCAAATTATCACATGTCCTTCCGCCATATTCCAGTAACAGTCTAGATTATTCTGCCTGAAATACCGGTAGAGTGTTAAAGAAGAGAGCAGGAGTTCCTCCTATTTTTAGAGCACGTCCGTTTTCTGTTCTAAATAAGGAACTGCCAAAATAAGATTGTTCAATAATATCTTATTAGTTAAAAGCTTAGTATTAATTTACTTTCATATGCTTATACTATTTAGCGTAAGATTATCAACAAACGACCTTTCTGTAAATTACCAATGACGTGAATTAACATAGATTTTGTCGTCAACCAAATATTGTCAAGGTCACAGGTTAAATATAGATATAAAAATCGAATAGGAAAAGCAGCATTCAAGGACGACGGTCAACCACAAACACACAGAGAAACACAGAACAAATGTAAAGATGAATAAATGGCCAAATAAGACATCACAAACACAAAAGGGTTTACAATAGGGCTACCGCCTTGGATCTGGTCAGTGGCAAAGTAGGCCACTGGGGGTTTAAACCGGTTCTAGGGTGCACCAAACCTCACACTTACCCTACCTCAACCCAATAAAACGGGACAGTGTAAATAAAGAAATCCCCTCCAAGAACTTTTCTTTAACCAACAAGGCAATATTAATAATCAAATATAAGTAAAACACAAAGATGCTCGTGTATATATAAATACAAAAAAAGCATAGAAAGCCACAACGAGAGTCATGAAATGTTCTTGGCATGTCATATACATGAACTTCAAAACCACTTTAGATATTGGGGTGAAACTTAAAGACGTGTTTATCGCACGGTTTATTTCAAGGATATGAAATGTTCGTTTCTGGTCCTAAATAATGGAATGACCTGCCATGATAGTCTAATACAGTCTGAGGCAGTATAGAAAGAAAGAAAAAGAAAGACACTTGCGGTGTGTTCCATCAACAGATGAACACTTAAGGTAGCGATCAATGTTTGTTTCTGGTCCAGCCATTTGGTGAGAGCCCTAAGTGGTGATTAACAAAGAAAATAGATAACGACTATTTGTTACATTTATGGAGGATGCTTGGTTATTTCGCATCTAATTGACATGATATATGTTATTTCCACACACCATGTCAACTTGATGGTCATCTTGCTAAAGTTTGACGTTCTGACAATGCCCTTTTGTAGTCTGGTAAGTAACTTGAGAGGCAAATTAACGCAATTTCAAATCCAACTGAACGAAGCTGATTTGCCATGTGTATATATACAGTGATGAGAGGGCTTTAAAGCTCATTAGGGACGAATCTATAAAGTTGTATAATTATATAAATGCAAACGAACATATCGAGTAAAGTACAAGTATTAAAGAATGCTTACTTTCTCAGATGCGTTCTCACATATTCAATATACATACATACAATTAGTAGCTTTTGCTAAAGCAGTTTTGTATTGTGTTCAGTGCAGTTAAAATACTCCTACAGCGCACCTTTGTGTGAAGTCATTTATGCGAGAGATAATGGCGCACCGTGTCGGGCTTCCTAATGATCTTCAGCACTAATTGCTATTAGATGTGTCCAAATATATTACACATTGTCACGTCTGTCGGATAATTGTTTTGACAGTGGACCTATCTCAAACCATTAGTCCACACGTTAGCTGTTTCATTCCGTTTGCAACGCTGTATCAGTTTATTAACCATTCACTGATTAGCGCAAATGAATGGAAGCCGCCATTTTGAAAACAATGACATTATACCGGCTTTACATAACCATATTTGGAATATTTATAAAAATGATAATTACTGATTTATATGAAAGACAATCACAAAAACTGTAATCAAGGTAAGTCTACTAAAGTGTAATAATTATAGGTTATTAGATTTGTATTCGGATATATGCACGAGTTATTTCGCGTATTAATATTGCGAGAAAGAACGAGTGCATACATCCCAATATTAATCTTATGGTCATATTTTCTATGTTTACTATCCGATTTTGATAATTCATTCACCATTTTCCAAGATGTTCAGCAATCTCAATTACACGTATAGACACTTTGGCTGTATGCTTACATACCCTTGAAAACAGTCTCATAATTTTCCCCCGGCTGTATGGTTACATATCCTTTAAAGCAATTTCACAATGTTCCTTTTATATTATATATATATATATATATAAAATAAAACGAAAATTGTGAAGCTGCTTTAAGAAGCTTTATAATATATACTTGTTAATATACATTCCTTCGGAAATAACACAATATGTCACTTGTTATGGTAATATTCCTCTACAATACATTACAGAAAACGTGACGTTAACCCTGCAACTAAATCATTTGATGATACTGCAGTCGTTGATACTGCTTCTTTAATGTAACTTTAATGTAACTTACTTAGACAAATAATTGGATAAAGTACGATCGCGGTTTGTCAGTTTAAATAATACCGGCTATTTATTAACAATAACAGTTTGAAGAATTATAGACAGACATTGCAAACATCCAGTCATAATGGTATAATGTAAAGAATCTGGATCCCGTTTTATTAAACATCTTACGATAATTCCGATCGTTAAACAAATTATGAAATCATCCACTTCTTTTCAACCTAAGCATTTAATGTAGACAATTGTGTGTGCACAATATCACATGTATAAGAACATGAAATGTGAACACATTTATTTGTAACGTGTAATTCATAGTAAAGCATTTAAGAAATTGACTTCTCATTAAAAGTATCGTAAGTTGTTTCATAAAACAAGGCCCAGTGGTGTTTTACGGTTCGTGTTTTATCTACAGAGCTACATATTAGACATTTTAATCATCTTTATTGCGGTCTTTGTTTAATACAACAGTTACTAGACATGTCTGGGTTAGATACATTAAAAGACAATGCAAAACAATATTGTTATTCATATTTAGGTCGATATATCCGATACTAATACGAACATTTATGCGTCGAGGTTCGTATCATTTCGAAAAGCGAGCACTTCTGCTTATTTAACCACACACTTGTAGAGAAGAACATTGTTCATTAGCATTCGTTCTATTTCGTGTTTATAAAGTTTATTTAAATAATAAGATGAAGCTTCCTAGTATGTCCCGGATAACTAATTATTTTGAGAAAAACAATCTCAAGCCAAATATTGAATGAAGCGCAGCAATGAATGTCCAAAAGATGCAGCTCTAATAAAATATCATTAAAACTATTTAGGCTATGATGTTTAATAATGTGAACTAAGCATTAAACATATTCCGTAATAAATTGAAAGCGACTAAAAATGCATTATTACATCGCATTGTATGTTGAAATATAGTCGTATTAAAACAATTTGTGTTTGTTTTCAAGTGTTTCGTGTTTTAATAAGAAGCCAATAACCAATAGGTCAGTCAGACATCTAAATGCTATTTCTCAAATCAGAACGACACTAGTGTTTTATTAATTATGTGATATGCTTTTTAATGCAATACAAAATAGCATTTGCATATGTCTATATTACAAGGATTGGTTGAACATTATTTACACGGTATCAAAATCATGTGACCTTTTGATCGGGCTTAGTGAAAAACATTGTCAACAAAGAGCTCGATTCACGTATATTTTGCTTCATAGCTTTCGAAATATTTAACCAATTGTTTTCAATTAAAGCGCAAATACACCCACTCAGTCGGCCGTTTCCTTCACTGCAAAATGTAATCCGATTCCTCCAGTACTTTTTGAGATACACTTTCCCAAACATACAATGATCATATGCTTTCTATCATTTGTAAGACTTCGGGAGCGCTAGCCTCAGAAAATACTGGTTAAATCGAAATACCGTTTGCGGGGGAGGGAAGAGCTTACTATTGTGCTTTAGTTGAACACAGTTCTTTAATTAGTAAGAAATGTTATAAAACGAACCATGCCTTAATTGCCCTATAGTTTATTTTACAAGCACAACACGTTACCAAATGCCTCAAGCATGGCCTACACGAATACCGTGCGAAATCGTAATGAGAGACATGTCTAGATAGAATGTTCCACTGTCTATTGTTGGATCACATCTGTGTTTGTGTATTTCTAAAGTTTATAGTCCTTCCACCAACATACTCGATGAGGTATCTGGACTTCATTGTTGGATCACGTCTACATTAATAAGATGGCGTTCTAAACCGCATTTTCACCACAGAAATAAGTATTTTTTCTTTGGGTCTTATTTGATAAAATCAATTTCACAAAGAACAGTAATAACATAAAATTTGAAATAAACGTTTTAATATATTGCCCTCTGCCTGTCTTCTCAATACATTTACCGTTATCACAGTTTTTATACTACGAGTATTAAACCGAAGACTTTTTGTCTATTTTCTCTAATGACATTTTCGTATTGACTGTATAAATTTGCGTTAAATGAGATACAGTTCAATAGATGCTTGTGGATTAACGCAGTCGTGTGTATTACAACAATAGTGTCTTTATTTAAATGGGTTCCATCAGGCTTTTCTAGTAAAATCTAAACAATGTGAATTTTCCAATCAATAATAGAAAGGTCATATCATTACAAATACGTGTAATATGTTGGAACCTTGTTGAGTGTTATAAAATTTGAATTCACCATAGATTTTAAATGAACCTGGTCTTGAAATACTCAAATTAACTCTGGTGTATAGCCTAGAATAACAAGTATTACTTTGCAGATTGAATTTCCTGGTAAATAACGAGCATCTTTAGAAACAATCATTATGCTTTGGCACTTCTGCGTAGAAAATATCAGTATTTGCCAATTTAAAGTTGGACCCATAGAACCCCATGAAAAAAAAAATGATGTGTCTTTGTGCTTTAAAGTAGATTACCGCTTAAGCCGGTGCTGCTAGGGGACGTGAGAGGTTTGCACTGTATATTACCTTTTATGAACGGACTCAATAAAACCGAGTCTGTGTTATTGCTTCCAGAGGATCCCCTTTGCAGTATTTAGTGTGGGTTCCTACCACATTTTTCTTAAATGTATCACAATTTTCTTTTTCTACATGAGTGTTTACGAAAGCTGGTATCTTTTGATTTGATTTAAAAGAAAACTGCATAGTCGATAAATACAATACAAATTACAAACTCCGTGTGCATACCACAATGACATCAAGACCAGATTATTGCTGTTAACTTCAATCGCGAACGCTTTATAATTATTTATGTAATGTATGTCAAACTGGGTAAAAGAAAAAGCACCAAATACTACGGTGTTTAAAGGTTCTGACGATTTTGCAGATTTCCCTTTAGAAATATGAACAGTATATAGAGTATGGAGTAGGCAGACACTGTATGAAATATAAATTAAAAGAATCTTCCGTGTATGTCATAAAAGCAAGCGCCTATGTGAGAATATCTAATTATATAATGTCTCCTAAGCAATCTGATGTTTGATTTGACCTTTGGTGGCAATTATTACAACCTATTCATTTATCTAATTAACTAATGGCTTTACAATAGTGTATGCCTATGCATGTTAAACTTGGGTTTAATTATTGGATTAGTTCGGTGAGTCGAAATACACCGGTATAAGTATTACAACATAACTGTTTCGCTTTAAAAAAACAACTAAGCATCAACACGGTCATAAATGTTTTAAGCTTATATCTGATTTCAAATAGGCTCTGGGAACTAATAGGAATTGTCTGCATCATTTTATAATAGTTTGCTTCGTTGCGACTAATACGTATTCAACAATGTTATCTCTTGAGAAATATCTTTAATCAGTTTTGTTCTCTTGCGGAATAGACTCGTCATATAGCACCAACGCTACCGTTCAAAGACAACATAGTTTATACGGCTCAATTTCGTTACTACTTGTCTATAAGTGGAAAATTGGAAAATGTTCTCATGCAGAAACTCGAAGACATCATATTAGGAAGAAAACAGCATGCGTAACAGGATTATAGGCATATGCATTTCAAAGTCTGTTTTCGGGTTTATCAATGCAACTGTGGAAAAACACAGTTCATAACTTTACCATTATTGATTTAGTAATACTAGAATGTATAAGGCATAAAACGGGTCTTTACTGGTTATGTTGGATTTAATTAGTAAGGCACGTGGGTGAAGTGTTAAAACGGCACAAATAAAATCAGCACCATAAAAAAACAGCGCCCTGTGTCACCATATTTATATAAGTTTATATAACACCACACGTCTGTCAATATTTCATTACTTTCAATTTTGACCTGTTTTTATTGAAACACTTAAAAATATTTTTTGTTTTTTTCTTCATATTGTTCAAAACATTTGTTTTACCTTATGCGTTATTACTTTAGAAAACAATTTAATGAAAATAATTGCATGACGGGCTTTAGGCTAGTTTATATAGATGGCGTGCTGGTTTCAACATTGCTGCATTTATATTTCATTAGCTCCTACGCAAACTATTCAAACTTATTTCATTTCATTTCAATATTACATTCATAAATGCCAGTGGCTAATTATGATTTCGTGTTGAAGTTGTGGGCGAATTTTTGTACTAGTTGGGGCGGCTTTTTCATATAAGTGGGGGAGACTTTTTATATTAGTGGGGGAGACTTTATCGTACTAGTAGGGGCAACTTTATCGTACTAGTGGCGACTACCTTTTTGTTTAGTGGGGGTGACCTTTTGAACAATTCTAATATACAAATAAAAGCACGTTGCAAGCAAGTGTTTAATGATTTGCTGGTTGTTTGACATTGGCAAGACTGGCTGTGTTAGAAATGGTCAGGCTTAATATAAAAATAAATCAAGTTACGTCTGGTAGCCTACCAGATCCAGCATTGGATCCAAATCTGAAGGCTTCACGAGTTTGTTAATGGCAAGGGGGTGGAACAGTGGTAAGTTATTTTATTTAAAGATTTTTATGATACATCAAGATGTCTCATAGTCATAGCATACAAGCATACATTACCACATATATGTTTGACTGTGGAAATTAAATACATGAAACGGTGAAAGAAATATAAAAAGATCGGACAGGGAAAGTAGCATTCAAGGAGAACATTCAATCACAAAACACAGAAACAAACACGCAAACAGACAAACAAGAAGGCAAAAGTAATAATAAATGCAAACGACATCACAAACACAAATGGGTTGACAATAGGTCTACCGCCTTGGAACGGTCATTGGAAAATTGGCCACTGGGGGTTTAAACCGGTTCTAGGGTGTAACAAACCTCACACTTACCCTACTGTCATCCCATTAAAACAGGTCAGTGTAAATAAAGAAATCCCCGCCATGATCTAATCTCTAACCAACAAGGTAGCATCAATAGGCAATATAAGTAAAACACAAATACGCTCGTGTATATATAATACAAAAAACAATAGCCTAGAAAGCCACAATGAAGGCACTCAATGACTTGGCAGAAGCCAGAGCAACAAGAGAATAAACCATTAAGGGCACGACAAGAAAGATCATAGACAAACATCAAACGCATCCGTCCCAATGGGCTTTAGGTAGGCGTCATCATAGGGTCCACAGCCTGTCCGGTTATCGTACAATTAAAGAGGAAAGAAAGACGATCGAAAGACTGCGCGAGCGTTAACACAACTTGATTGTTGTATTTAAGTACAAACGTCTTGACCCTTTGTGCAGAAAACAGTTTGATACCATATAACTTCATTCGTAATTTTTAAGTTTTTATTATGTTTGACCATATCAGAATCTCGGTAAAATGTCTAGTTTAGAAGCAAGCTAGCCTCGGTCACCAGGCCCGCTTCTGATTTATTCGTTACGCTATGCTACACGGATCCAGAACCAGGGCCTGGGAAAAATAGGTCGTTTGAAACGTTTTGGGCGATTTTGCCGAGATTTTTAAGGATTCAACGAGACTTTCCATAAATATGTTTTTAAGTTTATTTAATAATACTTTCTTATTTTAAGCTTATGAGAAGCAGCAAGTGACATTAAAAAGTTAACTGATGCATCAACAATTGATGTTTTTTTATTATTATTTACAACATGATGTCACGCATACGTGGACTTTATGCGCGTGAAAAAAAACGCGCGAATAAATTGCGCTAATCGCTAGTGGGTTTTCTATAGTTTTTTCTGCATAACCGATTTTTTTAAAACTTTTTGTACAGTAAGTCTGTTGTATATATAGACAAAAAATGCAAAAATAATGGTAGGTCACCATAATTGTTAAAATTTTAAAAAATAATTTGTCATGCCACCGTCATTTCAATCTGTCCTTTTTGGACATATTAACATGACGGTGGCATTACAAATTATTTTTAAAATTTGTTGACAGTGGCATTACAAATTATTTTTAAAAAATTTGTTGAGACCATTACTCACAATTTATGCACAAATTAGCACAATTTATGCACAAATGATAAATTTCCTTTTTTTTTGTATTTGTTTAAATTTTCTACGCACATAGTTTAACATATATAAAAAACAAAATGTGCAATGAAAATGTTAGATCCCCATGCTTGCTTAGAATTATTTTTTTTAAAACCCTACCCCTGTGCTAAAAGGCCAAGTTTTGTATGAAATTATATAGAAATTTTCCTATTTGTTATGTTCCTAATAACAGAATTTATTCAAACTTCCTAGGCACTTATTTGAACATATAGTAAGACAATATATGTAATTAAAATTATAGGTCACCATGCATATTGAGATTTAATATTGTTTTTTGGAACCCTACCATTATGCTTACATTTTTTAATTTTGTTTTAATTTTTACAAAATGTTATATTTTTCCTATTTTATGTGTTTTTCTAATAATAGCATTTATATTAATACAGATAATAAATACAACTAGACATCAAGAGCAACATTCCTGTAAATCTTTAGGAAAATCCATCAAGTAGTTTTAGAAGAGAAGTCGCCCAAAATTCTGCGCATGAAAAACTATAAAAAAAAAAAGCCTTTTATTGGCCTAATCTGTCCAGACCGATATCTACAAGTACGACATATGCATGATACGATCTGGCTGGCCGAGACTAGAAGAAAGCTTCACGAAAACTATCCCGGATATACACTCGGACGTTATATTGGTCGGTTAGACGAGTTGCCGCAACCTAGTGTTTAAAATTGAAATGTCTGGTACTAGAATATCGTTTCAGCCTTACTGCAAAAGGCACAATTGGAGGACGGTTTATTGAAGAAGACCTCAAACGTATATATACATTAGACGCAGTGAATAACAGTAATTCAAAATCAAAAAGTTAAACCTTACTTTGACCAAAGGTAAACATTATACGACTCATTAACGTGCAATTCCCGTGGTTATCCTCACTACAATGGATGGTTAACATCGGACAGTTTAACTCCACATATTTATCACTACAGATCAAGATTGATTGATTAATTGATTAATTGATTGCTTTGAGTTGGACATCTCGTTAACTACAAATGCCAAAGGACATCAATATAGATCTGAAGGACGTGTGATGTAGGAGTGATGTAGGGGATTAAACCTGCGATCTACGATTGAAATAATCCGACACAAAGCGTACTGAACTATTGCACTATCCTTAATATCCAGACGACACTTATTACATGTACTATAGTTTGGTATGTATCTGATCCGCAGGCCGAAAGAAAAAGATAAAAGCGAGGTTATCATTAATTGTGTGGTATGTCCAAACCATCCATACACATTGTTAGGGACTGAGAGTCCTGGGTAGTAGCCATCACCACTACAATGCGTAATCCCTCTTCTTGGCTCAATAGAACAAAAATAGAATAATCGATGTAGCAAGCCGCATTCGTTAATTCCAACAAAGTAAATTGTATCCAAATCCCGTTTGATTACACATTATATTTTGTAATTGAAAAAAATACGTTATGAAGCAGGGAATACAACATTTAAAGCAATTACTTGAATAAGGGATAATGTTACTCTTTTTGTGTCTATGTCAGCATATCAAAGGATATAAAATATTAAACAGAAGCTTAATTTCTTTTATCTCGATTATGAAACAAGCGTTACCGCTTAGTATATAAATCCTCCTCATAGGAAAAGATCAAAGCTCTGTTGCAGTCGTAATTTGACGGGAAATCGGAGAACACCAGGATTCTCGTGAAAATGCCTACATTACTTATTCACTCTAGGACCACTGTATTCATTCAGACCACTGTACACGTCTGAGTAAGCGACCACCGTACTCATTCTCGTATGGTACCGATTAAACGACCACCCGTATGTATTCCAATCCGATTAAACGACCACCCGTACTCATTCCAATCCGATTAAACGACCATCCGTACTCTCATTCCAGTCCGATTAAGTGCCTATCGTACTAATTCACACTAGGATAAATAACCCATCCTAGTTAGGGACCACCGTATTCATTCCAGCGTCTATCATCCAGCCGAAGTAAGTGACCTTATCACTCATTCCAGTCAGAGTAAGCGACTACGGTAGTCACTCATACAATGATAAAACACCCGTCTATGTCAGCGATGACTGTTCTCATCCACACTAATAATACACCCGTCCGAGAAAGCGACCACCGCTCTCATTTACACCAGATAAAAACAACCGTTTAGGTAGGCGACCACAGCTCTCATTCATACCAGGATTAAACAACCAAGAAGGCGACCACCGCTATCATTCACATCAGAATAAAACAACCGTTTAAGTAGTCGACCACAGTTTTCATTCACACCAGGATTAAACATCCAAGTAGGCGACCACTGCTCTCATTCACACCAGGATTAAAGAACCGTCCAAGTTGGCGACAACCGCCCTCATTGACTCTAGGATAAAACAACCGTCCAAGTAGGCGACCACCTCTCTCTTTCACACCACGATAAAACAACAGTCCAAGTAGGCGACCACCGCTCTAATTCACATTAGAATAAAACAACCGTCCAAGTAGGCGACCACCGCTCTCATTCACACTAGGATAAAACAACTGTCCAAGTAGGCAACCACCGTTCTTATTCACAATAGGATAAAACAACCAAGCAAGTAGGTGATCACCGATCTCATTCACATCACGATAAAACAACCGTCCAAGTAGGCAGCCACCACTCTCATTCACATTAGGATAAAACAACCGTCCAAGTAGGCGACTACCGCTCTCATTCACATTAGGATAAAACAACCGTCCAAGTAGGCGACCACCGCTATCATTCACACTAGGATAAAACAACCGTCCAAGTAGGCAACCAATGCTCTCATTCACACTAGGATAAACAACCATCCAAGTAGGTCATTACTGCTCTCTTTTACACCAGAATAAAATAACCCTCCAATTAGGCAACCACCGCTCTCATTCACACTAGGATTAAATAACCGTCCAAATTGGCAACCTCTACTCTCATTAACTATAGGATAAAACAACCGTCCACGTAGGGGACCACCGCTTTCATTCACACAAGGATAAAACAACCCTCTAAGTTGGCGACCACCGCTCTCATTCAGACCAGGATAAAACAATCGTCCAAGTAGGCGACCACCACTCCCATTTACGCCAGAATGAAACAACAGTCCAAGTAGGTGATCACTGTTCTCATTCACACTAGGATAAAACAACCGTCCAAGTAGGTGATCACCAATCTCATTCCCACCAGGATAAAATAACCGTCCAAGTAGGTGATCACCGATCTCATTCAAACCAGGATAAAACAACCGTCCAAGTAAGTGATCACTGCTCTCATTCACACTAGGATAAAACAACCGTCCAAGTAGGTGATCACCGATCTCTTTCACACCAGGATAAAACAACTGTCCAAGTAGGTGATCACCGCTCCCATTCACACTAGGATAAAACAATCGTCCAAGTAGGCGACCATCGCTCTCATTCACACTAGGATAAAATAACCGTCCAAGTTGGCGACCACCGCCCTCTTCACACTAGGATAAAATAACCGTCCAAGTAGGCGACCATCGCTCTCATTCACACTAGGATAAAATAACCGTCCAAGTTGGCGACCACCGCTCTCTTCACACTAGGATAAAACAACCGTCCAAGTAAGTGATCACTGCTCCCATTCACACTAGGATAAAATAACCGTCCAAGTTGGCGACCACCGCTCTCTTCACACTAGGATAAAATAACCGTCCAAGTAGGCGACCATCGCTCTCATTCACACTAGGATAAAATAACCGTCCAAGTTGGCGACCACCGCTCTCTTCACACTAGGATAAAACAACCGTCCAAGTAAGTGATCACTGCTCCCATTCACACTAGGATAAAACAACCGTCCAAGTAGGCGACCATCGCTCTCATTCACACTAGCATAAAATAACCGTCCAAGTTGGCGACCACCGCTCTCTTCACACTAGGATAAAATAACCGTCCAAGTAGGCGACCATCGCTCTCATTCACACTCGGATAAAACAATCGTCCAAGTAGGCGACCATAGATCTCATTCACACTAGGATAAAACAACCGTCCAAGTTGGCGACCACCGCTCTCTTCACACTAGGATAAAATAACCGTCCAAGTAGGCGACCATCGTTCTCATTCACACTAGGATAAAACAATCGTCCAAGTAGGCGACCATCGCTCTCATTCACACTAGGATAAAACAACCGTCCAAGTTGGCGACCACCGCTCTCTTCACACTAGGATAAAATAACCGTCCAAGTAGGAGACCATCGCTCTCATTCACACTAGGATAAAATAACCGTCCAAGTTGGCGACCACCGCTCTCTTCACACTAGGATAAAATAACCGTCCAAGTAGGCGACCATCGCTCTCATTAACACTAGGATAAAATAACCGTCCAAGTAGGCGACCATCGTTCTCATTCACACTAGGATAAAACAACCGTCCAAGTAGTTGACCATCGCTCTCATTCACACTAGGATAAAACAACCGTCCAAGTAGGTGACCACCGATCTCATTCACACTAGGATAAAACAACCGTCCAAATAGGTGATCACCGATCTCATTCACACCAGGATTAAACAACCGTCCAAGTAGGTGATCACCGCTCCCATTCACACTAGGATAAAACAATCATCCAAGTAGGCGACCATCGCTCTCATTTACTCTAGAATAAAATAACCGTCCAAGTAGGTGATCACCGCTCTCATTCACACTAGGAAAAAACAACCGTCAGAGTAAACGACCACTTTATTCGCTCATACTAGAATGAAAATACCGTCTGCTTAATCGATCACCGTACTCATGCATACTAGAAAAACACACACACATGCCCCCCGAGTACGATTAATATAGCCTCTTATTACACTGACTGATAATATCACGGGTTTTATTTTACATCAGCAATCATGTGTTGTCATGGTTATTCCATTGGAGAGCTGCTTATGGGTTTATATTATTGTTTTGGTGACCCGCATATTTGATCATATATCTTTACAAGGGGGAATTTCAACATTAATTGTTTACAGCCGAAATATTCATTTTAACCATCTCATAAAACACTCCCAGTATCCTCATCTATGAAAACTAGCAAATGCTTTCCCAGGTTTAAAATGGTACACCTGTTTATTGAATGTTTACTTAATTATATTATATTAGGAATAGTATCCTTTCAACTTTTCAAATCTGGACTAACACCAGTCGATTCAAGGATATTACATTTTGCCAGTCACTTGACACCGGTTAGGAGAAATTCGTGTAGCATTTTGCGACATATTTGGTGCCTTCGATCTAGTATATTACTGAAGTGTTATACACAAACTAAAATCAACAGACCGAATAATATATAACATATTTAGTATATATAATGATATAGTTACTGATATTGAAAGCAACATTAGGTTATTTGCCTAACGAAAAGTTTCTATAATTTGTTTTTTCTAACCACACACGTCCGCGAATACTCTTTACCCACAAATACACTTATGGTCAAATCAATGGCTCGTTGACGTTGATAATACAGATCTGCATTGTCGTTCTTGGAAGCTTGACATTATCATTTGAAAGATCTTTCAAACGAATTTACATTTCCTTTATGCTTCCAGTATTTAAGTACGGTTATCCTGGACAAATTAACTATATTGCAGTACAAATAATGTTTAACTGGTGCAAACAAATCAATCAGTATATCTAAACTGCTTAAGGTAAGAAAACGAAAATGTTTTTGCGGACTTTGAAAAGGCCTCTGACAGCGTCGATCATGAATTCATTTTGATATGTTTAAATTATTTTAACTTGGACCTTCTTTCATCAGTTGGATAAGACTGTTTTATAACGACGCACAAAGTTGTGTGATAAATAATGGCTATATGTCGGATATTTTTAAGATATATAGAGGAGTAAGACAAGGATGCCCACTGTCGCTTTATCTGTTTATTATAGCAATTGAAATATTATACAAAGCCACAAGAAAACATAACGATATTAAAGGTATAAAAAATAATAACAATGAAATAGAAAAACACAGCATTAGTGATGCCACTTTTATTCTAGATGGGTCCAAGAAGACATTTGAAACACTTGTCAATCTAATCGATACTTTTAGCAAAGCATCTGGATTAAAATTAAACATAAACAAATCAATAATATTACGTGTGGGTTCATTAAAATATTCAAACGAAAAGTACTGCGAAGATAAACAATTTATATGGACAAAAGACAAAACAACAACACCAGGAATGGTTTTTGCAAATGAAAAGGGAAAATGTCAAGAACTTAACATTAATCCAAACATAGAGTAATTTATTAATGCTTAGATCAATGGAAAAAATACAACTTATCTATCTTAGGAAAAGTAACGGTTATCAAAACATTTGCCTTAAAAAAACTGATATATCCTTTGACTGTCGTGGAAAATCCATCAAAGGAATGTCTGAATCAAATCAAAATTAAATGTATGCATTTTTATGGGAGGGTAAACCATATAAAATCAATAGAAAAACAAATATTCAAGACTATGAAAATGGGGGGTCTTAAAATGATAGATTTTGACTCGTTTATCAATTCAATTAAAGCGGGGTGGGTCCAAAAAATTGATGATCCGGAAAATCATGGTGACTGGAAGGTCATTTACAGGAAGGAATTAAACATAAATGGTGGGAGTGTTTTATTTTAAAGCAATTTAGACATTAAAGATGGTAAAAAGATAATCATACGATCCACCTTTCTGTCAGAAATAAACTTCAATAAAACAGTAAAATCATTCCTAAACAGATACTACAGAATAATTTTTACATAAGAAAACAAGGACATACTATATACTTCACAACATAGGATAATATGGGTATTAAATATATTGAACAATTGTATAACCACAGACTAAGGCTATTTCATACTTTTGCACATTTAAAAACATTATACACATTCCACAATTCTGAATTCCTTAACTATTATAGAGTTGTTCAAAGAATACCAAAATAGATGGAAACAAGACATAAACAAAGAAGACATACTTTTAACACATAATGATATGGAAATAACGTTATTGCAACAGATAAGAAAACAAAAAAGTGCCAATAAGTTATTATAAACAAACAAGTTGATAGGATAAAGAGAGAATTGCCAATTAAACCTCACATAAAAGGGGAAGAACATCTAACAAACATCATCTTGAAATTGATACATATCTCACCTTTCACAAGTACAAAAGACACAAAACTTAGATATTTTCAATATAAATATATAATGAGAATTATGGCCGCAAATAATTATCTCTATATATGTAAAATAAGTAACAAATGTCTCTGTGATTTTTGCAATATGCATGCTAAAACAATGGAAATCTCTTTTGGGAATGTCAATCTACTAGAGCATTTTGGACTGAATTACATAATTTTGTCAAAAGGAAAAATGTTCCTCTTGAATTGACTTCCAAAACAATCTCCTTTGGTATTCTTTGAGATAAAACATATAAAGTCATTTTAAACTGTAATTATTGCAAAGAATTTCATTTTTAAGTATTAATATGCAAAACGATACCTAGTTTCACATCTTTCATCTCATATATAATAAAAATTGAACATATAGTGTATTATAGCCATTTCTAAGGACAAACTTGCATATCATTAAAAAAAAAGGGAAATATTAAATTTAGATACAAAAAATTGACAACACAGTATTTGGTTAAAACAAAAAAAGATTCTCTAACCTTTGATTTATCAAAATAAATCTCTCTTTATTGATTTCACTCTCCCACTCTCTCTATTGTTATTGTCTTGACATATATTGTCCTCCTATTCCGCTCGTACGTTTTCTAATACTTATATATTTCTCTCCTTTTGAATATAACATTTCTTGGGGTGCATACATGTGAAACGATACTTTGGTGCCAGTCTGTAAAGATTAAATGTATCACATTGATATATATGTTTCTTGTGTAATGTCAGAAAACCATCTGTTGTTGTGCATATATGTATTATAAAAATTTAAAATATTAAAAAATAAAATAAAAAAATTAAAAAAAAGGAATATATTTGCTGATGGACGCTAAAAACACGAACTATTATTATGTTATAAAATGCGAAAATTATTAAATTGATATGATCCACGTTCTCTTTAGAACGGGTTAAACCTTTTGAAAGAAGATGACGTTTCATTTGCATATTCTATGATTAATTTGCATCGGGATTCTTTGCTCTCATCAATTAATCGTAACTAGGACGCTCTTTAAGTATTCCCTTTACTGAAACTCATCCACCCCCACCCATCCCACCACACCCAACATTTTATTTTATTGGACAAGTACTACATGCTAGACATAGACTTGCTCTGGCTTCTGCCAAGTCATTGAATACTTACTTTCTATGCTTTTGTTTGTTATATTATATATACATGATCATTTATGTGTTTTATTTATATTGCCCATTAATGCTGCCTTGTTTGTTGGAGATGATAACCTGACGTGGATACCTTTATTTACACTGTGGGATGACAATAGGTCAAGAGTGAGGTTTGGTGCACTCTAGAACCTGGTTTAAACCCCATCGACCTTTTTTGCCATTGACCGTTCCAAGGCGTAGCCCTATTGTCAACCCTTGTGTGTGTGTATTGTCTTATTTTGCCTTTTATTCATCTTTAAAACTGTTCTTTGTTTCCGTGGTTGTTTGTGGTTGACTGTCGTCCTTCAATGTCTCTTTTCCTGTTCGATTTTTATATCTACTTGGTGTGCAGTTCCCTCAATCAACAATTATATAAACGATTCCTAACATAAACAACCTATCATTACTTCTTACTTTGTCCGAGATATGTTGATAAACACTCATTTTTACAAATCTACGATATATGCTCTCACGACACAAGTTACTGTGTGTGTCAAATATCTTCTTTATATAATGTTCATTTCTTTACAAACATCAGTCGTTCATATTAGCAACTTAACGATGTAAAAACTATATATCTCACAACCTCAATTAATTTTCATATAGGGTTACTGTACAGCCTTTTCCAACATCTGAGCTTCAAGGCTGGGAAGCAGACATTGGTGTTGGTTTAATACCTTCAGAATAGCCTTAATCAGTATTTTTTAACAATAAAATAAGTTACCCAGGTCGGGGGTTTTTCTCGCTCATGTTTATGTGACCGCTATGGGAAATACAAAATGCATACACTATGTAGCTGAATATGTGGGGCTTAGGTCAAACATTTCTGAAAATTGACTAAAACTTCATATCAAAATGGGATTTTCTGTATCATCTGTCTTTTACACTGCAGATGTATGCTTAAGCAAAGAAAAACCTATTTTTCAAATTAAAAATTGCTTAAAACTGAGACAAAAATAGAATTATTTTCTGTTTTCCTTCTGTCTCTAGGTCCGTGAGCTTTCAGTGGTGATACTAGAGGTATGATACCTGAAGGTTGCAATGTATCTAGTTGAATTCTAGGTGGACATATTTGCGTGGTGAAATCATCCTTGTTCTATTTTGTTCTTGTTATTTGTCTTGTCTTATAGTAGTAATAATGACTAGTAATACTTACTTAAAGTAGCCTTCCCGCCAACAACAGCCACATTTTACAAACATATGTACACCGTCGATTAAACGCCAAAACGGGAACTCCGAATTACCATCCCATAATACATTTTAAGGGATATTCAGTCACGGGCATTTTAAAACCCCGCGAAAAACCTATATTTTTAATTGACACATATACATAATTATATGACATGGACACTAGGATAGAGTTTTAATTGACAGTTTTGTAGTGTATATTTGCCAAAATTTGGCGGGTTAGTTACTTTAATCGTATTGTTTTTGGGGTTACTTGTAATCCATATAGCAGTTTAAATGCATTAATTACTAAGTATCGACATAGTGAATCATATGAACTGGACCTGGCCTATTGTGCACACAGTCAGATTTTCTTTTACTTCTTATGTGTTAAAACCAGTATTGTTATTACTTACTTATAATTTGGGATCATCAAGTCCAGTCTTTGAGGATTTAAAGTTGAATATCGCTTAAGCCGGTGCCTAGCGGGCGCGAGAGGTGTTGTATTTCAGATTACCTTTCATGAACAGACTCAATACAACCGAGGTTGCTACTTTTCTCTGTTGTATGTGTTTGTTGCTTCCAAGGGATCCCCTTTTCAATATTTATTGCCATTCACAATAGCGTTTGTTTAGTGGCATGTTGCGGCTGTATACAGTCGCACCGACTACTAATCAGTAGTATTATTACTTTCTGAACCCTTGGGATCATCGATTTAAAGTACAATACCGCTTAAGCCTGTTCTAGGGAGCCTGCGAGGTGTTGGACTTTAGATTATCTCTCATGAACAGGCTCAATAACACCGAGTCTGCTACTTTTGTCTCTTGTTTATGTGTTGCTTCCAAAGGATCCCTTTTCTAGTATGTATTGACATTTAAATATTAATTTGTTTAGTGCTGCAAATAAATAGTGTTATTACTGATCTGTGTGACTTTAATCACTGAGATGACAAAAGGGTTAGATTGAGGTTTGGTGCAACCTAGAACCTGGTTTAATACCCCAGCGACCTATTTTACCCCTAACCGTTCCTATTGGTAGCCATATTGTCAGCGCTTTTATGTCTGTGATGTCATATGTTACGTTTTATTCATCTTTGTAATTATTGTTTGTTTCTATGCCTCTCATGAACATTACCTCTCATGAACAGATGCAATACAACCAAGTCTGCTATTTTTCTCTCTTGTTTGTTATTGTTGCTTCCAAAGGGATCACCTTTCCAGTAGGTATTGACATTCACGCTAGCGTTTGATTAGTGCTGTTTGGCGGCTGTAAAAATCGTCCCGACTACACAACAGTGGGGTTATCACTTACTGATCCTTTGGGATCATTAAGACTAATCTGTGTGATTTAAAGTAGAATAACGTTTAAGCTGGTGCGAGGTATTGCACTTTTATTACCTCTCATGATTACACTCAATTAAACCGACACTGCTACTTTTCTCTTTTGTTTGTGTTTGTGGCTTCCAAGGGATCCCTTTTCTATGATAATGTGTATTTAATTTAACCATGTCAGCCAAATATTATGCATTAATATTAATGTCAAGGAGGTTATGTATTTATTTAAATTTTCACCGACAGCTTGTTTTCTAATTATGTCCATAAAGTGTAATGCATATTGTTCGTCTCTTTTATTTAATGAAATAATAACTATTCTGCCACAAAATTTGTATATAGTACTGTAGTTGTCTATGGAATATATTGTTGACGTCGTATGGTCAAAACCCAAGAAAGTCTCAAAGCAAGTACTCAATGACTTGGCTGAAGCCATGGCAACAAGAGAATAATCCATTAAAGGCACGACAAGACATGATTGGAGACGAACATCAAACGTCAAACATCAGGAGTTAAGACGTCATCACAATATGTCCGGTCATTGCAAAATCAAAGAGGAAATCATAGTGGAGAACGAACTGTTAAAGGGTCAACCACGAAACATACTGCGCATTGACATATGGTAGGATCACAACCTCTTTTGATAAACATTCTAACATATTTAATACAGATTGTATGAAAGTGGCCATGAACAATGGATCGTGATGTATAGAATACCAAACATAAACAGTAATGTTTGGAAAGTTGGAAGTGAGATGGTTGAAAAATGTAGGAAGTAAGGAATTTAACATCAGACCCCGTGAATTACCTCTTCGTTTGAGTGATGGAATACAATATAATTAACTTAATCCATTTCCAAAATAAAATACTATTCATCTACGTGTTTTCAATTTAGAAAACAAATCAGCTCTGAATATCCCAAACAATATAACAAATGCACTTGTAATTTAACATTAAGTACGCATAATGATCGTGATATTGTACAAATCTGTCTCGAATCATGCGGAAATGATGAAAGTATTTGCCAATCCCCTTTCTACTAAATGGGATTGTCATGTTATCTAAAAAAAAAAGTGGGGGAATTCGTAATGTCTTCACTGCCTGTTCCATTAGTTATCCTTTACTGAGTAATCAGGATTATTTATAAATAACATACTCACCAAACTAGACTGTCTTTTAAAAATGGGACGGACAAAATGTTTCAAACATTTTTATTAGTATTAAATTATGATACATGTAATTGAAACGATATTTAAATATATATATAATTATAGATGAAACAACTTACATGATGTTTATAGCAGACCAGTCATAAGATAAATATTGTGATGCTGGCTGTGGTTCAACTGATCTTAATGATCTTGATGAATGTAATTGGGGTGGCTGTAGACTGTCACAACACATTACGTTTTTATAGTGACCATATTTGAAATCACAGTTTACATCAAATTATACAAGTCATGGTTAGTAAAGTTTACTCCCAAGCTTCCTTTTCATATAAGCTACCAAACACACCAAGTTAAAGGCCAATATCTCAATCCTAAATGAAGTTATTGAGCGGAAACAGTTTTTCTATTTTTTAGTTACAGTGACCTTGACGCCAGTGACCCCAATTGCCTTCTCAAGCTTCCTTTTCATATAAACTACCTATCCAGGATATTTCATCTTAATATGTCATTCCTAACTGAAGTTATTCGGTGGAAACCATTTTGCTATTTTAGTAACAGTGACCTTGTCCTTGACCCCAGTAACCCCAAATGCAATCCCAAGCTACCTTTCCATATAATTTACCTATCTGGAATGGTTCATCCCAATATCTCATTCCTAACTGAAGTTATTGAGCGGAAACAAAACGTGACAGACTGACGGATGGAGTGCAGTCCTATAGTCCAAAGGGCCATAACTCAGGAAATACTGAGGCGATGGGGCTGATTATCAAACATACCATTTGACCAAGTTTGGAAAAGATCCAATACAATTAGCTAAAGATGAGTGCGGACACCATTAATTTCGTGATTTTTTAATATTGCAAGGGCCATAACTCTGAAATTACTGCGGCGATATCGCCGATTATCGAACTTGATCGAGGCATTGCGCCAATAACCATTTGAGCACGTTTGGAGAAGACTGGATAACAATTAGCCAAGTTAGAGTGCGGACACCTTTAATTTCGCGATTGTTTACTAATCCATAACTCTAGCAGTGCTGGGGCGATGGGGCCGATTATCGAACTTGGCCGAGACATTGTGCCCATATATACAATTTGACTAAGTTTGGAAAAGATCCGAAAACTATTAGCTAAGTTAGGGTGCGGACATTATTTTAGCACGGACGGACGAACGAGCGAACGCACTATATGCCCTTTCACCACTCTCCGAATGTCGGAGGCATACAAAAAGTGTACTCCCTTTTTTGCTGGTATTTCCATAGTCCAGTTTTTGAGGGCGTAGGACAGCTTGAAGAGCGCTTTAATTAAACAATGTTTGATGTTTTTAAGCACACTTCACTGAGTACTAAATATTCCTTTAAACAGTTTCAAATTTTGCCAAGCAATACTCTTTTATGGATACTATGGAAACCTTAAAAGGAAGTAATTTGATGATTTTTGATAATCAAAAGCTTCTACCTATACAATCGGTGTTGTGTTTTTCTGTGATTTTTTTCGAAAGCAACATATAGAGAATATAGTCTTGAACAAATTGAGGTAATGTTTGTAGATTTTGTGTGTTTTTACAAAAAATGTATGGTTTAAGAAAAAAATGGGGATAACTCCCTTGTGTACTGAACCTTTCATAAAAATCTTTCGTTTGGACTATTGGTGGTGGTCGATAAAATTATTCTATATACATCATTTATTATTTCCTGTATTGCTGTCTATATAAAGAGGTAAAGACAAAGGGGTACATTTTAATATTGCTCAGTATATGAGGGATGTTCAAAGTCATCATTATATTGCTGCAACGAATGTATTTTATCACTGTGATGTGGCTTTTATCAAGACACATATTAATTTGACGATAGTGAATACGACTGTTTCTGATCATTAAGTGAGACCTGCTTCTGAGGAAGGTTTACGGGCGTAAATCGCTGATTAACACCGAAATTCAGGGAGATCAGTAAATTCACTCTGTATTGCTCTCCATGCAAGGACATATTTTAAATAGTTTTGAAGATCAACAATTATAAATTGCGAATGCTAGATTAATAGTAGACGAGAACTGAAGGCAGAAACGAAGAAATTTATCACAAAAATCTAATCCAATTACATTTATTATATTCAAACTCGATGCATATGCTCTTATTCTATGTACAGTAACTGATAAACATAAGTTTAGCAAGTAAATAACATATAAGTCCCGTTAACCAGATTCTAGGATATGTGTAGAAGCGGTCATATAACTTACATAATAATCAGCTATATTAAGCGAATAAGTCTCAAAATAAATATGCGAAAACAATAGCAACATATGGTAATCTACATGTTTTACAGAAATTATAATTTCGCTCTTATTTCAATTTATAGGGGAGTAATTTCACAAATGGTAAAATTTGGTTCGCTTATCTTTATAATGGCAAGGAAATCGTCGATTGTTTTAGCGTTTTTTATAACTTGAGACTCATAACAGTTATTTTATAATGCCTAATCTTTACCTTATTTGTATTTTTAAAAGTGACATAGTATGTTTTAAGTAAATGGGAGATAACTCTGATATTCGGATTTGAATACAAAAATTAAGTGAAAAAAAAAGATCAACCTAAGTCATGACGATGATTTACAATACTTCACAATATAAAATAACATTACATTTATTTAAACTAGATGTGCATAACGGCTTGCTAAACTTTATTTTTTCAGTATAGGAAGGATATTGCATGGTAAATGCGGAGATATCGTCCTATATTTATTGCAGGGGGCCTCGGAAATAGACTTGCAGGGCCTCGGAAATAGACTTTTGGGGGAAAAACATTTCAGAAAAGAAAAACATATGAAAATTGATTTAAACACATATAGTATATTTATGATAATGAAATAAAACTATATCGCGGTACTTGTTTTTGAGAAAAAAGGCAATAAAAGCCTTGAAATTTCCGAAAATGTATGGGTTTTGCAGTAAAGACTTGTTCTTTAACAGTTAAACTACACATAACTATTTTGTTAATGGATTCTATAAAATCTATAGCGGCAAAGCACAATACATGTCTTCATGGGTTGCAACGTACTGCATGCTTGGTGGTGGACCCTTTTACAGTTCGCCACTATGCTTTCCTCTTTAATTGTACGATGACCGGACAGGCTGTGGACCCTATGATGACGCTTACCTAAAGCCCATTGGGACGGTGGCGTTGATGTTTGTCTATGATCTTTCTTGTCGTGCCCTTAATGGTTTATTCTCTTGTTGCTCTGGCTTCTGCCAAGTCATTGAGTACCTTCATTGTGGCTTTCTATGCTATTGTTTCAAGTCGACGAACACCCTAAAAGTCGGTATATAAGCCAGAAATCATAGCGTAAAATTTCACATTTTTATTTAGCCTCCTTACAGGTAACATCGATAAATATACGGCTTTAAAATATATGTGATACAAAGGATAGTTGCCCGGAACTGGATTTGAACCACAGCCTTTCACTTTTAAGTTTTGAAGTATGTACGATGGACCACTAGGCCAGGGTTATTTATTGGTAAGTAGTAGCATTTTTAACACTAAATAGGCATTACGTAATAACTAGCGCCCACACACAAACTCATCACACGCTAAATAACAAGTCGAGATATGGTTGTTTTGAGGCGAAGAGTTAGTTTCATATTGATAACTTACAGTATTACACCAGGCAGTGTTATGTTACACGTGCGACAAGATGGACTATATATTTATTGATCCATCTTGAGTTGCGTTTAAATATGATAAGTTAGTTTGACTCATAATAAATGGTAGTTTATTACTTTCTCAAGTAGCGTTATAGTTCAGTGGATAGAGCACCTGACTTGAAATCAGAAGGTCGTGTGTTCGAGCCCCGAAAGAGGCTAACTTTTTTCTGTAAAAATAACTGTTACCTGTGTATAGGAACGATGTGCACTGGTCGATGCCTATACAGTAATTGATTTCCAAAGCTATATTTGCTCGCTTAAATACCCGATTTTGACAAGAGCTGGTGAACATGAAGTTACAAATAAGGACACGCCTACGAAGAAGAAATCCATTGATATAGAGACTGTATAGCTTTAAGTACGTACTACCGTTCTACACTATATATACATGAACCGCTCAACTTTATTAAAATGCTTTTTGCCAGAGAAAAATCTACATGTCGATCTGTAACAATGCTAAAGCATTTTTTACTAACTTGTTATTAAAAAGACACTGTCCGTAAGTAAGCAGATATTGAGCTGTCTGATAACAGCTCAATAACTGTCTGCTTTTTATTCAGTGGAATTTATGCATGAAAACATTGGCATAGACCCAGATAAGTCTGTAGTAATACATTCGTGAGTTTGAAAAAAAGCCTTATTTATTATTTGTAAACAATGTTGGACCCACATTATTTACATTTTCTGCTGATCACGTGACATCAATTCGCAAATTAGGTTTATATATAGTATTTTTACCTAATACATTTGTCCCGTTTAGCTCAGTTGGGAGCGAGCGGCACTATTGTGAAGTTAAATTATTATTACCCGCAAGTGTAATTTTTGTATGGGTTACGAGTTCAACACAACGCAATGGTACTTCCTTTTTTGTACCGCAATTGAATTCCGCCAAACAATCATGGTTTTATTTAGTAACTATTCAATAATGGTTGTTGTGTTATGTTTGTCAACGTATTTATGTCGTGTTTTAAAAGCTAAAAGTTACGGACATTGTCCCTTTAACATTGTAAGTGTTGTTTGTGTCAATGCATGTTTTGGTTTACTGTGTTTTGTGTGCTATATTTCCTGTTGGAATTGTATACCTAATTTTATTCTCGTGTTGCTCTGGCTCCTAATATGTCATTGAGGTTTTTTTCTTTTACTTTTATGTTATTGTTTGTTTTGTTGTTGTTGTTTTTTAATCATTTTATATACATTATCATGTTTGTGTTAAACGTTGCCTATAATAATGCTATCTAGTTTGTTAGAGAATATAACATGGCGAAGATTTCATTATTTACACTTATTTGTTTTATTGTGCTGACAATAGGTTAAGAGTGAGGTTTAGTGCACCGTAGAACCTGGTTTAAACGACTGCGGCCGTTCTTTCACTGACCGTTCCAAGACACTGACCTTTCCAAGACGGTCAACTCTTTTATGTTTGTAATGTCACATACTGTGCCTGTTTGTTAACCTTGCAATTGTTGTTTGCTTCGATGTGTGTTTTTGGTTGACAGTGGAGTATTTTTGGTTGACGCGTGTTTTTGGTTGACTGTGGCGTGTTTTCGGTTGACTGTGGCGTGTTTCGTTTTGGCTGACTGTGGCATGTTTTTGGTTGACCGTGTCGTGTTTCTTTCGGTTGACTGCGGCGTGATTTTGGTTGAATGGGGCGTGTTTTTGGTTGACTGAGGCGTGTTTCTTTTTGGTTGACTGTGGCGTATTTTTGGTTGAAAGTGGCGTGTTTTTTTGGTTGACTGAGGCGTGTTTTTGGTTGATCGTGGCGTGTTTTTTTGACTGTGGTGTGGTTTTGGTTGACTGTGGCGTGTTTGTTTTTGGTTGACTGTCGCGTGTTTTTGGTTGACTTTGGCGTGTTTGTTTTTGGTTGACTGTGGCGTGTTTTTGGTAGACTGTGGCGTGTTTTTGGTTGACTGTGGCGTGTTTGTGGTTGACTGTGGCGTGTTTTTGGTTGACTGTGGCGTGTTGACTGTGGTAATTGAAAGCTACATGTACTGTTCGACTGCTATATCTAATTGTGTTTATTCCACAGGGAATTGCCCGTGTGGTTCCCGGGGGCCCCCGTTTGGTCACGGGGCAAAGAATAGGGCCACTGCAGATCCATTTGGAGGGGTAGGTAGAGGGGTAGAATCCCCCAAAATTCATGTTCATTTTATTTTTTGTTCATGTTCATTAAAGGTGTTTATCATGATCTCTGCATTGTATCAGGTGCTATCTCGCTCGCATCAAACAAGCAGTGGCAGAAAAGCAATAACGTGGCTCCAGCGTAAATGGAGTTTCTACGATAGAATTTGCAGCAACTCTGCAGTTCAGGGTGAGAAGGTTCTAGGCCCATTTTCGATATTTTATTTCGATGTACATGGAAGATGACCCTGGCATGTTCATGCCTGTTAGGCGCCATATAACCTTTTCATGTGTTGGTGCGCCTTAAAACCCCAATTCAATTCAATTCCGCAGGGAATATTTCCTCTTTTATGATATGGTGGGGTCCTTGATTTAACAAAATGCATTTGTTAGAAGTGTTTGTATTAAAATATAGTTCCAACTGCAATTAGCTGTTCGATCACATATGGGAGAAAATTGATGGAAATCAAAAACATAATTGGTCCCATATCACTTTCTTAAATTACCATTTTCTCCAGTTTGGGTAATGATCATGTATTTTTTGCGTTTTGATATCGATCATATACAGGTTAATAATCCATTCTAATAATATGCCGTTTATCCCATATCACTTAAGTTGTATGACGTTGAATAAGAAAGTGAGACAAAGACGTTTTAGAAGTCATAGAAAATAACGTGGTCATTATCTATGGATTCCAATTAGTTGTCTATCACATTTAGCAGTTGACTGACATTTATCCTCTTAAACCAAATTAATAACTGAAGAAAGAATTGTAACATGCATGTGATCTATAATTTCAGTTGTAATTGTTGTCTGCATAACGTCGCATGATGGTTAATTCTTTCTTGGTATTTTTAAAATAAATTTTCCTTTTAAAAGGATCAACTTGCCTTGTTAGATTAACAAAATGTTGGTGGGTGGATATTGGAAAAGCCATTGTTGTAATATTGACACCAACGTGTCAAACCTATCTATAAATGGACCCATCCATGGAGTAATTGTTTTCATCAGCGATGAATTCTGAACAACTTTACGCATATGGAAGTATTCATTGAAACGAAGGTAAATAAAATTGACAGATCTACATCAATTACATAAAATACATAACATGGATCCAGTATTTCTTTAAAATCCGATATACGAATAAAATCAAACTAATATTGGCATGTGCCCCTTTTATCTAAATTGTCAAGTGTCCCTTTAATCAAATTGGCAAGCTTTCCTTGAATCAAAATTGTTCAGTGTTCCTTCCATCCAATTTCACTTTATTTCCTGGTTTGTTTAGTCACAATAGTCCAAATAATCCAATGTCACTTTTGTTATAGATGAGCACAATATATCTTTAATTCCCAGCATCCAATTATTTTCACTTTATACTGAACCAAATTCAACTCTAAATACTGAAACCACACAACAACCCCAAAAGGCTGTATTTATACAGTCGTAGAATGTCATAGAACATTTAGAATATTCCAATAAGATTAACAAGTTATTTTTAAATAATCTCAACAGTCATATTATAGGTAGGGCAGATGTGTAGGAGGAACTTTGACTCTTCTTTCAGATAAATGCATAAACTGGGATGTAATAGGAAGATCGAAGTGAGATAACTCCGATATTCATCCTGGAACGTAGTACGAAGGTTTAGGGCAACAAACTTCACTATACATGCACATGTCAATAAATATCAACGTGTTCATCCCTTGTGTGTTATTTGCCGTTTTATTGTGACGTGTTCAATACAAAATACAGTCACGCAAATGTTAAATTTAGAGAACGTCATTAATTACGATAAACGGAGCGATTCACTTTAAATTGATAGATGCTCCGTCAACATACCTCCTGAAGCAAACGATTAATACGCTAACTGTGCATTGATAGATATCTCTAATTTAAACAAATGTTTTAAGAACATGAAACCAAAGCGGCAGAATGTGAAATTATACGTAAATTGTAAAACGTGCGTATTAGTCTCTTGTTTCAGATGTATTAAAATGAACTGAATGTTGTTTACGGCAAATCAAATCGTTATATATTATTGAAAAAAGTATGAAAGGAGAAATCTGGAACGCGATAAATACAAAAATATTGGAGTCTCGGTTTGACTGAGTTCGGTTCATAAACGGCAGTGAAACGTTCTTGCTACCGTTCACGCCCTTCCAGCCCCGGGTTGAGCAGTACTCAATATTTAAAATGCCAATAGAACATATAGTCTCAAGTTATAAAAACCGCTAAAACAATCGACAATTCCTTGTCAGTATAAAGATATAGGAAACCTACGTTTACCATTTGTGAAATAACCTCCCTTTACATTGAAATAAGAGCTAAATTATAATTTCTGTAAAACATGTATTTTACTACATGTTGCTATTGTTTTCGTATATTTACTTTGAGACTTATTCCATTAATATAACTGGTAAGTATGTAAGTTATATTGCCCATGACCGCTTCTACACATATTCTAGAATCTGGTCAACGTCTGGCATGTTAACGTCTCCATCCGACGGACGAGATTTAGGGAGCATGTCTTGCCCAGAAATACAAGAAATATCAATGCAAAAGCTTAATCTTAATAGAAAGACGACACGGCATGTTTAATGGATGAATAATTACCCTTTCCGCATAAAGTGTGCGATGACTCGTCCAGAAGGACATTTATTCTGTATTGAATTAACTAATTTCACTATTTTAAAATGTACTTTCCGTTTTCATATTATCAGGAAATAATTAGTCAGCCCTTTATAAGCACAGTACAATATAGTCATTTCCAGAATTGCATCTTTACCTAAACATTTTAAGCAATTTGATTTATTTGTTAACATTCAAATTTTATATATTTTAAGAATTCATTTTAGGCGCTTTATGGTAAATTTGCCATTTACTACCGATGTTCAAAGCAACATAAATGTCTAAATCTAGTTAATTCTTACATTTACATCATTTACATTATTTTCACGTTGTTATTGTACCAACAATAACGTGCCTTTAGAGTTGGTGTTGGTACATAAGTAAAGTTCAAGAACGAAACATCATTCCGCGGAAACGCCTTTTTCAATAGAGGTACATTTCCTGTTCGACTTTAATACCTCCCTTTATTCGAAATAAGACGCTATTTGTTATCAACAGAAAGTATCAAGGTAATGTAAATAAGCTTCTGTTTATACAAGTTGGCGAAGAGAGGAATACATCATCATGTATCTACGTAAAGTTTCATGACGTCATAAATGCTTAAACAATTGGCGGGATCCATACCAATCGTTACATTCTGCTTTAGAAAAAAATGTAAAACATGAACTATGCAAGTCTATTAGGCGCAATACTAAACACAATATTGCTTGGCAGAGATCCTCCATTCTTCGTGTTTGTTGCCAAGCCTCTCCTTATAAGCTTTACAGTAAAAGGTATTATATTAGATGTTATAAGAACATATTTAGACGTTTAGAACCATTCATATGAGTGTATGAATGTTAGGATCAAGCATTCCTAAATGTACCATGTTAAGCGATTTATAATGAAATTTTATATGTATCCGCCTGTTTCAGGTATGGCAATTATATACCTCCTGGGCCCTACTCTGCTGGATATGCAACATGAATGTGGAAATGGTGTAAAAATCACCAAACTTGGCATGATTATACTATAGGCCAAGCTTGTTAAAAAAAGTCCAGGAGACAATCATGAGAGGCTCTGTCTCCTGCTTAAATGAGGCCCCAAAGGGGGCATATGATATTGTCTAAGCCCAGTGATAAGGTGTTACTATTACTGATAAATATGTAGTGTTATAATTCCTCAAACATAGTTTTACACAACACTAAAATGTGTAATTAATTAAATAAGGTGTTATTTAAACATAAAATACATATATGAGGCCCGTACTTAAAGTTCAAGCCCGGGTGAGGCCCGTATTGAGGTTCAAAGATTGATTGATTTTTTTTTGTTGCCATAAATCAACTTAACCAAAGGTTTTCAAATTGATTGATTTATGTAAACTATATACTAACCGTCTAATAGAACTTGGTGTAAATATCAGCAGTAGAGCTCATTCCACTGACCTAAAAGATAAGATACTTGCTGCTATTCCGTCTCTTCAAGATTATAAGAGTGGAAGGGATGTTGTTTTAGTTTTTAAGACAGTAACTGAAAAGACCCTTCTTGATGTCTCAAAATCACATGTAGGAGATGACATGCTTACTCTTTTGAGGGCTGCAAATATTGTATGCAAAGTTATATTTGAAGCCATATACAAATTTCGTGGATCACTTAAATGCTTAAAGATGTGAACTATAGTCAGTTACCGGTGTCATTGCTCACTTTAGCTTATATGATTCTTACAGGGAGAGATATATCACATGAGACAGAAAGTGATATAAATGTGTCTGAAGCTGTCTCCACTATTACTCAGTTGTTGGTGTTTAATGCAGTCAAACGCCAAAGAAAGGACTTGGTAGGTAGCCATACAAGACATAATATTGGCAGAGAGACGATGCTACCCCTTTATCTAGGGCTTTTAATCCATGGAAAGACCAGAAAACAGGAGTTAGTAGACAAATTACACGACAAAGGACTGTCTGTATCGTACAATCGGATCATACAAATATCTACAGACATAGCAAATACCGTGATAGATGACTATGAAAGAGCCGGAATTGTGTACCCGCCAAATATCAGAAATGGGCTTTACACTACTGGAATCCTTGACAATATAGACCATAACCCACAGTCAGTAACATCAAATGATGCTTTTCATGGAACAGCCATCTCGCTTACACAACATGTATATGAAAATCTTGAGGATTCTGAATCCAATTGCCTCGATGTACGATCATCACAGGGACGAACCGTTACGAAGTATCTACCAAAGAAGTACTTAGATAGTGGTTTACGGATGTGAACCTCCACCAAATCAGCAGTATCCCGGTCCTGTCACCTTACAGTCAGACTGGCTACAACATGTTAAAAACAACATTGGCAAGTCAACAATAGGCAAATATGACGTTTTTGTCATGGTCAGCATACTTTGCACAAAAGCAGGTACTCGATCCAAGACCACCAGCGATAACAGCACTCCTCCCGTTGTTTAGAGATTCTGCTCACACAGCTGCAATGGTGAAGCACGGAATGTCTATCATTAAAGATGCAACAAGCTTGAAGAATCCAGGTCAGATTCCAGTCATTACAGTAGATCAACCTTTGTATGTGTTGGCCAAGAAAATACAATGGTTATGGCCTGACCAATATGGCGACGGTATGTATGTTGTTTTGATGGGTGGCCTTCACATTGAAATGGCATTTCTAAAACCCATGGGTGACTGGCTCGAAGGAAGTGGCTTGATAACTGCGTTAACATTGGCATGTATTGTGACCACGGGCAGAGCAGAACATGTGCAAAAGGGATCAAATGTTGCAAGGGGTCAGTGGATTCATCAAGTGATGTCATCGGCTCTATACATATTACTCTGCCGTGCATATACATCCTACATGGAAGGTCGAGTCGATGATGGAGATCAACCTATGTCGTTTGATGAATGGATTAACAAGTCGGCACAAGATTACACACAATTTGACTACTGGAACACGACTATGCGGCTTCAACTGCTATTGCTGAAGTTCCTCCAGTCCCAGAGGGAGACTAGATTCGACATGTATAAAGCATCTCTTCGTCAAATGCTCCCATGGTTGTTTGTACTAGACCATGTACATTACGCTCGTTGGCTGTCCATCCATTTGCATGACCTTGAAAAATTAAATGTAACAAGTCCATCTACACACAGAGAATTTTGTAAAGGTGCTTTTGTCACTCAAAAGACTACACGCAAGTTTTCCGCCATTGCGCACGATCAAGTGCATGAACAGCTAAATGCAGTGATTAAAGGTGATGTGGGGTTTATTGGAATAACCGAAAACCCAGAAACGTTAAAACGATGGACAGTAGCGGCCCCTGAAATTACCAGAATATTGTCAGAAGTTGAAGACAGTGACACATGTGAAGAAGAGAAACATCACGATCAAACTGCAAGTATGCAGAAGAGATTTGCTAGTCAGGTGAATACTCTGGTGAACACGATAGAAGAAATTGGGAACCCATTTCTGGAAAAAACGAAAGACTTACTAACATTGGACTCGAAAGTCATGATGACAACGAATGCGGAAGAATCTGTGAGACAAGCGGAAGACAACGGTAGAAAACAGTATGATAAATTTGTATCAGAGAACATGGGCAATGAGGAGAAGTCATTCTACGAACCGCTCACCAAAAACAACCTACTCTTATTTCGTAATAAAGGACAAAAACAATCATCAAAGAACAAAGATAAAATGAAGACCATGAAGACAGACATAGACTTGTTCTCCAGAATGTATATAGCCTACCAAAATAGAGATGGGGACCTTGATAACTTCTTCGCTCATGAAAATCACAGTTGGCCACCAGCACTGGCTGAGAACAATGAAATGAGAATTGGTAGCAAGTCCGATCTATTGGAACCATTTGAGAAATTATGTGTTAAACCAAATGAATGCCCAGCTGTGGATTGTATAATCACTGACGGAGCGGCTGTAGTTCAACCACTCGACCCACATAAGCCAATGATATGATAAAAACATTCGAAGACTATGCCAACAAAGTATTTCTGCCGTACATCACAAAGCAGCTACGACCAGTATCAAGACTTGACATTGTATGGGATGTATATCGAGATGACAGTTTGAAGGCCTATACACGACAGGCTAGAGGTACAGGAGAGTCTGTGAAAGTCTTACCTACAACAATGATCCCTCAGAATTGGAAAACATTTCTTCGAAATGACAGAAACAAAACTGGGTTGTATCAGTACCTTTCAAAGTGTGTAGAGGGTTTCGAATTTATGATAGGGAAAACTGTCATTTCAACACATGGATAGAATGTCATGAAGTCTATTGGAGATAGCGAAATAGATGTTGCCGACATACAGCCATGTAACCACGAAGAAGCAGATTACAGGATGATGCTCCACGCGGCGCATGCTTTCAATAGCGGTTGCAAAAACATACTTATATATGCCACTGATACTGACGTAGTAGTATTAGCCATTGCCAGTTTATTTTCTACTTCTGCTTGTTGCCTGTGGATTGCATTTGGTCATGCCAAGAATTTCCGATACATACCAGCACATATTATTTCGGAGCGTCTTGGCCCCGATGCCTCTTGGGGACTTCTACTGTTTCATGCAATCTCAGGCTGTGATACGGTTTCGTTATTTAGTGGCGTTGGTCAAAAGACTGCGTTTAATACGTGGAAGTCTATGCCAGAAATACATGGGCTCTTCAAGCGTTTATCTTCAGCCTCTGAGCAAGTCACTGTTGAGGATACTGCATTGCTCGAGAGATTCGTTATTCTCATGTACTCCAGAACATCGGCTTTTCAAACTGTCAACGCTGCCAGGAAACACATGTTTTCGTATGGAAATAGACAAATTGACAAAGTTCCACCATCACAGAGTGCGCTTGTCCAGCATATACTGCGAGCTGTCTACCAGAGCGGTCACATTTGGGGTCAAATGCTCCTTAAGAGGCCTGTGCTGCCATCGCCGTCAGAGTGGGGATGGGTTAAAGAATCTGGTAACTGGATTCCGTTCTGGAGTATTCTTCCATAGGCTTCAAAAGGTTGTCAAGAACTGGTCAAATGCAACTGTAAAGCAGCATGCCGTGGACGTTGCAAGTGCAACAAGGCAAACCTTCCATGTACTCAGCTATGCATGTGCAGTGGGCAGTGCGAAAGAGAAAATAACCATTAAAAGTACAGTGAGATGTACAATGTAGGCTAATTTGACATTTTCCAGATGAAACCGGATAACCAATAATAGTTTATAGTTTGCAATGATTTGAATATTGGAAGTACTGTTAATCAGGGACACAATCAATTAAAGTGTATTGATACTATTTCTCTATTAGGTTTTGTTTGTAAAACAATTGCCGCACAATGTAATTTGATGTTCAGTGTTGAATTAGGTATGTGTTCAATGTGTACATAAGTGCATATAACATCACTATAATTACAAATTCATGAATATGTGATTTGTCTTTTATGTACGAACACTATATACCCAAGAGGGCCTCACCTAATGTAATACAATCGTTATAAATGTTATAATTTCTTTAATGTGTTGTTTCTCTTTGTATCATTTTCCTACTCTAATGAGTGAGAATAAAGAGACATATTGTTTTTGAAAATATTTTTTAATTGCTTGAACGAATATTACAAAAACACCCCTTTAAGGGCCTCATTTAATTTATGTTTTGGTTTTATTCATATTTGGAAATCATTGTAAAATAAATTAAAGGTAATAGGAGTTGAAAATCATTCTTTTTTACAAGGAAATAAAAAAACAATTTTTTGACAATTTTTAAACATTTTAAATACCCTTATTAGGGCCTCAACTACTAGATAATACATGTTTTTATTTAGAATAAAGACTTAAAATTGCATAAGCAGTGTCATGGCAACATAATGGTAAAATAATACTTAAATTTTATACACTTCATTCACGAAGAGAACCTTTTATTTTACATACATTCAGTTTTAGTATAAAATTAACAAAAATACCCCCTGTGGTGCTTCTATTTCATAAACAGTATTGTATAAAAGTGATATTATTTATTTAGAAGATTAGGTTAATGCTTTTTATGCATAAATCATTCAGAATATTTTGAATCAATTGGTTGTATATAACAATATTATTATTTTAATAATTGTAGTATATTATTTAAATTTAATAGAAGGCCCCTCATTGTGGCCTCATAATTATGGGTTAAAGGGCCTCTCATGCTTGTCTCCTGGCATTTTTTGAAAGCACGTATCCTTAAGTTGATTTGGTCAAAGTTTGGTGCTTTTTACACCTTTCCCAAAATTTGACCTATTTTTGTTGCATATCCAGCAGAGTACCCGTATTATATTCATAAAGCAACTTAAGTTGAAAATGTTATTTAAGTTAAAAAGATTTTTACATATTTTTTAATATCCGTATTAACCTCTCAGGAACACTACATACGATCTATTTTAAAATAAATATTTAGCTGCATGTTTTATTTATACATAACATTATAAGCAATATTAAGCAAATGTCTTAAATAGATATAAAAGGTGTTTAAAACATTGATAAAATTTCACTTAAGATATTATGTTTTATCGCTGAGACCGATACTTATATTTAGTTTTCGGTGGTACATTTTCAATTTCTTTTGTTTTCTTACTTAATTTTCGATTCGGTGGTTCCACTACTCCGGCCGATAAAAAGCTCTGGGTATTGTTTAACCACTCATAGGATATGTTTTATGCTTTTTAATTTAGTCTTTTAGCTGTTACTTGTGATACGCAGGCTTTATAACCGCTGCTCCCAACAAAATTCCATTTTGTTTATTTCGCTCTTCGGGGCATAATATTTTTTAAGATACTGGGACCATACGCCGCTGTACATGGGGGAAGAAAATATTTTATGTTCACCGCCATATGCATGCCACCTTCGGGATGGTTAAAATTATGTACTATTGATTTTATGAATATTGAATTCTGCTCAACCCGGGGCTAGAGGGCGTGAGCGGTAGCTAGCATATTTCACTACCGTTCATGAAAGTCTCAATCAAACCGAGACTGCAATATTTCGTATGTGTCGTGTTCGCTCTCATACTTTTTTATGAATACGACCCTGAAGTATACTTCATAGCTTATCTGTGTGTTGCTTCAACGGTATTAGTATCACGATTAAATAAAGTTTAGGTCGATACTTGTTACCTTTAATTCAGTGTCACTTGATACCATCTTGTTGCAATGTGTATACTGTCTAGTCAGTTTTATAATGAGTTGATGTTATAATTACTTCTCCAGTCGTAATATTGTTAACCAGAGCATTAACTCATGTAAGAATATTGCGTGAACAATCATAGAACAATGTTTGTTTAGTCATTTAACTACAACGGTCTTTGAAGTAAATCACTTACAGACCTAAATTTGGCTCTGTATAAATATAGATATAAAAATCGAACAGGAAAATTTTACTTGCTACAGTCCTTTGATATACTTTATTGTTTAAAGAGCTGTCTCATACAAATTTGTTAAATCATAACTAATAATTCAAATTATGTTATTCGCTTGTAACTTTGTATATGTGTATCTTATATTTTGAGCCAGACATCTTCTTTCCAATTCTTTACAAAATATTAATACGCTTATACATTTTAAAACCGATGACTTTAAGTCGATATTACGTCAGTGTCCTAAAACGTATGTAACAAACATCCTTTTTTTAAGATTCAATATTTCACCGTACACAAACTGACAGGGGGGATTGATTTTCTGAAAGAACATACATTAAGCTTCAAAATGAGACATGTATGCCATCTGAGCGTTGGGGCTTAAGCGAGTTTTGGGGGCAAACGTTGCGTTTTTAGACGAAAATCGCCGAAATCTGGAATTATTTTTTAGAAAAAGAATGGAATATATTAGAACCAATTTGAATTGATGGAATCTTTCTCGCAACGCATCTCTACATGTCTCACCATATAATTTATGGATCCGATGCTTAAATATTAAGATTTTGGGTAAAAATGTTGAAAAATTGAATAAAATCGCTGATTTCTGTAATACATTGTGAGTATGTAACTAAAAATTAGAAATATATTAAATACAATAGAAAAAAGAAATATTGTAACCTTTTTAGGAAGGTTAAGGTCAAGTGATTAAATAAAAAATGTTTCAAACCACATGATGTTTGGAAATGCCTTAATTTGGGGCGAAAAATGTGTATTTTTGTCAAAAATCCCCGGAATCTAAAATTATTTTTTAAAATTAGTTTGAACATAAACTTATCAAATTGAAGCAATAGAATGTTGCACAGCATAAATATTCAAGTTTTTCCTGGCATCATATATACTCGGTAAAAAAAGTTTTGGACCAGGGTATATAAAGTCATATAAAAATAATACTAGTGGACAAAATTTAAGTATCTTTTTTTAGTAACCAAGGTCTACCCTACCCGGTTAATTTGGTACCAGAAACATTAAATTCCAAACAAGATTTGATTTTAAAAAAATATCGCGAACACACAAAGGGTCTGTAAAAAATGTTGCAAAGTCCATACAAAGTAACAGTTACGGACATATTCGAGCAACCAATAAAAAGATTATTATTTTTTTCGCAAACTTTCATTGTAAACGATAATTGTTGTTAATTGTTGATCTATTGTGAATTATCAACTGAGATAATAAGGGTTATGGTCGAATGTCATTGTTCAGCGATCATTGTACGGGTTAGAACACTGTCATGGTCCAAAACTTCTTTTACAGAGTATATAACATATGTGCTCAAATATTGGCATTTTAGGGCAAAATGTTGGAAAAAATTAAAATAAAAACACTCATTTCTGTAATCCATTGGGGTATTGAGTTAAAATTTAGAAAAAAATATTCAATAAATTAGAATAAAAACATATTGTAACATTTTGGATAGACAAAGGTTCAATAATTAAGTAGGAAAAAGTTCTGAACCATATGACGCTTAAAATATTGCCTTAATTTTCAGGCGAAAAATGTGTATTTTCGTCAAAATTCGATGGAATCTGGAATTATCTTTTGAAAATAGTTTGAACATAAACTTATCAAATTGAAGCAATAAAATGTTGCACACTATACATATCCAAGTCATTTATTGTATCAGATATAACATATATGCTCAAGTATTTATATTTTTGGGCAAAATGTTGAAAAAATGACTAAAATCGCTGATTTCTGTAATGCATTGAGGTATTGGGAAAAAAATTAAAAGGGCATAGAAAGAACGGACTTTTTTTTTATAATATTTCTGCAGTCCAATGTGCAATAATATACCAGAAAACTCATAAGAAGGTGGTAAATGCTGCTTTATTTTTTTGGAGGAAAATGTGATTTTAATAAAACATAAACGCAATCTGGATTTTTGTCTTCAAAAAGTAATTTAAACATACATGTTACAACGACATATCGCCAGATGAGAGAAAAAAGTGCCGTCTTTCTTCTATGGGATATTCTTACTCTCACCTGGCGATATTGCCATTGACCCATCATATGTTTCCAAGGAATGCATGGCACGCTGACATTTTATTTGCTTTTATAAGCAAGCACGCCTGCTCTAGCTGATCCGAACAAATACAACACATCATATACTAGTTTTTGATCTGGCTGTAGACCCCCATCCCCATGAGGGATTTATACACCCCACCCCCATGGGGGATTTTGTAGGATAAGATTTTCTGAAAGAACATACAATAAGTTTCAAAATGAGACAGGTGTGCCATCAATTCTGAGCGTTGGGCTTTAGTGAGTAACGTGCATGTAAACTATGTTACCTTACATTACAATTAAAATGTCAATGTACAATAAAAACGTTGAATATAAATTACATCAAAACCATGTAAAAAACATAATACATGTACTTCTATTAATATAAGTTGAGAAGCGCTTCAAACTTAATGAACTAGTCTGTAATTTACGTTCCATCAAATTCATTACCAAAAAAACTTATTTTTAATGCAAATAGGTTGCTGTAAAAACTGGTGTTCGTCTGTAAGTAAGGTGCAGACTGTGTATAATATGCATATGTATACTAGCCAAAATTTAGGTGTAACACAATAAAAAGAATTCAAACATGGCGTCCAAGATGGCCCCGTTGTGTCACAAGATCTGTAGGTCGGCCCAGCAGCCGTCGGCAGAGGGTCGCTCAACGCTATTTCTCTATAACTATACTGTATATAGCTCTAGGTGCCATGTTCGAGGCCCGAACTCAGGTAGCCCTCCCTCTGATACGGTCTAGCGAATGAGTGCCACGCGTAGCGGGGACCTTTGCCGAGGCTAGCCAACGTTCCTGTTGAGACACAAAAACCTGTGGGTCGTCCCAGCGGCCGTCGGTTGTGGGTCGCTCAAGGCTATTTCTCTCTATATAACTGTACTGTATATAGCGCTAGGTGCCATGTTCGAGACCCGAACTCGGAAGGCCGTCCCAGATACGACCTAGGGATTGAGTGCCAGGCGTAGCGAGGACCGTTGCCGACGGCTGACTACCGCTCCCGTTGTGTCACAAAACCTGTTTCCCTCTATACATATATAACTATACTATATCAAGCTCTAGGTGAGTTACGAGGTTCAAGCCCCGACTCAACTCGGGTAGCCTCCCCTGATACAGCTTAGCGATTGAATGTCACGCGTTGCCGGGACCTTTGCCGACGGCTGCCCACTAGTCCCGTTGTGTCACCCAATTTGTAAGTCGGCCCAGCGGCCGTCGGCCGAAGGTCGTTCAACGCTATAACCTTCTATATAACTGTATATAGCTCTATGTGCCATGTTCGAGACTCGAACTCGGGTAGCTTTTCCCCTAATATGGACTAGCGACCGAGTGCCACATGTACTGGGGGTCTTTGCCGACGGCTGGCTACCGGTCCCGTTGTGTCACAAAATCTGTAGGTCGGCCCAATGGCCGTACGAAGAGTGCCGCTCAACGCTATTTCTCTATTTATAACGTTCAGTGTATATAGCTCTATGTACCATGTTCGAAATGCCGGTAACGTGGTAAAGTCCAAGTCGCCAGTTGGTACACGTACATGTTTCCAAAATGCTCTACAGATAATGGGCTTTCAGAAAAATAGGATGTACAAAATCCCCCCTGGGGTGAGGGTTACTCCTACTAGCTTACAGTCTATTTTTCTATTGTACCGGTATAATATATTTTTCTAGATTTTAACCCAATACCCCCAATAGATTGCAGAAATAAGTGATTTTAGTATATAAATGCAATCTTGGACAAGTTCGAAAACCAGCTAGATCTTGTTAGAGTTATGGCCCTTGATTTGTTGAAAAATTCTACATTGTGTTTCCTTATTTCCAACATATTTCAGCAGATATGTTATATATGATGCAATGAAACACTTGAATACGTATGATGTGCAACATTATATTACTTCAATTTGATAAGTTTATGTTAAAACTATTTTCAAAAATAATTCCAGATTCCGTAGAGTTTTGACAAAAATACACATTTTTCGTCTAAAAATTAAGGCATTTTCAAGCATCATACGGTTCGAGACTTTTTTCTGCTTAATTATTGGACCTTTGTCTATCAAAAAATATTACAATGTGTCCTTATTCAATTGTATTAAATTTGTTTCTATACCTCCAATGGATTACAGAAATCAGTGATTTTTGTAATTTTTTCCATTATTTTGCCCAAAAATGCCAATATTTGAGCACATAATTATGTTATATATTGTGTCAAGAAAAACTTGAATATGTATGCTGTGCAACATTCTATTGCTCAAGTTTGATAAGTTTATGTTCAAACTAATTTCAAAAAATAATTCCAGATTCCGGCGATTTTTGACAAAAATATACATTTTTCGCACCAAAATTAAGCATTTCAAAACATCATGCGGTTTGGGACTTTTTTCTACTTAACCTTACCCTGCCCAAAAAAGGTTACAATATTTCTTTTTTCTATTGTATTAGATATATTGCAAACGTTTAGTTAAATGTACCCAATGTATTACAGAAATCAGCGATTTTATTCAATTTTTTAACATTTTTACCCAAAATCTCAATATTAAAGTATCGAATCCATAACTTATATGGTGGGACACGTAGCGATGTGTTTCGAAAAGGGTTCCATCAATTCCCTATTGGTTCTAATTTGTTCCATTCTTTTTCTAAAAAACGCAGTGTTTTCCCCCAAAACTCACAAAAGCCCCAACACTCAGATGGCACACATGTCTCATTTTGAAACTTACTGAATGTTCTTTCAGAAAATCATACCCTACAAAATTCTCCCAGTGGGGAGAGGGTTTCTCCTACTAGCTCACAGCCTAAAATAAGGTCAAAACGGAATTCAACAATCAGGTCACGGTTACATATGTTTATTTTTTATTTTTTAAAGGAAGAAACTGTTTACCTTTGTTTGAGGTTCCAATTCGAACAAATTTGAATATGACCTCACGATTTTTATAAAAACCCATCATCCCTCACACACATACCTCAATTGTTTAACTATGTATGTGATCACTCCTGATCTTTGAACATATCATAGCAAAGTCATTGGAATGGATGTTTTACAAGAAGTTCTGCAATAACATAAAATAACATAAAAATAAATAGATGAATAATACATTATATAACCACTGACCATGCTTCATATCCAGCATAATCACAAACACGTGGACTGACAAAACATATTATTTCATAAACTCTCGAAACCACCGTGTCAACAATAATTGCCATGTCCTTTCATACCATGTATAAAAATGAAAGAGTGATAACTGAATAATTATCCCTATAATACAATAACATTAGCAATTATTAATTTGCTGGAATGATTATCAGGAAAACCTTCATGAGATGGTAGGCGAAATTGTTTTCACAAACGAACAGATATTTTCAATTTATTACATTGTTATACATATTTAGTATACGTTTTGTAAACGAATGTCATTGTAGTTCTATCTAAAGTACATGGCGTGTATTCTAGTATTAGTACAGAGGCGTGTTGTTGCTTTTTTCTGTTGTTGTTGTTGTTGTTTTTGCAAATTCCTTGTAAGGCAAAGCAAACGTAATCATCTATTCCAGATGGATACAAATCTTTTAAAATTGCTCATAGGGAACAACATATATATGAACATATAACTAATGTGCAATGATCTCTCATAACTCTTTATTTAGGGACCAGGCAATATTTATCTGGGATGGGTGTGGGGGTTGGAACCGGTGCAAAATGGACTGGAACAGGTACTTTTTTTGTCGCGAGAAACCATTGGACGATACTTTTTTCCGCTTGCTTGCCATGGGACGTACACATTTTTTAAGTCATTTTTTTTGCCAAAACTTTCAACAATACAAATATTGAAGCAGTGTTCTTAGACCAAAAAAGGGTTCTTTTTGACCAGGCAATATTTATCTGGGCCTTGGGACCGCTGCAAAATGGCGTGGGACATGTACTTGTTTTTGTCATGGACTATACTCTTTTTCCGTTTGCTTGCCATGGGACATACATTTGTTTATATAACATTTCTATTTGCACCAGTCCTAACGCCCCGAAAAATATTGCCTGGTCCCTAAAAACCATTTACTCAGTGCACGCAATCTGTTATTATTTAAGCTCTGACTGACAGTATGAATGCTTACGCGATTGAAATGTAATACTTGACTCGTTATACAGGCGAGAAGTGTTAAATGCAAAATAAGTGTCGATTTGCCGTCACGAAGTCTTGGTTAGTGACAGATACAGGCAACATGGATGTCTTCAAAACTCGCATTTGCGTAGTCGCAAAAACAAGATTTCTGAATTCTTGAATTTATATTTCAGGAGTTTCAAATGCGACATGATGAAGGTCTTAGATCTAGACATTTAGATCTTTCAGCCAAGGAAATGTTATACATCACCGGTATTGTGTTCGCGCTATTTAATTATTGAGATGTTTCTGTCTTCAGAAATAAGCACACACAACTATCAAGCTTACCTAAATCATTATGAAAAACGAGGAAGTATCGACAGCTTTTATGTACCAACGGATCACGGTTATATTCAAATAAAACAGAGTGAAAGCTAATTTGCTTCTATTCATCTTTTTGTTTTTACTTTTTAAAGTGTCCTAAAAACTCTAATTTATTACTTAACCTTGATGTGAATATATATTTCAAAAACAAGTGGAACGTACATCATACTTGGATATAAAATATATACAACTGCAGCCTGGTACACAGTTCGATCATTGTAACGCTCTAAAATCTCCTGTTTACCTATGGGGTCATCAATATAATATACTGTGGTTCTACAGTATAAGCAATGGTTACAATTAATGATAAATACCTAAATATATACTGAGAAATACTTATTGGATCATCAATATAACATAATATGGTTGTACAGCATAAGCAATGGTTAAAATTCATGATAACTAACAAATACTGAGGAAAGGATCCATTGGAAGCAATAACCACAAATCAGAGGGAAATGTAGCAGACTCGGTTGTATTGATTCTGTTTTTGAAACAATATAGAGTCTCATATACCCTAGCACCGGCTTAAGGGGTATTCTACTTTAAAGCCTTTCTGACACCAAAGGACCAATAAGTAATAATAATAATTTGTTTTCGGGGCGATGGTTTACAGCCGCCACACGGAACTACACAAACGCTAGTGTGAATATCAATACATACTGAAACGGTGGTCTTTTGGAAGAAAACAATACACAGTGAAGAGGGTGAAAAAGTAGCAAACTCGGTTTTATTGAGTCTGTTAATGAAAGGTAATATAAGTTAAAACAAATACCACGGACCTTAGCACCGACTTAAGAGGTATTCTACTTTAAAGACACAAATATTGGACTTGATGATCCCAAAGGGTCAGTAAGTAATAACAGTACTGATTTGTAGTTGTATAGTTGTTTTATAGCCGCCACACAATACTTAAACGTTAGTGTGAATGAAAATAATGTCAGACGTAGGACGTCACTGACTTCAACAGACGCAGGATAGGTTCAAACGTGTCTATCTGAGTGGCATTTAAACAGCTTTAAAAATAAATTCCGCGTTTTTACTAGACACATACTGAAAATATATTTCAAATACAAATATATATTTATTTCAGTCGTTTTATATTTCTTTATACTGCACAATAGTGTTGTTTGTGCCGTACATCCAATCAATATTGTTATTTTTACATCCTACAGGGATTGTATGACATTTATTGATCCAGTTTTTCCTTAAACACGTGTGTTTCATATGTTTCTGTGTTTTGTGGTTGACTGTCCTTCTTGAATGCTACTTTCCCTGTCCGGTCTTTTAATATTTCTTCAGTCATTGATAATTAATTCTGACAAAAAATGGATTCATATAATGTAACTGTTCTCTGAACAAGTAAAGGGTTGGCAGTGTGAAATTCGATAGAACAAATCAGTTGTATATGATTAGTAAAGGAATTGTCATAAAACGCGTTATGACCCTATCATTTTGCAACGCACTGCATGTTTAGTGGTTTTATACATCTTTTATACTTATTTGTACAGTTTATTATATAATAATCTATGAATTCAATTAGAAACCCATATGTGCATGAAAAATGAGATATAGGGTCAAATAGAAACCACAGCGTCCAAACGCAATGGCATCGTAGGTACGCACTGTACTACAAACACGGACCAATATGTAATTAATTATACAATAAAAAAGACAAAAGACAACAGAAATGGTGGTGAAGACAGGGTTACCGACTTGGAACCGTCAGTAGGCAATAAGACCTACAGGTTAGCTTGAATAGATTTCATGTGTACACAATCCTCGCTATTATCCTGTCTGCAGCGCTCAAATTGACAAGACAGTGTAAACAAATCTACATCCCATCAAAAGGATTATCTATCATTCTAATACACCCGCACTATATAGCCTAGTTTAAAATATCTCGTTATATTGAACGATATATCACTGTAATTTTTGCAACGTTAGGAGAATAAGCATTGCGCATTGCGCATTCCGCATCGATGTGTGCGTTATTTTCACATTTTAGGTGTATTAGAATATAAATAGAACATCGTTTACGGTGAATTATCTATAATATATTACGGTTTATCGTTCAATTGTAAACAATAATTTCACTCGAACTTCGGGCTCGTGAAATTATTGTTTACAATTGAACTCCAAACCGTGATATAGTAAACGATATAAAATACGATAAGAAACATCTCAGGATGTATCTAGAATTGTTCTGAACAACCACAGCAGTTGTACCCTAGATTTGTTTTCTTTTAACAGCCAAAGATAAAATCAGTCTAGGGTACGACCTGAAAACCCGAGGGAACGAAAGCTCATACACCTACCTCCTTTGCTCGGTGTTTCCGTAGGTACAATCATAGAGTCCCAAGAATTTGTCCAGTCATCGTTAGGGAAACGTTGTAATACTAAATGGTCGTGACCTTTTCTGACGAGCTTCCTGATTATTTTTTTAAAGTGTTCTGGAAGCCTGCGAGATCCCTTTAACTTTCGAAGTTTATAGACCACATTTCCATAAAATAAGTATTGTGATATTCCTAATCGCAGAAGTGTTTTAAGGTTGGTGTTGTACTTCTCCAGTAGGTTTTCGTTGCGGCGGTAGAATTTTGGGAAATATATAATTAGTTCGTAATAATGGAAACCCCGCTGAAGAAGTTTACTTGAAATAATTTGATTTCGAACATTGAAGTCTAAAACATCATTACAAGCTCTAGAAAAACGAATGAGCTGGGAGATGTAAACCCCGTACGATGTAGCACGAGGTACATCCCCATCCAGGTTTGGATAATTTAAGATGTTAAAGTTGAAGTCATCCCTCTTATCATAGATTTTAGTATGTATGAAATCATTAGAAATCGAGAGATGAAGATCGGGGAATGCTGCTTCAGTATCCGAACTGTTGGCTTTATTCTATGTGAGCTCTGGTGGATAAATGTTAGTAACCATATGAGCAAAATACGGATTATCAATATTGAGTATGTCATCTAGATACCGCGATGTATTATTAAAAGCATCAATAAATTCACTGGGGCTAGCAGATGACACACTCAACATATAATCTCTTTCATAGCAGTACAAAACAAATCTGCGACAAGTGGCGCACAGTTAGTATCCATTGGAATACCAACAACCTGGCGGTAAACAGTTTTCTTATAAAGATGTTATCGAGAAGGAAAGATAACGCTCTACAAACATCGGCACAAGTCCACAAATTATAATTATCAATAGGGGTGTTTGTAAAGAAAGTCCTGACATCATTACAAGCTAGGACAATTGTACCATACCTAGCAAATGTCTTCTGAATAAGCTGAAGCAATTTATCTTTGATTAGATTATGTGGTAGAGTAGTATATGTATGAAATCATTAAAAATCGAGAGATGAAGATCGAGGAATGCTTCTTCAGTATCCGAACTGTTGGATTTATTCAGTTTTATCAAATCAATAAGTTCCATAGGCTAAATTCTAACATCATCTATGGAATGCTCCGACTCCCTAAAGTGTGTATAAAGAAAGTTTTTAACTCTTTTCGACTGACACATTTTATACAAATGTTCACGAAAAACGAACTTTCATGGATCGACCAGTTTGGCCTACATGTTGTATACACATTTAGGATGATGTCAAGTCCATAAAGCTGTCCATATGTTCTGATGAAATATAATAATGTTGGAAGTCATGTAGGGTTGATATATATATTTCATTGCTGCAATACAATACTATTCATCTGCGTTTTCTTAATTGAAGATAAAATTAGCTCTGAATATCTGGAGCAATACAAAAAAAATTAATGTTCATGTAATTTAACATGACGTATCCATACTAATTGCAACACTAAATACATCTGTCACGGAATGATGAAATTATATGTCAATCCCCTTTCCACTAAATGGGATTGTCGTTTTACTCAAATAAAAACAACGGAACTTCGTCTTTACTACTTGTTGAATGATTTATCTTTTACCAACTCAGTAATAAGGATGATATAGGGAATGGTTAAAACAGTGAACAAGTTTTTTGTTTAAATAGTGTTACCGAATGTTTTATTATCATTGAGATGTGGGTTTTATCAAGTCACTTATTTTGTTGTTGCCGATATTGAATACGATCCTTTCTGATCATTATTGCATCCCCGTTTCTGTGGCAGCAACAGATAAGGTCATATGGCGACTTTCCAGTTTTCCATTGGTTTCGTGCACGGGCGGACACCTGGTTAGAACCACCGACGTTCCTCAAGCCAGCTAGATAGCTTTCTCACATAAAGATTCCTAGGCCCCTGAGGGATCGAAGCTACAGCGGTGAGGGGCAAGTGAACTCAAGTCAAAGACTCTAACCACCTCATCCACGGACTTTAATAACATATATAAAATCTAATTACAATAAATTTGATCAAACCCAATGTATATGATCATATTCTATGTATGTAAATACTGAAAGAGGATCCCTTGGAAGCAACAAACACAAACAAACACAAACAAGAGATACAAGTAGCACACTCGATTTATTGAATCTGTTCATGAGAGGTAATTAAAGTGCAACTCCTCGCACGCCTCCTAGCACCGGCTTAAGCGATATTCTACTTTAAGTTTTGGGGGGAAAAGAGACATTTCGAAAATATAATATGTATAGATTATTTTTTGCAAATGCCGTGAAATTCAAAATATTGAAATAATAAAGATATTTTGCGGTACTTGTTTTTTTGTAAAAGCAATTAAAACCCTGTCATTTCTAAAAATGTATGTGTTTCGGAGCAAAATGTCACATGCTTGGCCATTAACTGTTATAATCAACGTACACCCTTTTATTTAAATGAATTCTACATGGCTGTTTGCAACATAGTATAAAACTATCATATCAGTAATATTTAATATTTAAGTTAATTATTACGTTTTAAACAGACAGTAATGCGGTAAATATGAATGCTATTAGGGATAAATACAATACAAATACTGTATACAAATACAACACAATTCATGGTCTTTAACAAATAGTGAACTATACCTGATTTCAGTGTCCCAACACATGTTTTCACTTTCTTAACAGTTAATTGTGTTAATTAGGTTCATAATTTTGAAATCTATTTACAAATACATATAACTTCTTAGAATTTGTGTAGACAGTTATTTGCGAAAGAGAAGCGCAAACACAACTGTAGGAAAGCTCCTTAATCTAGTCATGGCTAGCTTCGAATTCTTAAAGACTTCAACACCAACATTCGTTTCGCCCCTAACGTTCCAAGCCGATACCTCTATTGACAACCCTATAGTTTACAGTTTATTGGTATCCCTATGGATAATAACAGTGAATCTCCCGTCGCAGATTTGTCTTTGTATTGCTATGCAAGAGATGTCATGTGTATTGAGGCATATGGTCCCAGTGTCTAACAAAATGCTTTGCCCTAAACGAGAAAACGATGGGCGAAATAAACACAATGGAATTTAGTTGGGAGCAGATGTTATGAAGCCTATGTATCACAAGTGACTATCAAAATACTAAATTAAAAAGCAAACAACATATCCTAAGGGCGATTTAACAATACTCAGAACATTTAAAGTATGGAGTAGTGGAACCATCTATTCGAAATTAAACTAAGAAACAGTATTTGAGAATGTACCATCGATATATGTACATACATATCGGGTTCAGCAGTTGTAATTGCCATTTTACTCATCGTAAACCAAATTAATAATTGAAAAAAAGAATTTTAACATCCATGTAATCTATAATTTCAGTTATAATTTTGTCTGTATATCGACGGATGATGTTTAATTATTTCATGGTGTTTTTAAAATAAAAATAAGTATAAAATTCGAACAGGAAATTCAGTTTCACAGTACACGGTTCACCCAAAAACACGCAAAACGACAAACATCAATAGCAATGTTAATAAGGAATAAAGGTATATGACGTCACAAACACAAAAAGGTTGACAAAAAGGCTACCGCCTTGGAACGGTCAGTGACAAAAAGGCCACTTTTTCGTCTACCCAAGCCTTGAAAGTAGTGCACCTAGGGATATGTTTGGAAACAACATCATGGAGTATACGAATCAGTGCTACCGAGTTCCAGAGATAAAACATTGATGTTATGTAGGCGTCAAACAATAATTACATTATTAGCTGCTTTATCAGTAGGAACTCAAACAAATTTATTACGAAATTTTTGAATTCCCGATTTAAAATTACGAAAGGAAAACCTAGGTCTCGGATGAAGTAAATAGGGGTTAGCATTATAAAAGTTAATACGTGAATCTTTAATTTTAAAAACTGACTTTTTCCAAGAGAGTTTGGGTCCTCATGTTCTCTAAGGACATCATTTTATACTAAAATCCTCAATGGATGGGGCGATCTGAGCACGACAGACGTTAAATTCGATAATTAAACCTAATCTATACTTAGGAACTTCGAGGCTGTGGACCCTATGATGACATCTACCTTTTTGTGTTTGTGATGTCTTATTTGACCTTTTATTCATCTTTAAAAAAGAGTATGATAATGGACCTTTGGAAACGGCCGAAAACGACACATACGACCTATTGCAGTCTCGGTTTGATTGATACTGTTCATGAACGGTAGTGAAATATGCTAGCTACCGCTCACGCCCTCTAGCCCCGGATTGAGCAGAACTCAATATTAATAAAATCAATAGTACAAACTTTTAACCATCCCGAAGATGGCATGCATATGGCGGTGGACATGGAGTATCTTTCTTCCCCATGTCGTACGGCGTATGGTCCCAGTATCTAATAACATTAAATGCCCCGAAGAGCGAAATAAACATAATGGAATTTATTTGGGAGCAGCGGTTATGAAGCCTGCATATCACAAGTAACAGTCAAAAGACTAAATTAAAAAGCAGACAACATATCCTATAAGTGGTTAAACAATACCCAGAGCCTTTAATCGGCCGGAGTAGTGGAACCACTGAATCGAAAAATAAGTAAGAAAACAAAAAGAAATGAAAAAGTACCACCGATAATTAAATATAAGTATCGGGCTCAGCGATCTCCAAAGATCGAATGAATAACAGTACTGATTTCAAGCGCGGGGAGACATTTTACTGCCGCCACACTGCACAAGCAACGCCACTGCGCTATAAAGAAAAGTATGATAATGGACCTTTGGAAACGGCCGAAAACGACACATACGAAATATTGCAGTCTCGGTTATACTGAGACTGTTCATGAGCGGTAGTGAAATATGCTAGCTACCGCTCTCGCCCTCTAGCCCCGGGTTGAGCAGAACTCAATATTAATGAAATCAATAGTACAAAATGTTAACCATCCCGAAGATGGCATGCATATGGCGGTGGACATGGATGTCGTACGGCGTATGGTCCCAGTATCTAATAAAATTAAATGCCCCGAAAAGCGAAATAAACATAATGTAATTTAGTTGGGAGCAGCGGTTATGAAGCCTGCATATCACAAGTAACAGTCAAAAGACTAAATTAAAAAGCAGACAACATATCCTATAAGTGGTTAAACAATACCCAGAGCCTTTAATCGGCCGGAGTAGTGGAACCACTGAATCGAAAATTAAGTAAGAAAACAAAAAGATATGAAAAAGTACCACCGATAATTAAATATAAGTATCGGGCTCAGCGATCTCCAAAGATCGAATGAATAACTGTACTGATTGCTAGCGCGAGGAGATGTTTTACTGCCGCCACACTGCACAAGCCACGCCACTGTGCTATAAAGTTGTTCGTTGTTTCTGTGTTTGTTTGTGGTTGACTGCCGTCCTTGCATGCTACTTTTCCTGTTCGATTTTTATATCTATATCAACTGATTGACTAGGCGTCTGTCTAATTAGTTGATATTATGCTTTAGTTGATATTATGCTTTGTATTAGCTTTTAAGTCAGGGAACTCCGGCAAGTGTCCCTTTAATCTAAATTGTCAACTGTCCCTTTAATCCAATTGGCAAGCGTCTCTTTAATCAAAATTGGCAAAGGTTCGTTTAATCCAATTTCACCATATGTTCTGGTTTGTTTATTCACAATAGTCCAAATAATCCATTGTCACTTTTATTATAGATGAGCACAATACATGCTATCCTCTCACAATATATCTTTAATTCCCAGCATACACATGTTTCCATTTTATAAGGAACCAAATTCAACTCGGAATACTGAATACTGAAACCAAACAACAACACCAAAAGGCTGTATTTATACTGTCATAGAATGTCATAGAACATTAAGAATATTCCAATGAGATAAACAAGTTATTTTTAATTAACCTTGACATATTATAGGTAGGGCGGATGTGTAGGATTTCTTAAGTCAGGGAACTCTGACTCTTCTTTCAGATAAATTCATTAACTGGAACTTATTAGGAAGATCGAAGTGAGATCATCCCGATATTTTTTCAATAAGAGACTTATTCTGGAACGTAGTACGAATATTGAGGTCAGAGACCTAGACTATACATGCTGCAAATGTCAATAAATATCAAGTGTTCATCCCTAGTGTGTTATTTACCGTTTTATTGTGACATTTTCAAAATAAAATACAGTCACGCAAATGTCTAATATACCGAACATCATTAACTAGGGGAAATGATACCAATCACTTTAACAGTGATAGATGCTCCGTCAACATACCTCCTGAGGCAATCGACCTAACACGCTTATACCATGAACACGCGTGCAGCACAATCATATGTATTGATAGATATCTAATTTAAACAAATGTTTTAAGAACATGAAATCAGTGTTGCTGATTGTGAAATTATACGTGACATGAAAATAGCGTAAACATTAATTTAGTATCTGTTTCAGAAGATCAATCCCAAGAAGCGGTACTGTTTTGTACCGCTATTGAATTACGTCAAACATCTTGTTTCTATTTAGTTAATATTCAATATTAGTAATTGTGTAATGTTAATCAACATACTGTTCGTGTTTTATAACAGTATGTCGAACTTAATCTGTTATTATGTTAAACTTTTTCCCATTTCTCTCGGCAGCTATTTTACTCTTGCGTAAAACCTTGCTTGTTGTCATTTGATATCATCGTGTCGCAATGCGTATACTGTATACTGTCTAGTCATTTGTATAGTGATTGTATATTATAACGACTGGTCCAGACTAAATAATGTCAACCAGAGTATTTCCGACATTAATAGTGTGTCATGAACAACCTTAAAACAATGGCTGTTTTTGTTATTTAGCTACAGCGGTCATTTAAAGTCAATTACGTATTGTAACCACGTTATCATTATGAGATCAAAAATGAGATATAGGGTGCTGTAGAAACCACAGCGTCCGAACGCATTGGCATCGTAGGTCCGCAGTGTACTGCAAACAAGGACTTGATAATACAACGAAAGAGACAAAAAACAACAGAAAGGATGATGAAGACAGGGTTACCGACTTGGAACGGTCAGTAGGCAATAAGGCCTACTGGTTAGCTTGAATCGATTTTATATGCGCACAATCCTCGCTATTATCCTGTCTTCAGCGCCGAATTAGGTGGTATTAATTTAACAGAAGCAGTATTTCTGAATATAGAACTAGTGGGTAGATGCCGAATGAAGATTAATTTGTGATAAATTGATCGATAATTTACGTGTAAAAATATTAGAATTTCCCTGGTGAAGATAAACAATAGACACAGAGTGAAGTTTAAGAGGAAAAATAATGACTTTTGGTGTTCTTAATATACGACTCATGTTTTTATAAGGTGTAAACTGTTTAAAGTACAGCGCAAAACCACGCTAAAACAACGTCGAACGTCGCCATCTCTATAGGATGGGTGAAAATAACAACATTGATAACAACAACGTACTTTTCTGCCATTTTGCTTTCTTAGGTTATGTTTCTTTACAACTCATATATTTTCAGAGCGATATGGAAATAAAAACCTTGATAATATTTTGCAGTTTAATAACTAATGTACATAATTTGTTGTATGCACTTAATTAAACCGCAGTGTTTATGGAAATGTTTGGTCTGGAAAATTCGACGACTCGGCTGTTGTTGATGTTTTTGCTAAATCATAACTATTAATTTAGATTGTATTATCAGGTTGAAACGCTGTTTACATGTTTATATTCTGACCATGAAAACTTCTGTTTAAGGGTGTGTGTGTTTTAAGTTGTAATACAAAGCTAATGATAGTATTTATGACAACTTAGAAATTTAGGCCAGTGCCCTCAAAAGAAGATCAATACCACTACTCATTTACCTTATTTTTGAGATGTAAATAATCTGACGTTCATTTATCAATAAGGTCAAGTTGTAGGCGGTCACGTTTACATATTTTGTTCATTGTAAAAAACACTTCATACATTTTCTGTGCCAAATTTTGATCAGATGCGAATATGACCTTATGATTGAACCTACTGAAACCCCGACCATAGGAGGTAGGTTCATGAGCTTTTGTCCCTCGAGTTTTCTGGTCGTACCTTAGATTGGTTTTCTCTTTGGCTGCTACTGCTGTGGTTGTTCAGTACAATTATGGATACATCCTGAGTTGTTTCGTATTTTGTATTTTATATAGCTTTACAACATCTTATGTTTATTTTGTAATTTTCTCTGGATGTGGACTTTATTGTTAGAGAATTCCTTTTGATGGGATGAAGTTTTGTTTACACTGTCTTGACTATATGAGCGCTGAAGACAGGATAATAGCAAGGATTGTGTACACATACAATCGATTCAAGCTAACCTTTAGGCCTTATTGCCGGTTGACCGTTCCAAGTCGGAAGCCCTGTCTTCACCACCCTTTCTGTTGTATTTTGTCTTTTTTTTTATTGTATAATTAATTAAATATTGCTTCCTGTTTGTAGTACAGTGCGGACCTACGATGCCTTTGAATTTGGACACTGTGGTTTCTATAAGACCCCGTATCTCATTTTTATATGTCAACCCACCCACTCTCACACACATAACACATATTAGATAACTTCCAATGACTAACTACAATTCCGTATTAATGCATTCACTTGATTCATTCTGTCGAAAGCAGTTAGCGTTTAATTTCGTATACAGGGAGAAAACCTAAGACATCCAGTGTGCCTCAACAATAGAAACGTGCTATTCCACTGTCTGCAAATACATTGATGGTAGCACTGATTTTATCAGTATCATTCTCCCTCGGTACTTTATTTCTGATACTAAAAACATTATTGCATAAACTCGGGGAACCGTCGGTTTAATATTAATTACAGTGTCCTTTTCAGTACAAACAAATATGGAATAGACGATTACTTTTATTTTCACTGGGTTATTCTTCTTTCAATAGAATACCCTGAGAGATTATTTAACTGCTGCGCTTGATTATAAAGAAATCCTTCAGGAGATGGTAAATGAAATTTCTTTCATAAATGAGCTTATTTATTACATTGTAATATGTATTTGGTATACGTTTTGCAACGAGAATTTCATTGTAATTCCAACTCATTGACATGGCGTGTATTCAAGCAATACTGTGAATCCTTTTAAGTTAAAGTCAAATATAATTATCTATAAGCGAATAATACACTTTTTCAAAATAATAGCTAAAATATGTGTATTGTCCTTTTGTAACTCATTTGTAACTACAGATATGTAGTTTATGCATGTGGCGTGTATGTAAACTCTGAAATACACAGGTGTCGTCAAGGTGTAAAAGGTTCGCACTTCTTTTTAGTAATCCAAGGACCGTGCGTTTCATCCCAGCCAGGACCACATTTAGTTTAATTCTCGAAATACTTATAAAAGAATGTGTACACCTGACTTGTCTTTTGGGTGAGACTTAAAACCGAGGACTGGTCGCTAAACTGCCCAGTGCAATAAAGCGGGGTTGAATAAACGCTTATACACACGCTTTGGAATACCTAATGACAATTCGAATGATATAATATTATATGAGAGCTTTTTTAACACATGCAGTTTAAAAACAAAAGTATATAATTATATTTACAAAATATAACACACGGATATGTTTGTAACTTTCCAATATTTGTTTGTATTATGCAACAATTAAAATATTCATCACAAAAAAATGAATCATTATATTGGCGAAATTCAACACTAAATGTCGATGATTTGCCGTCACGAACTCATCAAAACTCGCATTTGCGCAGTCGCTACATTCGAAGTTCACAGTAATCTATTGATGTTTCTGGAGTTAGTAAATCATGTGTGATTATGAAAAGTATAAGATATTTCGGCAATAAAAATGCAATAAATCACTATCACTTTGTCAATCACTATCACTGTGTGTCTACAATTCTCTTATAGTTGATAATGTTATTTTTTTCTGCTGGCTTCCAAACCATGTAGGAATACGTGGTAATGATAGAGCTGATAGTGCTGCTAAAGCAGCATTAAGTTTACATACACTTAACAAAATTCCTATTCGGTCAGTTTATATTGTATTACTATTTTTATAATAATGCATGTATTAACACGAAATTTCACATATCGATATTTGAATAGGTACTGCAGCTAATTATTGATTTTTTTCTGGCCGGCTCGCTGTCAAATTAAGCGTGTTAGGCGTGTTGACCAATATAGCACATGTTGCACGTGCAGTTCATGGACACCAATATGCACGTGTTCATGTACATTTTTGTCATTGCTGATGATTTTCCTACTTGAAAAACACATACCATGGCGAGAATGACACAAGAGGAACGCGGCCGAGCTGTCGGAATGTTACAGGCCGGAACACCTTTACGACAGGTGAGTTTTATTTTTTGAAATTTTAAAAGAATATCGATATAATTTATTTGTAGCTATTATTTTGGTGGCTATTTCCGTTTTTAACTTTATTTCAGGTGGCAAGAACCTTCAATCGGCGGCTATCCACCATCCAAGCTCTTTGGGCGAAATCAACCAAACCGGAAGTGTCGCTGATCGACCCCGACGGTTCAAACAGAGGTTGACAACACAACGGCAGGACAGATACATGATCGTATCACATCTCCGTGATCGTTTTCTACCAGTTACAACGACATCTAGGCATACTAGGGGGACTCATGGACGTCATGTATCAACTCAAACCGTACGAAACCGGTTACGTGACGTCGGAATTCGATGCCGTCGACCTCGGTCCTATCTTAACGAGGAGACACCGTCAAGCTCGTTTAGCTTGGGCTAGGCGACATTTACGGTTCACCAGGGCCGACTGGGCGAATGTTCTTTTCGTCGACGAGACAAGGATTACATTGCGTTGTGCCGACGGCCGCAAACGCATTTATCGCCGGCGTGGTGAGAGAAACAGCGCCAATTGTGTTCTTGAGGCGGACCAGTTCGGGGGAGGATCCATTATGATATGGGCGGGCATTTCGATGTACACCAAAACACCGATCGTGTCCATACAAGGCAACATGAATGACGATATCAGACGGACATCATTCAACCTGTCCTTATACCACACATTGCTGCAAACCGTGGTATGCAACTCGTCCAAGACAACGCTCCGTGCCATGTCGCCAGAGCAACATTGGCAGTGTTACAGGCCAATAACATACGAGTCATCCATTTTCCTGCAAAAAGTCCTGACCTAAACCCAATCGAGCGTGTCTGGGACTTATTAAAACGAAAGGTACGGGCCCATCCTCAGCAGCTGAATCTACGGGAATTGGAGCGTGACGTCAACCGCGTTTGGAGAAATATCCGTCAACAGTATCTTCACAGATACATTGTATCAATGGGGAGTGGTTGTCGAGCCGTGATTGCTGCCGGTGGAGGGCATACACGCTATTAACATACTACAGACGTCAATTAACACGATGTTGTGACTTTTGAATTACCGCGTCGCCTTATTCATTCCTGCAGAAAATGTCAACTCTTTATTTGTTTGAAATGAAATTTTGTTTGTTGATTTGTAATGAATTTCGCTTTCTTATGCGATCAATAAATTCACGAAATTGAATTTATTCTTTTTTTTAATTACAATTTATTGAGGTGACCGATTAGGAATTTTGTTGAGTGTATATCTAATACCAAATTACCTTATACTGATTTTAATAGTTGTATTACCACATACATTCGTAACTCTTGGCAAGCGCTTGGGATTTGTCAGTTAACAATAAAAAACTCCATTCAATTAAACCGTTACTCGGAGAATGGCGTTCTTCTAGTAGACCCATTGGTCGAGAAGTTGTCCTAGCCCGATGCAGGATAGGGCATACACGTTATACTCATTCATATTTATTACAAGGTGAGCAATTACTAGAATGTATACCCTGCTTTGCACCGTTAACGGTCAAACACATCTTGTTGGAATGTCTAGACTTTGATCCTATTCGTCAAAGGTACTACAATGTTAATACTATGAAAAAGTTACTTGATACTATAGATTATAGTCTTGTTTTAGATTTCCTGAAAGAAATCAGACTTTATAAATCATTATAATACTCAGACTTTATAAATCATTATGATATGTTCTTATATATATTTACTTGTTTATACACCCGTTGACGGGCATTTGTTGATTTACATTTAAACATAGTTTATATTACTACCGTATCATCATTTGTAAATAGTTTTATCTTTATATGTTTACATTAAGTTTTATTTACTATTTCATTTCTTCATCTTTCATCAGTTTTTGCGCACAATATGACCTATTTTTGTGTCGACGTGACGTAAAACACCATTCATTCATTCTATCATTGTGTCCACGCATGTACGTATATGTCCTTATAGGTAGCATTATGTAGGAATTAACAGACTGTATGTAGTCTTCTAAATAAATGTCTTCCTTTTATTCTGCAGATGCTAATTTGATTCCTTTCATATATGTATATGCTCTTTTTCCATTTTTAAAAGGTTTCCAAAACCGTTACTTTATGATTTTATATTTGTCTAAAGTGTATAAACCTGTGATACAAAGCAACAATGTGGGACGTACGTCATACTTCACAATATTTGTAATAATTGCATATTGGTTTGTAAAAGAGCTTAACAGTTCAATTTTGGAAACGCGTTAAAGATCTACAGTTGACGTACTGTACGTGACATCAAGATCTCATCAAACAACAAACACAACAAATAGAGAAAGGTAGCAGACTCGTTTTTTTAATACTGTTTTGAGATGTAATATTACTTGCAACATCTCTAACGCCCCTTGTACCATCTTAAGCGGTATTCTACTTTAAAGCCATAAATATTTTTCTCAGTCGTAGGAATTCATTGATGTCAACAGACACAAGATAGGTTCAAAAGTAGAAATGAGTGGTATTTAAAAAGTTTAAAAACCTCGTTCCGCGTGTTCATGTCAATACAATACAAATACTTAAAAGCAATATATCAAATAAAAAATGTATCTTTAACCCATTCTTCAGCCATCGACAGTTCATTGATTCTAACAAAATCGATGTATAGCATTTAACTTGGCTCTAAACATGTTGTCCAATACTAAAATGTGTGAGATTCTAAAAACAAATCCGATGTATAAATATTAAATGATAGTCTTAAATTGCCTTATGAATATGATTTGCTTGATTTGTTTCATGACTGTGAGATTAGCTTTATGCTTGTAACGAATATGAGATTATCAAGGAAATAATTCGTAAAATCGGTTGCATATGAAGTCTAAAAAACGACATCGTTGAATGCTTGAATATTCATCACCGTTTTTCCTTCTCATTGCATAATTAAGTAGTCAATAGAATTTTATGTGGATCTTGCATTGTGGGAAATGACACTCGATTACTTCCAAAACTTCTAACAATATGGAATCACGTTCAACCGATTTACGAGGAAGGTCAGAATCTAAGTGTAATTTTGCTGTTTCTAGGATAATAGAATATATTTTGTCCATTCCTCCCAGCTATGTATACACACGTTTGCCATCTATGTAGGAGCAATTGTATCTCCGCAGCAAACCACTGACTAAGGGTAGAACTGTTTTACAGAACTAAACCGGTTTACAGAACTAAGGATCTGTAAAACAACCGTAATCAAACCATGTCTAGTATTTTGTATCAGAAAGCACAGAACAGCAAACCTCACTCTAACCTACTGACAATCCATTAACATGGGAGAAAATAATAAAGGAATCCCTGTCATGGTATTCTGTTACAAACTAGACAATATTAATAGGCCATATACGTGTAACAAAGAGACGATCATGTATATAAAAACATGACAAATAGATAGTAAGCCATCTATAATGAACTAATTTACTTGTCATAAGTCAGAGAAACAACAGAATAACACTTTAAGGGATGGACAAGCACAGCATTGAAGACGAAAATCAAAAGGTACCGTCATTAACGGCAGTTTAGACAATTATACTATGTGGACTTGCTATGAAGTTTGTGAAGCACTCATCTTCCTATTAGATACTATTTTCGTCAGGTATGGAACCACCGTTTATAGACAAATTGTTGGTATCCCTATGGAACGAACTATGAACCACTTGTCGCAGATTTGTTTTTATTTTGCTATGAAAGAGATTTCATGTTGAGTCTTTCACCAGATACCCAGGCAGATGTTATTGAAGCCTTTAATGACACCTCTCGGTATATGGATGACATATTGAACATTGACAACCCTTTCTTTCCAACTATGGTTAATAATATTTATTCTAAAGAACTTCAGCTTAACAAAGCTAATATATCTGATAATAACGTTTCTTTTCTTGATTTAGATCTCTCGATTGAAAATGGTGAAATAATTAGCAAAATCTTTGACAAGAGAGATGATTTTAATTTTGCCATTGTTAATTATCCCCACTTGGATGGGGATGTTCCACGAGCAACTTCTTATGGGGTGTATGTGTCTCAACTTTTTCGTTTTTCAAGAGCTTGTACTCGAGTTGAGGACTTTAATATTCGTAATCTTTGTATAACTAAAAAGCTACTCAATCAGGGTTACGGTTACTACAAACTTCGTAAAACCTTTGTAAAATTTTGTTATCGTAACCCTGATTCTTCCAAATATAAAAGTAATTTAAGGACTCTTCTGAGACAAGGACTATCACAACCTGACTTCTAGGCTATTGTTTTTTTTTGTATTATATTTACACGAGCATATTTGTGTTTTACTTATATTGCCTATTGATGCTGCCTTGTTGGTTAGAGATTAGATCGTGGCGGGGATTTCTTAATTTAAACTGTCTTGTTTTAATGGGATGACAGTAGGGTAAGTGTGAGGTTTGGTGCACCCTAGAACCGGTTTAAACCCCCCAGTGGCCTAATTTGCCACTGACCGTTCCAAGGCGGTAGCCCTATTGTAAACGCTTTTGTGTTTGTGATGTCGTTGCATTTATATTACTTTTGCCTTCTTGTTTGTCTGTTTGCGTGTTTGTTTCTGTGTTTTTGGTTGACTGTCCTCCTTGAATGCTACTTTCCCTGTCCGATATTTTTATATTTCTTTCCATGGTGATGTGATTGATAAACTTCGTAAGATTCTTGGTCATGATCACTTTCATACAATCTTTGTTAAACTTGTTAAAAAGTTTATCAAAAGAGGTTATGACCCTATCATTTTGCAACGTACTGCATGCTTGGTGGTGGACCCGTTTACAGTTCGCCACTATGCTTTCCTCTTTAATTGTACGATGACCGAACAGGCTGTGGACCCTATGATGATGCCTACCTAAAGCCCATTGAGACGGCGGCGTTTGATGTTTGTCTATGGTGTTTCTTGTCGTGTCCTTAATGGTTTATTCTCTTGTTGCTCTGGCTTCTGCCAAGTCATTGAGTACCTTCATTGTGGCTTTCTAGGCTATTGTTTTTTGTATTATATTTACACGAGCATATTTGTGTTTTACTTATATTGCCTATTAATGCTGCCTTGTTGGTTAGACATTAGATCATGGCGGGGATTTCTTTATTTACACTGTCTTGTTTTAATGGGATGACAGTAGTGTAAATGTGAGGTTTGGTGCACCCTAGAACCGGTTTAAACGTTCCAAGGCGGTAGCCCTATTGTCAACCCTTTTGTGTTTGTGATGTCGTTCGCATTTATATTACTTTTCCCTTCTTGTTTGTCTGTTTGCGTGTTTGTTTCTGTGTTTTGTGGTTGACTGTCCTCCTTGAATGATACTTTCCCTGTCCGATCTTTTTACATTTCTTAAAACGGGACAGTGTAAATAAAACCAAATCCGCCAATTTCAGTCTATATCCTAGACTAGGCGGCGTTATTAAGTAATATAAGTATAACACACAGATAATCATGTATTTATGAATACATAAAGTATTCAAAGACTTAAAAGAAGCTTGAGCAACACTATAATAGACCATAAAGGGCACGGCGAGACAAGATTGGAGACAAACATAAAACTGAACCTTCCTTTCGGGATTTAGGTAGAGGTCATCATATGTTCCACAATCTGTCCGGTCATCACATCTTACAAATTACACTCGAAGACTATCTTTTTTTCGAATATAGATATATGCGTTTTATGTGGATTTTCGTTTGTTTAGTTCACCCGAACGTCATCTGAAGTGCATATGAAACGCGCGATTTCGTTGGTTGAATTTAATTGATCTTCTCATGAATATTAATTAGATGATAGGTCGATCTGACCGACATCCAAGGGAGAGTTGTCAGATCCTATAGCAGAGAGTATCAAAGCGTAATTTGGATATGATTTTAATGAGATTGAGATACTACCAAATTAATAGTATGAAAAAGTTATTTGGTATACTTTATTTCCGTCTTGTTTAAGAGTTGTTTAAGATTTCTTAAACAAATCTGGCTGTATAATTTATACTATTTTCATCTTTGCGTTTAGGCTTCATAACCGCTGCTCCCAACTAAATTCCATTATGTTTATTTCGCTCTTCGGGGCATTTAATTTTATTAGATACTGGGACCATACGCCGTACGACATGGGGAAGAAATATACTCCATGTCCACCGCCATATGCATGCCTTCTTCGGGATGGTTAAACTTTTGTACTATTGATTTTATGAATATTGAGTTCTGCTCAACCCGGGGCGTGAACGGTAGCTAGCATATTTCACTACCGTTCATGAACAGTCTTAATCAAACCGAGACTGCAATATTTCGTATATGTCATGTTCGGCCGTTTCCAAAGATCCCACTCTCATACTTTTTTAGTATATGTTTACATTGATTTGAAATGACTTACTATTTTAATTGTTTCATTTTGTGGTGGTTTCTGCGCATTCTATGTCATATATATGTGTCGATGTGTCATAAAACACCATGCATTCAATCTTTCCCTCAAACTAACCCTACGTATCGCCAAATATGTTAGGTTGATACAAGAATCGGTTTTCCCTTATGTATGCATTCGTTACTATTAAAGATGAATGGCCACCCTTTTTTAAGTATTATCAATTAATACATTTAACTCTTAAACATCATATAAACATTTCTTGATTATCCCGGAGAGAAACATATATTTAAGTCCGCTACTAAGTTGTATGTAAAAATAAGTATTATTTGCATGACGCTGATACTACTTTTACCACTGCGTGACTGAACGTGGAAATGAGGTAAATCTGAATTGTATAGCTGCACAACTGTTGTCAGATAATTGATAATTGTGGATTAATTTACCTGATCAAAGTTTTCTACGTCATCAAATAAAATTTTATTCTCGCTTTTCACAGATATGGCAATGTTTGAATTGTAAATATATATTGTGTATTGATTTCGATTTAAATAAACATAAACATGTTCATGAAACAAAACATGACCGGAGAACTTTAAAATCGTTGCTTTGGTCTGCTAAAATAAGAACTCTTAAAGAAATATAGATATTAAAATCGAACAGGAAAAGCAGCACTCAAGGACGACACTCAATCACAAACACACATAGAAACAAAAAACAAATTTAAAGATGAATAAAAGGCCAAGTAAGACATCAAAAACACAAAAGGGTTGACAATAGGGCTACCGCCTTGGAACGGTCAGTGGCAAAAAAGACCGCTGGGGGTTTAAAACATCAGGACAATATTGTCTTATCGTGCCCTTAATGGTTTATTCTCTTGTTACTCTGGCTTCTGCTAAGAAAAGGTTTGGATAATCTTCAAGCATTCACAGAATACAGTCACTCCAACAAGTATTGCAACGCAAAGGTGATTCAAAATGTACATCACAAACACATTAAGTAAAAAAGCACTTCACAAACATATAAGGGATGACAACAGGGATACCGAATTGGAACGGTCAGTGGCAAAAGGGACCACCAGGGAGTTTAACCCGGTTCAAGCGTGCACCAATCCTCATTCTTACTATTGCATCACCCCTAAACAACAGGACAATGTAAATAAAAAAATTCCCGCCGAGTTAACCCCTTACATTTAAGAAAGCATTGATAGGTATTATAAGAAAAAACACAGAAAACTTCATGTATGTAATATATCAATCAATAAGTTAAATCTAATAAGCTAATTTCATATGTACTCGATGACTCGTCTGAAGTCAGAGCATCAAGGGGAAAACCTTAAAGGGTACAACAAAACGGAGAGAAGGACATTCATCATACGGTTTCCGCCTTAAAGGATTTAGGAACACGTTGTCATGGAGTCCACCGCCCCTCCGGTCGTTGCACAATCACAGAGGGAAGCATAATTGCAAACTGAAGAAGTGTCTACAACTAAGCATGTAGTTCGTCGCAGAATACTTCAGTTTATAAATTTTCTAATAATTTTAATAAATAACTCATTCAAATTATCACGACCGATAATCTTTGTAAATCACATCTCCATAAATGACGGATTGTGATAAACCTTGTCAAAGAAGTGTTTTGAGATTGCTATTATATTTGTCGAGAAGATCAGTGTTACGATAATACAACTTAGAAAAAGTCTTACGTAACTTATGGTAAAGCTAACCCTGTTGGAGACGTTTTTCAGTAATTTAAGATTACGAAGGTTGAAGTCCTCAAGACAGCTACAAGCTCTGGCAAAACGAATTAACTGAGAAATATATACGCCATAAGAAACAGTATAGGGAATATCAAAATCGTTTCTCTTATCATAAATTTTAGTTATTTTCAATAGAAAGATGTAAATCAAGAAACGGAGTGTGACAGAATCAGAAACGTTAGCTTTATTTAGTTTTAGTTCTGGAGGATAAATGTTAGGAACCATAGAAGAAAAGAAAAGATTATCCAAATTATGTATATTATCCAGATAGCGTGAGGTGTTATTAAAAGTGTCGATGACATCAACTTGTGTATCTGGAGAAAGGCCTAGCTAACATAACGTCAGGTTCGTAGGGATCACTGTTGGTAAACAGATGCCCTAATGTTGTTACAGGCTAAAAAAAAGTAGCTTGTTTCAAAGTTTTTCGTATAAAAGCTATTATATTTTTCTTTTATAAGGTTATGCGGTAAAGTAGTGTAAAGTGTAGAAATGTCATAAGAAAATAATGATGACACTTGAGGTAGATTACGTAGTTTGTTAAGAACTTCGCCAGAATATTTTATTGACCAGAATAAATTGATACCAGAGTTTTCACAGGCTTTCTCACAATATCTTTTCGCATGCTCTTTAAATGCTGTGAGGCAAGATGTTATTAGTGTGGAGATACTGGTTGTGGTACATGCCTTAGTGTTTGCAATGAAACGGGTTTTATAAGGCTGTTTATGTAGTTTAGGGATCCAGCAAATTGTATAGAGTTTATTTCGTCCAGTTTGATCCCAAATTTGGAAATATGTGCGATACGGTCACGAATAGTATCGCTGTATTCGCTTTGTGAAAATCCTGCATGTAATGAAGAAAATAATAAATACTGATAAAGGAGATCCTTTAGAGGCAAAGAGAATAAATTAGAAGACTCGCTTTTATTAAGTCTGTTGTTGAGAGGTATTGTAGGAAGCAACACTTCTCATACACCTAGCACCGGATAAAGTGGTATTCTACTTCAAATGAAACTTGAAGCTATGGACGCACTAACTACCAGACTGACACAAATACACCACCCGGACATTGTGATCGTTATGTCGAGATCCGGCATGTCGGACAATACGAAAGCTCTTTTCCTGTTCGATTTTTAAATCTACTTTGTCTCTAATGGAGTAATTACTATTTAATTATCATCTATTTCCAAGTTACGACTAACACTTTGATTTCAGCATCTTGAATCAAAGTTTCGGTTTGTGATTGACGTTTTAAGTTTTACCCAGACTGAAGTGATTGAAAGACGACCCGTAGCGTCCGTTGACGTCATGGTTTGTTAAATTGTGTCCTAGAAATGTTCCTTGTTAGTGTATGGTAACAGATCTCGATATGACGCTAAAATGTTCGAAAAATAAATGTGACTTTAATAACATGAATTACATTTCTCGATTTTTAAGTTATCACGGTATTTAAATATGCAGTAAATGTTATAGTCTAGGTACGTAAACACTTTCCTGTCCAATACTATACATTATACTAGAATCGTTTTTTTGATAGAGCACACCTCTATGTGTGAGTGCAATTCTAGACTATTGTGTTAGTTGAAAACTGTTAAATATATAATAAATAAACAGATAGATAGTAACTCTTCTTCAAATTTTCGAACACTTGTTCTTTTTCAAGAAAAAGCACAGAAATACAACTTTAAGTAAAATCCATCCTTTTTTTTTAAATGGCTGTTGTTATGATAAAAAAATACCAAAACGAAGTCACGTCATTGCCTGTATGACGTTAGGTAAATGACGTTACGTCGTTTCCCGCAACACTCCTTCTACTTCAGCAAAAATCGATTTCATGAACACTATACACTAAATATTCATAGAAGTATTGAATTCAATTTACAATTGTCTCTCAGTATTCTTTAAAGATTAGAAAGAATAAGTATCATAAGTTTCATAAACAGTGATATAAAATTAAAGTGTGCTTTTCACTAATTCCTGTCAGTTAATAGATTATCTTGATGTTGCAGCCTCTGGGAAATTTTGTGTCTAGTTTTTTTATCCATTGATCTTCTATCATGTGTCTATATGTTCGACCTTCACTGAAAACGCGCTGTAATACCGTTACTCCCACGTCTATGTCTTTATGACCCTGCAAATGTTTCATTATGGGTGTGTCGGTCTGATGGCGTACATCTCTAAGGTGTTAAATATATACTTATACTGACTTCCGCCTTTGAATATTTGAAATAATATGCTAACATACACTTTACTATTTAAACACTTTGCTCATGAGTCATTATGACTTATTGTAAAACACTGAACTTATGTGGTGATGGCCTCGATCCCACTAGAACTATTACGAGGTGAATATAGAATCTTCACCTTCTATAATCAAACATGTATATTTGAGAACACAGTGCATACGTCAATAACCAAGTTACAGAATCCAAAGATAACACTGATAACGTGTGATTTGGGCATTTTCAAGAATTTCAAAACACATTAAAGCAAGAGTGTTGTTGCCTACATCTGAAGGTAATTAGCATTATTTAATCAACACATATTAACAAAAAGATCAACGCATGAAGGTAATTTGTATTAATTTAATCAATAAATATTAACAAAAAGGTCAACGCATGAAGGTAATTTGTATTAATTTAATCAATAAATATTAACAAAAAGGTCAACGCATGAAGGTAATTTGTATTAATTTAATCAATAAATATTAAAAAATGTCAACGCATGAAGGTAATTTGTATTAATTTAATCAATTAATACTAATAGAAAGGTCAACGCATATTAATATTACTAATTTATACGCCATGTTGCCATTTGATGTTATTTGTGGCATCACTTGTAATAAAAAAGAGTATGATAATGAACCTTTGGAAACGGCCGAGCACGTCACATACGAAATATTGCAGTCTCGGTTTGATTGAGATAGTGAAATATGCTAGCTACCGATCACGCCCTCTAGCCCCGGGTTGAGCAGAACTCAATATTAATAAAATCAATAGTACACAATTTTAACCATCCCGAAAATGGCATGCATATGGCGGTGGACATGGAGTATCTGTCTTCCCCATGTCGTAAAGTTATACTTTAATATATTACTTACAATACTACACTATCTAATAGTATCAATTATTAAGCAGTGTTCTGTATATGTTTTTTAAAGTTTCTATCAGTTTAACTAAAATTAACAATCTATTTAATAAATTTAGATGTTTACAGTCACATAGCTTTAATTGCCTTCACGCTTACGTTGAACAGCTTAACAAATGCAGCGTAGTCTGTTATAGGGGAAAACTAACATTAATTAAGCATACATAAATAATAAGATGATAAATGCAATTACTTACCCAAGTATGTAAAACAGTTCAACAACGTATCTTCAACGTAGTTCTAAAGTTGTCCTTTATATATGGTATTGCGTGAGATAATTTCTAATAAACCTTCGACAATGATAAATTTCAGCAACTAACACACCAGTTGTTATAAAGTAGCTCTTGCTAATTTGTCCATCTCATTTAGCCTTGTATAAGTTGCAAACTTAAATACCACAGAGGCGAACTAATCGCATAGCCAATGACAGCATTTCTTCATTTATTGAACTTCAACAACCTGCTGTTGGATGTCACAAACCCGCTAACAAATACCACTAAATGTCTTATTTGGTCAACGGTCATCGGCTGATTTCGTAGCAGAGACGTAGGCTAACATTGTAACAAAGCTATGGCATTTTTGTCTACAAGGCTGACAACAATGCACGACAATGGGGTGCGTTTTAAAGGGACACACGACAATCGTGAAGTAGGATCAAGTAGGATCAATCATCATTTTCACCTCGATTTTAATAACCCAGTATCATTTTGACTTTAAATCTGCTTGCATATAATAAAGGCAATTTGACGTGTTCAGTGTTTCTTCGTTATTCTACCTTCAAGTAAGTTTTAAATATATTATTGTTGCAATATATTCACCAATAAGTAACATGCAAAAACAATTTGATTTGAATATTTCAAATAAATATTAACAAAGTTATATAGAAAAAAAAACAATGGGAGAGTGCGAGTTTCTTTTTTATTAGTTTTTTTTAGATGATTGCCAAGATTGCCGTTTGTTCATCTAAAGGTTGTTTCTAGTTTTATGCTATTGTTCCACTTTAGGAACCACATGGGTCATATAATCACAAATGTAATGAATATGATGTTTTTATTTGTTCTTCCTTAGGATTAAATTTAGTTTGTTTCACTTTATGTCTATAAGTAATATAGTATATATGCATATAGGATATATAGCAAAATATATATAAGTGTGCTAATATAAAGTAGCATATCAAAGAAATATCAAACGAGTTGATCATATTTATATTTTTTAAGAATTGGTAATGCAAAAGTTAAGATTATTAAAATGTTTCATATTTGTTTAAATGAAATAAACAATCATGCACTACTGTTTATGCCGATTGCAAATCTCTGATTTGATTGGATACATCTTGCACCCATACAACAATATGTATCTGCATTGAGTATAAAAAACATTATGCATCAAAAAGAAAGAAATACAACTAGTTAATTTGTGTTTTTAAAAACAAAAATGAAGCGTTGCTCTCTTTCATCCAAATTAAAGAAAATATATTATTTTTTGATTTGCAAATATAGTTATTTTACAGTTAATATTATATTGTTGGCGAGTACAAAGTACTTATAATTTAATCAAAAATATTTGGATAGGATATATTTTTATTATTATTAGTTAGCAACATTACGTGGTCCCGCCTTAATAACATTAAGCGATGGGAGAGCTTATATTAGCAGGACTTTATAAAGGATATTTCAACAATAAAACACGTTTAAAAACATGTTTACTGAATAAAATGCGATAACCTATGTAATATTGCCTATTAAATGTTTTAATTTTACAATATGCAAATTGTTTAAGCCGAAATTAAGGTTCCATTTCATACCCATTTTCGCTTCTTGGAGAAGGGTTTAGATGGGGTATGAAAGTTAATACTCGGACCACGTAATGATTTCAATCAAGAAACATTATCACTGACAGTTCTACTTTTCTTATTAAATATCTAAATATATTGTATTTCTTTCAATATTGTTCAAACGGGCGCACTTGATTTACTAATTGCTATATTTGTTTGTTGTATGCATAACATAAAGCACGAAAAGCAAAACATAGAACTGTGTTAAACGTTTAAAATTGACTATAAATAATAAAAATACTGTTTATAAATTAAACAACACATTTTAACCACTTACCTGATCTATTATTTAAAACACTGCAAACGTATCGTCCAATATATTCAGTATTGTTAGTTAGTTAAAACTAATCTTATATCCGAGTGGGATTTATTCTGTTTAAATATTATTTTATTATCTTAATACGTAGCAGTGAACGATACTTATTTGTTAAACTGTTATAAAGTAGCTGGTATAAATGAGTCCATCTTCTCTAACCCCGATGTTCAACGGTAGAGCCTTAAATACACTATAAATGCACACGTACAAGTCATCACCAATGACAACATTTCGTCATTTATTGAATTTAAATAACCCGCTGCCAAGGTAGAGTACATGAAGGATGTTACATGCGACAGACTTATTTGGTCAACGGTATCGGCAAATTGCATACCAGTATGACTGGATAAAAATTGTCTGAGCAGCCGATCGTATATGGCTGTATATGTATACTGAGCAAAAACAAAAAGTACCCCTTTTCCTTTCCCTTATTATATAGACATCTTATTATATAGACATCAAAACAGGAAATAATAAATAATGTATATAGAATAATTAGATCGACCACCACCAATATTCCATACAAAATATTTTTTGAAAAGTTCAGTACCAGTTCAAACCATGTATTTTTTGTAAAAACACACTAAATCTACGAACAGTACCTAAATGTGTCCAAGACAATATTCTCTGTACGTTGCTTCCGACAGAAATCACACAAAAACACAACACCGATTTACACCATCAGCCAGACAATTTTAGCTACTATCTCTGGTGGCAAATTCTAACTGGTACCATGTTATAGAGTACATTGTAGAGAAAGAAAAATTCTTGATAGCAGTGCCAACAGAGTAGTTGTTTCCTGTTATTGGAGTTATTTCCCACTTTAAATAAAAATCAGGTTTCTCTGAAAAATCGTTTTCTCTCAAACCTTAAGTGCTAGAAGTCTAATATGTTGCATGTGGCATAACCTTATGGTCCGCTTCAAACTAAATTAAAATGGTGACCCTGGGATCAAATTTGGCCCCGCCCCAGGTGCCACATATATACATCGAGTTATACAGGACAATCTGTTAATAACAATCATTTTCTGGAGAAACAAGAGCTAGCCGTTTATAATTTCGCATGTAGTCTAACCTTATAGTTCTCTACCAAATTTGCTAAAATGGTGACCCTTGGATCATATTTGACCACACCCTAGGGTTCACATATTTACGTAGGGTTATATATAAACATCTTTAAAAACAATCTTCTCTGAAACTACCATAGCTAGGCGTCTAATATTTTGCATGTAGCATAAGCTTATGGTTCTCTACTAAGTCCGTTCAAATGGTGACCCTTGACTCAAGTTTGGTCCTGCCCTGTTTGTCACACTATTTCATTGAATACATTCATTAAAGAAAAACCTTTAAAAATCTCAGAATCTACATGAGCTAAGTTTCTAATATTTTGCATGTAGTATAAGCTTATGAACCTGTAACTAGTTTATTCAGCTGACCCAGTCACAGTTTTACATAGAGTTATATTGCTTACAAGTCGCATATTTTATAAATCCACCCACTAAAACAACAAAGGAGACCGCTGCATTATCATGGCAAAACAATTTACGGACAAATTGGGTATTCTCATGAAACATTGGATAAAATACAAAGACTACTTTAACTTTGTCAGCAGCATTGTCAGCATTATAGACCTAAAATGAGAAGACTAGTCCTCTATACAGCTTATCAAACGCAATTGCACCGTTAACAATGTACAAGAAACTAAATAAAAAAATAAAATTCAATAGTCAATTAATGGTACAATATACAAACTTTTAGCGTGGTGAATACAGGGTAGGCGACTTGGAACGGTTAGTATGCAATACGGCATATTGGTTAACTTAAACTGATGTTATGTTTACACAACCTCGCTTTTAACCTTTCTTGACAAGACAGTTGAAATAAAAGTATATCCTATCAAAAAGAAATATTTAGCTCTAAAGTCAACACTTAGAAAAAATAGTAAACGATACAGTTAAATGTTTTTGTAAATATATATAAAAATACTTAATTAGAAACACCCCAGAATGTAACCACAATTTTACTGAATAACCAAAGCAGTTGCAGCAAAAGAGAAAACAAATCTCAGATAAAATGGCTTATATAATTAATTTTGAGTTGTTTGTTTTACTAATTTTCCCCCCTAATTTGCACAAAGTACCATATTATTGTAGAAGTACCGGTATGTCAGACTTAGTTTTCTGAGTATTCAAATATGTACTATCCCGATATCCTTGGAACCGGACCTTGTGTGTAAGACCTTTTTGTTGTTGTTTTAAATAATTTCAATGTTATATTGTATGCTTTTTATATATTGTACGTTTAATTTATACTATTATTTAAACGAGATATGAGTATTATTAATTGTCTTGTCTTTTGTTATCCCAACGACTTTACCAATAATTGATATTATTAATCAAAACGTAGCAATGGGATGGGAATATATAAGTCTTACAGACATGTTGCAACTCGTGACAGTCCATACATAATACCGTACCATTGAGATATTCTTCTCTTGGTACACTGGCGGAGGGATTATGCACCTTAGAACAACACACACATACACACATTTGTTGAAAAGAATGACTTTTGTGAACTTCAGACTTTTGCATTTTAGATGTATGCATTTCAACGCAGTCACCCTCCTTGAGCGCATACAGCCTTCGGCCAAGTGGATATCACAGTGGACTTGAAATCCGGAGAACCCGGGTTTAAGCCCCGCATGCACCACTGAGTTTCGTATGTGTGTTATTTGGCAAGACACTTTCTCCCGTGAAGACAGAGGTAGCCTCGTATGTCTGATGGGGACGTAAATTGGAGGGTCCTGTTTATCTGAGTCTATACTTCAAGTTAAAGAACTATAGTAATCTATTTGTTTTTAAGATTATTGCAGGTTCCCGGATTCCTACGTATAGCTCTCCCCTCTCTCTCTGGGTCGGGTCTAAATGACATATAGTATGTTGAGACATGTAATGTGTGGATAATCCGTTAAACAACATCCAATTCATTCAATTTTGCTTACTTTAAAGTGCATCTTCAATAATTTCATCCACAAAATTAAAGGTAAAAGTATACTTTTTGTCAACAAGGCAAATTAAATAAATACTAATATTGAGATCAATAAGAGACAGTTTAAGGCAGTACATATACCCCTGTATGATAGCCTTTGTCACTGTCGCAACTATCCCCGTCATTGGCAATTAACTTTAGATCTTTTTTAGGTAACTGTCAGTTTGCACTACCGTATTTCTGCTTGCACAAAATAGGTTATTACTATAATAAAATAAAAAGAATTTGTTAGGAAGGTGCTATTGTAACAACTGTACCAATTCTAACAAAATGTTTCCGTGGTTAGTAGTTAGTAAACTAGTATATGTATTACCCTTAAGCCTCCCAGTCTTCGATGTTTTTCGTGTAAATGCATATAATTTTATATATTTTCAATTTGATATACATACTTCTTTATTGTGATTTATGTGGGTGGGGTAATTCAAACTGGTGTTACCTGTGTTAACAGAGCTTCGTGTCTTTATGTGTAATATAATATTCAAAGTGTCTTAATCATAATAAGTATTGAATAACACTCACATTTCCCTTATCTAGAATCCTTTGAAGTGTTTTTGTCTTTTGTGGAATATAAGTATATATCAGAAAATTAAAATAATAGTGATGCTGCAATTATTTTGAGGAAGACCTACACTTCCTGTTCGATTCGTGTATCCGCTTTCCAAGCTTGCTGAACTTATATATGAAAGTAAAGGCATGAACGTTGCGTAGTACATACTTTCATTAATAATCTATCAAAACTATCCCTAATTCATAATATAATAATTAAATCATCGTAGAAAAGTTGTGAGTTACTTATTCTTACAATTGTATACATACACTTCTCAAAACTGCTAACTACACCGCTACGTTTTGGGTTATATATATCGATGGGTTGAATGTTTTTCAATAAAATAAAAAGGAAATACCAATTCAATCATTTTTACATCATTTCATTTTATTTTTTTCATGGGCAATGCTAGAACTAAACCACAATAAGCAATTACAAACGACCCATGTAAACACTAAAGTCACACTTTTCATTTCTTGTTCATAAAAGTGTGACTTTAGTGTTTACATGGGTCGTTTGTAATTGCTTATTGTGGTTTAGTTCTAGCATTGCCCATGAAAAAAATAAAATGAAATGATGTAAAAATGATTGAATTGGTATTTCCTTTTTATTTTATTGAAAAACATTCAACCCATCGATATATATAACCCAAAACGTGAGCGGTGTAGTTAGCAGTTTTGAGAAGTGTATAATGTAAACAAATATTCACATGCATAAAAATGTGTCAGTATTGGATGGGGTTATTTGACTTCCAATTTTAAGCAAAATAGTGATTTTAAGCAGAATGCAATGCTGAAACAAAGCTTATTTATTCTGTATTAAACTAATATGAAATATAACCTAAATTGCATATTTTATAAGTATATTAACAATTATCAAAAAATAATAATGTGCAAAAATGAAAATCCACAAGTTGATGCCAGAGTTACAATGGTACTCCTACTATTGTTCGAATTAATTATATAGTATCAGCTACCCGTTCCAGATTGATATCATGGAAAAATGTCATCTACAGACATTGTTCTTTCCAAAACATAATGGTAGATGTTGCCACCTGAATTGGTAGCAATATCGAAAATTGTGGGTCCTGGCTCAAGGCCTATTTGTGTAGGTAGCAGCTTTTGATTATCAAAATCATCAAATTACCTCCCTTTAAAGTTTTTATAGAATCCATAAAACATATTGCTTTTAATGGAATATTTAGCACTTAGTGCTTACAAACATCAACACTTTTTTTTATTTAAAGCACTGTTTAAGCTATCCTTCCTTCGCCTTCAAAAACTGGCCTATGGGAATACCAGCAAAAAAGGGCGGTACTTTCTTTTTTCGGTGAGTATGTACGAGGGACGTTCAAAATGTAATGTTATTCGTCCTAAAACTATTTAACTGCGCACGTGCAAATCGTGAAATTTCACGGGTTTATAAATCTATTCATTCTAACAGTAGGAACGCCAGCCCTAAGGCGTAGGAATATTTATCAAACAAGGTCACGTGATAAAATCGATAACAAAATGACATTATCGGGAAAATTGTCACTAGTCAGATTTCTTCACCTCTTATTTATAAACTGTGATTATAACAAAACACCATCACAGATCGTTGTTAAAGTAATAATATTCACAAACTACATTGGTCGAACAGAATTGGTGTACATTTCGTGTAATTCCCATTAATAGTTAAAGGTATTTTTCAAAGGAATGAATTTAGGTTGTTTTAAGGTTTAAATTGCCAAAAATGCGCTTTTAAATCAAAATCGATTTATTTTGTCATTTTAGAAGCGAGAATAAAAACAAATGCATGTACGCGTAGATAAATCTTTCCTCTGTCCATATGCAAATTTTTAATGAAATCGGAGACAAGTACTTTTTTTTCCCCAAAATTAACTAACATGACCCACGGACTCAAAGACGGCATAATGCATATACATTTACAGACGCGACCGGGTACACAATAAATGAAATAATTCCATTATTCCATTATTTCAATACATATATTTCAAATGTATGTATCCATGCATTCCAGATTAAATTTCTGATCTATACATGCTTTTGGTTTATGCCGGAGTGCTCAGAATAGGTTTTAACAAACATAATTGTAACGGTACGTCGGGAAAGGAAATGAGGATTGTGAAAATATATGTTGCAGTGCTAATTTTCAGAATCCGAAAAAAATGCAAAAAAATTAAGTTTTAACAGCGAGAATGATTTTTTTTTCACAAAAGTGTTCATTGACATGTCTACTATTAAAACCCAAAATTTAAAGTCAATCAGAAAAAAGTACTTTTTTTTCCCCAAAATTAACAAAGTACACCGTGTTCGCTAAAATATGAACAATCGCCTTTCGAAGTTAATGTACACGCGGGATATAAAACCATGAAATTGTGAAATCCTTTTTAAGAGATATATTGATTTCAACATTGTTCTGTATTTAATAAATTATTAGAGTAGAATGTTCACCGTTTTTCTCAAGGACACCATTACGGTAGTATCCCTGCAGCCCCGCCCCTCATTCCACCCCCACCACCCTCCATACCGTATTGATTAGGCTGCTAATGCGCAGTTTTAATCAAATTTGATTTATTTCATAATTTTAGAAGCGAGAGAAAAGAACAAAAGCATGTACGCGTAAATACATCTTTCCTCTGTAGATATGTAAAATATAAAAAAAATCAGAGGCAAGTACTTTTTCCCCCCGAAAATTAACAAAGTACACCGTAATCGTTTAAATACGCCGAATCGACGTTCCAAATCGATCTTCGCACGGAATAAAATTGTGGAATTATGAATTCATTTATAAAGATAAATCGATTTCAGCATTGTTCAGTAGTTGTTATATTATTGATGTAGTATGTTAACAGTATTTATAAGAGCAACATTACGGTAGTATCCCTCCAACCCCGTGGGTTTCCCCCCTCCAACCCGTACACACAATACGTTGAGTATTGCTGAGAATGCGCCTTTTATTCAAATCGATTTATTTCGTCATTTTAGAAGCGAGCATAATAACAAAATCATATAGATACATCTCTCCTCTGTATATATGTAGAATTTCAATAAACGGAGACAATTACTAATTAAGTAACAGGACCGTCCGACCCAAAGACGGCAACATTCATATTCATTAAGGAAAGACGACCGGCTACAGAAACAATTAAATAATTTCGTTATGTAAACACATATATTTAAAATGTATGTGTTCATGTATTTTACACTAAATCTTTTATCTATACATGCTTTGGGTTTATGTCAGAGTGGCCAATTTATTTTAACAAACAATGTTGCAACGGTATATCGGAAAATGAAATCATGATGGCGGCAACATACGTTGCAGAGTTAATTTTCGAAATCAGAAAAAGCGATAAACTAATATAACTTTAACAGGCAGAAAGAAGTATATTCTTTTAACTGTTTGTTTAAAACTGAGGGGGCGACTCGAGTTTTAATGAAAGCAAGATTGGCATGTGTCCCTTTAACCAAGTAAATAAATGACTGACGAGTAACATACATGCTACTGTCGGTAACAAACATGATTATGTGTAGACTCGAAGATTTCATAACATAAACGTGGACCTGACATTGTGTCAATGGAGCACTTGCCAGATTTGTGGTGTTGTGAAACACTGTACGCGTGAATCCAAAAAGTGCGGGTCGTTTATATTTATAGGGCATATATAGTTATATATATATTTATTTATATATATTATTCTTTTATATTTATATGGTCCCAGAACGCAGTCATACTCACTACTATATTGAAAGTAAATACTGAATATACATGTGCGATGCGTTACGATTTGTAGTATTTGAAAACAGACATATTAAACATTTCCCTGAACATATATACTATATTCATAGAAGTATTATTTCCTGGAAAAAAAATACATGTTTGTTTTCAGCAGTTGAAATCTACTATATTCTGCGAATATTGCTATTTTGAAAATTTGAATACGTCTGTTTTCATCAAATAGCATGTTTTGTTTGTTTTAATATATATATTTTTTAATTTATGATTTAAAAAAAAAATGGATGATCGGAATATGTCTTAGGCGACAGTATCGGTGAACAAAACCACTTGTTTTACTGGATTCAACATTGTGCAAGAAAATATTCATATATTATACCATTAATATTATAACATGTGTGTTGTAACATATGCTTATCCTTGGATAGTGGATGTCTGCAGGGAACTTGACCTTTTACCTAAAAATCAAACGATCATCCTCTTTCCACTGTCCTCCAATGAAGTTTCATGAAATTTGCTTTAGGTAAGAGGAAAAACTGTGTGGGCAATACTTTTCATTTTCCGGTCATGGTAACGGACCTTTCAACTACTGACTTCAAAATAAACAGGGATTATCATTTCACCAAAGGCATTTAAAGTATGAAGTTTTATGAAATTAGCTTCAGAGAAAGTAATAAAGAGTTTGTACAAAGTTTCGTCAAAATCCAACAAGTAGCGCAGACAAGATTTGTGACAGACGAACGGAAAGGCCAAATCTAATCTGTCTCACCTACCACTTTGTGGTGGAAGACATACTTATAAAGACAATATTTTAGTTCATATGTATACTTTATTAAGCAAATAATTGAGCGAACATAAACTTCAGCATTGACTCTGGCCAGTGGTGTACATGGAGTCTTCTTCCACATGACGTGCAGACTGAAAGAAAAGAAAGACATAGAATATAAAGTTAATATAAGTCGAGCAGTATTCAATTTGAATCAGGTGTTGCGAGAGGGATCTAGGGCATATTTAGGGGAATGGGACAGTTTAATATTTAATTATTGTTTAACGCCTCATCAACACGTTGTTTAGGTTATTTCGAACCGCCCGAAAGAGAGGAGGAAAGATACATAGGCATCCAGGAACCCTGCCCTACGCTTACTACCGATTAGATACCTATGGTTCTTTAACGTGCTTGGAGGGAGGACAGACTCCGATACACAGGACCACCCGGTTTACGTTCCCATCAGACGAACGAGGCTAGCAGGACACATCGAAGTAACCCAGTGGCGCCAGTAAGAATTGAATCCGTGTTCACTGGATTCAAAGCCGATATGCTATAAACGTCCCTTGACCAAAACTGAGTAAATGGCACATCAAGTAAAGGGTACATATTATATTGTGTATCATACGAGTATATGATTGAACTGACATGATTATAGAACCATTTTAATGTATGTTTCACACAACAGTACAGCAAGAATCTATTACAAGGAAAGTTAAACCTGACAGAGGGTGCAATGTTCTATAAGCCATTTTTACTAGAAGGGGAATAAAATACAAGTCTGGCCAAAAATCTAAAATTGTTCAATTTTACACGTTTTGTTCATAGGATATTTTACTTTAATGACTTAGTAAGGTCATTTTACATGGGGAGAAAATATTAATATACAACTATTTATTTTCTCTCTCAAAACCTGGTGATGCCGCTAGTTTTAGAAATAAAACATGATTAAATAGGGCAGTTGAGAAGACACTTTTGTAGATGTGTGGTCTGTTCTGATGTGAAAATGTGTAAAACAGACACAAGATTGGAAATTTGCTCTGTGTCCCTTTAATAAATTGAGGACCCATCACATAGACCAATTAGATGATGTAAAAAAGGGACACACGGCAATTTTGAAGTATTTATCAAGCTTTAACATTAGCATCTCCATTTGTTAACCTGGTAACATGTTAAATTTAAACCTGTTTGCATTAAAAGTTAAATAAATTATTATAGGTGCACTATTATCAACAGTAAGTAATGTGTAAAACAATTTCTTCTGAACTATTCTAATAAATAATATTAATGATGCACAAATGCAAACTATGCAGAAAAATTAACCGAACTCCAGAAGTTTTAAACAAATAAAGACTGCCTAGTGTCCCTTTAACACAACTTGTTTTCGCATGTATCCAGTACATGTAGTTTACACGAGCATAACACACGCTCCATTTAAAGAACTACACAAGTGCAAACAATTTTTAAAAAGGCTCTTACCTCCATATGATCCAATGGCATTTAATACGGCTTGACATTCTGAAATCGTCAGTATCAATTCACTTAGAGCTGCTCAAGGGCACGATTCACATTTGAGACCTCTCTGAAAACAACATCAATCCAATGTCAATGATCAAACAGACATAGTGTATCCTTTGTTATACATAATATAACATATTTAAAAAAGAAAAGATAAAATAACTAAATTGAATAAAGCATGAATACTACTTGTGCTCAATAACACTGTTAATGTAATAAAAACATCTCTCATCATTCATTATACATGTAAAATATAATGTAGCCCAACTGGAGATCCTATAAAATCATTGTTCCACTTTCACAGCATATTTCCAGCCCATGGAATAGTCATTTATTTTGAGACACACTGGAGGCAAGCGTAGTAGCTACACCGCCTTAAAGGCTTTTAAGTGAAATGTACTTTCTCGAAATTGCGTTGTTTTTTTCGCAACAGAATGTAAATAAATGTAAATTCAAAATCACTTCCTTGCCTCAAAACTTTACTGTACATAAATATGAATCTGACCGATTTCAGTCAAATGTCTATGGCAGATTACATTGTTTCAATGGTAGTTGTATCGGGTTATGTATTCACGAATGTGCGAGAAAATGGGGATAACATAACGATATAGAGACAACGCTAACTATTTACATTCATGCATCTGAGGGGTGGGGGTGGAGGGGGTTTCTAGTTTTCTAACCCCCTCCTTGTTTTCGGTATGCAAGCTCCATCTACCCCCACACCCCCATCTACCGTACTTGGGTGGGGGCGGGGTGCGGGAGACATTGATAGCATTTCTACTAGCAATTGTTTTATTCCACGAAACGTTCTACAGTTTACAGTACATCCAGTTACTGGAAAGATCGGAGTACACGAAAAACACTTATAGTGATTATGAACTTTCTATTATACACTATACACTACTTTTTTAGGCACTGTATTTGGCCAATGTCTAAATATGCACGATCTAAAAGGGGTGTGTACTGTTTATTAACAAACACATTTTAATGACAAAACAAATACCTTGATCATGGACCTCCAGCAGCAGACAATAATCCCAAATCCAACTTGCAACAACATGTCAATTTCACGTGTCAAGTTATGTCACGGTGACCTGTCAGTCACCAACACTGCATCGTGTTGACACATAATGGGACGTTATTTCGTCCGGTAAAGTATTAGTTTTTACATAATCTACGGTATGAAACACTGTACGCGTGTTATTAGACTCCATATGTACCCGTAGTGCTCGCCGACGTAGCGCGCCCAATTTCGGGTGTAAAAAAATGGCGTCTGTTTTAGTTGAAAATTCGTAAAATAGTCCGTAAAATACAAAGAAATAGTCCATGTTCGCGGAGTTAAAATGCGAACAGAACTGATATGTTATAGGTCCGTGGCGTTCCTACTGTAAATCCAATGATACCAAATACACGTGTGTGCGAATTTTATAAATAAATATTTTCAGTTCGTGAAAACAACTAGTCATATACACTGTAGTAAAATATGGTTGGAAAGAGAGCTGAAAATAGTATTCAAATACGAGAGTACATTAAGGCGCGTTGCAAAATTGGATTACGTGCAAAAGAAGTTTTCAAAGAGGTATTTGGTGTTTATGGAGATAACGAAGTATCTTATATGACTGTTACTAGATGAATTCGGAAATTCAAATCCGGCCAGGAATCCATTCTGGATGGCTTGAAATCTGGCAGACCACGCTCCGCCATCACTCCAAAATACATTAAAAAAGTCAAGCATATATTAAAGCAAGATTCGAGATTGACCATTCATCAGATAGCACGAGTCGCAGAGATCTCATCAGGAACGACCTATAATATTCTTAAGAATATTTTGAAAGTGCGAAGCATTTTAGCCAGATGGATACCTCAACTTCTGACGCAAGAGCAAAAGAGATATCGTGTTTTAGCTGCTCGTAAACTTTTAAAAATGTACCCAAAATACGACACCCGGACATTTGCAGACATAATAACAGGAGATGAAACCTGGGTGCACTATTTTGAACCACAGCGAAAGGTCAATAATTAGATCTGGGCCACAAAACACGGACGCAGGCCGTGTATTGCTAAGAGAACACGAAGTACGAAAAAGGTTATGTATGCAGTTTTCTTTACCAGCCAAGGTCCTGCAAATCAGGTCGCAGTTCCAAGAGGAAGGTCGGTCACTGGACTATTCTACAAACATTCTGTACTAACGAAACTAAAATCCTAATACAGGAAACGCCGACCAGCCACCGGAATGCGTCATTTCCAGCTATTGCATGATAACGCCCCTGCACACAAGTCGGCTGTTGTGAGGAATATTTGAAAGAAGAAAAGCTGACAGTTCTTCCACATCCACCTTATTCACCAGACCTGGCACCGTGTGACTTTTTCTTGTTTCCAAGATTGAAAAAACATCTATCTGGGCGGCGCTACACCTCGCGACAAGCACTCGGGTCAGCTGTGTATCAGTGTCTTGCGGGTATCCCTAAAACAGACTATGAAGACGCCTTCCGGAAATGGTTGAAACGACTGAAAGTGTGTATTTCTGTAAATGGAGATTACTTTGAAGGTATGAAATAAACCGAATCACAATATCATTTTTTGTTTTCATTTTATTTCCAAAACAACATTACTTTTTGAACGTCTCTCGTATACTAAATTCCAAACGCTGTCATATTATATTTTAAATGAAACTTTTCTTTTTTCATTGTTTGGCTATGCATTTCGTATTTGAACCGTATGCCAACATTACTGCACAACATTGTTGTTCAGTTTTTATTTGGATGAGCTATTTTGCAAGCTTGCTGCACGTGCAACTTGATTATATTTTTTATTTAAATAACCGACGTTTATATACATCCATTTAAATCCAGAGGTTATAATACAAAGCCTATTTGTTTATTACATTGCAGATAAAGAATATGATATGAATATGATATGGGTTTTTTTAAATATCATTTTTGCAGATAAAAATACTATTTTGGATACCCTTTGCCCATACTACACCACCCCACATGAAGACTATTTGTGATACCCTTTGACCATACTTCCCCCCCACCCACCCACCCACCCCAATCCCCATACTATCAATAGCAAGGATCAAGATTTTTTAAAATTGCTAAAAAATAGATTTCATTCGTAAAAATGTGTATGCTTTTATCCGAAAACAGATCGGGAATCTATTGAATTTGATTGTGCTTCTATTGTTCAATGGTGCAAATTTACAGTTTTGTTGTGTGACGTCAATATCGATCTATGCTATTATAATGTATACGACGACAGTTGTTGTTATTCATTATGTGGTCTGAGTATTAACTTGCATACCCCATCCTACCCCTTCTGCAAGAAGCGAAAACGTGGTTGGATGGGGTATGAAATAAAACCTTAATTTCGGCTTGAAATGTTTGTATATTGTAAAATTAAAACATTTAATAGGTAATTTTAAACTGGTTTTCATTTGTTTTCATTAAAAAAACGTGTTTAAACATGATTTATAGTCGAAATATCCTTTATAAAATCCTGCTCATATAAGCTTTCCCATCGCTTAATGGAATTAAGGCGGGACCACGTAACCTTTAAAATGATTTAAACAAATATAAGATAAATAAAGGTAATAGAATCATGGAATTCGTTTTATTATCCTCGTCAATGGAGGGCATCCCGCCGTAGACCTTACAATTTTCCTAATAGTTCATGCATTAAGTATCAGAAGACTCATGAGCATATGATAGATACTTCGATAAATACATAAAATAGATACAATGACGTGAGACATGTACGACATGTGACATCATAAAAAAATAGTTGACAACAGGGCTATCGCCTGAGGACGGTCCTGGCTACAAATCGTGTGGGGATGTGTTGGTTGTGTGTGTGAGTGGGGTGGGGGTGGGGGGGGGGGGTTAAACCAAGGTCAACGGTGCACCAAACTTCACTTTTACCCTAATGTCACCCCAATAACACGAGACATTTAGTAAAACATAAACATACTGTGAACATATGAAGTTTAAATGGTCAATTTATGACTCTTTTAGTCATATAAGTTTACTATTTTGTCATGTTTTCCGGAGTTTTGTTAATGTCAGCGTATACTTGCTAAAACAAAGAGTATGATAATGGAGATTTGGAAACGGCCGAAAACGACACATACGAAATATTGCAGTCTCGGTTTGATTGAGACTGTTCATGAACGATAGTGAAATATGCTAGCTACCGCTCACGCCCTCTAGCCCCGGGTTGAGCAGAACTCAATTTTAATAAAATCAATAGTACAAAATGTTAACCATCCCGAAGATGGCATGCATATGGCGGTGGACATGAAGGTTATTGCTTCCCCATGTCGTACGGCGTATGGTCCCAGTATCTAATAAAATTAAATGCCCCGAAGAGCGAAATAAACATAATGGAATTTAGTTGGGAGCAGCGGTTATGAAGCCTGCATATCACAAGTAACTGTCAAAAGACTAAATTAAAAAGCAGACAACATATCCTATAAGTGGTTAAACAATACCAAGAGCTTTTTATCGGCCGGAGTAGTGGAACCACTGAACCGAAAATTAAGTAAGAAAAACAAACAGAAATGAAAAAGTACCACCGATAATTAAATATAAGTATCGGGCTCAGCGATCTCCAAAGATCGAATGAATAACAATACTGATTGCAAGCGCGGGGAGACGTTTTACTGCCGCCACACTGCACAAGCAACGCCACTGTGCTATAAAAAAAGTATGATAATGGACCTTTGGAAACGGCCGAAAACGACACATACGAAATATTACAGTGTCGGTTTGATTGAGACTGTTAATGAGCGATAGTGAAATATGCTAGCTACCTCTCACGCCCTCTAGCCCCGGCTTGAGCAGAACTCAATATTAACAAAATCAATAGTACAAAATGTTAACCATCCCGAAGATGGCATGCATATGGCGGTGGACATGGAGTTTATTGCTTCCCAATGTCGTACGGCGTATGTTCCCAGTATCTAATAAAATTAAATGCCCCGAAGAGCGAAATAAACATAATGGAATTTATTTGGGAGCAGCGGTTATGAATTTTACATATCACAAGTAACTGTCAAAATACTAAATTAAAAAGCAGGCAACATATCCTATAAGTGGTTAAACAATACCCAGAGCCTTTAATCGGCAGGAGTAGTGGAACCACTGAATCGAAAATTAAGTAAGAAAACAAAAAGAAATGAAAAAGTACCACCGATAATTAAATATAAGTATCGAGCTCAGCGATCTCCAAAGATCGAATGAATAACAGTACTGATTGCAAGCGCGGGGAGACGTTTTACTGCCGCCACACTGCACAAGCAACGCCACTGTGCTATAAAAAAGTATGATAATGGACGTCCTAAAGTGTGTTAAGACACGAATGTGTCTGCCTTCCTTGTTCGTGGTTGTTTATGACCTTTCTCGGCATTCGATAAATCTAGGCATACTCCTTATAACATAAAACGGATGGCTGGGAATTTATCCTAAGTCGATTACTTAAAACGAGGATTGGATTCTCTGATGTACCATTAGTAAGAAAAACACGTGTGTATTTGCTAGTGATGGAGTCAAGAGTGGGAAAGCAATCGTTTAAACCGCGAGCTTATTTCAAATTCTGTGTATAATTCAAATTCTGTGTAAAACCGACAGTCGGAATTAAACGCATATTGTTTAATTTCTTCATCAGCCATCTTTCTTATCTTTACAATATTTTCCTTTTGTGAACGTTACATCTCTGTCCATTCATGTCCTTTAATGTCTTTGAATTGTTCTATGACATACCCACTAGATTACCAGATTTGTCAACTTTACATCCATGTCATTTGGGAAGCTAACTGTTTTCCCAACTCAAATAAAGACTACAGGCTGGGCCACTTCTAAATACAGCATGGGGGACGATTCGAATGCACTAGCCTCTGCGCGATATGACTTGTCGGAAAGTACCTCTAGTAAACCACTCTGGCCATCTACAATGTCATTTGTAGTCGTTGTGTCTTTAAATTCTTTTCTCACTTTTAGCAATCTGTAATTGTGAACTGAAATATTCATGAAACAAATTATCAAATATTGCTTTTATGTTTTACAAATTTGACATGGGCTTATAAGAACAACGTAAGCAAATTCTTCAGCATTAACACTGTCATAGCCTGGACAATAGAAACTGCCAATTCTCCTCATCCCTGACTATTTGATACATATTTTAGAAACGTCCAATCTTTACAAACCGTTAGATCTTTGTCACATTAGCCAAATTGCCAATTGAGCAACTAACAAACAACTTTTTCTTTTCATTGGTAAGTCATCAGCGGAATGCCAATTGGTACAACCCGTAGACCTGACGGACTTTGTCAATTGCTTGTTTTTTCATTGTTCACTGCTTTGTTCTTTGCATTCATCCATCATTTTACTGTTTTGAATTTGTTTTATTTTTACTTGAATGATTTTTGAAAACCGAGAGCTTACTTTATATTCTGTGCAAAATATCAATCAATCAATAGAATAATTAAATACTTGCCTCGTTCATTCCGTTTCAGAATATGTCACTTGAATCATCCCGATCATCCCGACCGTCCGCCATGTCACTGATCCAATGTTCACGCGCCGCTTTAAAAACGCGCCCATTTATCTAACGAACACGTAAGTAAGAAGTCATAATACAGAAGTCCGAAGACAAAAGTCAGAAGAGCGAAGTCATAACTCAAAATAACTAAGTCAAAATGTCCCTCCATACATTTCTTTACTTCAATTGATGCAATTACGGACCGATTTTAAAGTGACATAAACATCAACATGAGCTTTCTTAAATACATGTATTTGTTGTTTCTTCCTTGTCGTATATTGAAGTGAAATGTATAGTGCTCTATTATCATAGCACTAAACATGGGTTAAATCTGAAATAAGTCTACAGCTGTGTTGCGAGTTAGGTTACGTTTAAGTTGTGAACTGATAAAACCAGTTTTCTGTGTGCAACTATTTTAATTTTCAAACCAATTCCTAATAATTGAGCTTCTAATGAATCCTGGTTGGCACTGATGATTCTTGACTAAACCATAATTAACACATGACACATATATGTTATAAAAATGACAGCCCCCATTGCATGGAAAATATACTGTATTAAATGACAAACACATTATTTATTTTGATTTTCAAAATTACAATACTGTTTGATAAACCTACCAACATGTTTGTTTTTAACTTTTGTTGTTTTTAATACAGGGATTTCTATCCATTCTCCATGTTCACACACACACACACACACACACACACACACACACACGCAATATGTTATTTATAATGTTTTGATTTCTAAAACAATAATTCATTGATTATGTATGTTTGGGTTAGAGAATATTTCGAAGTAGTGTACACAACATTTAAGCAAATACATATGACTCTAAACGTTACAGTTTAAACAATATTAAATTCTTAAATATACGTAGTTATAATGATAATAGACAATATTTATGAACTAATTCCGCACACGATTTGAAAATAATGGATACGAAAAACAGCTTAACGCTTACATGAGTCTTTTCAGTATTTGCCTAAAGTCATCAAACATCGATATAACATTGAAAGCGATCCTTCCGGAAGCTGGGTGCGGTTATATAAGTATGCATAGCATGGTTCATATATATTTAACAGCTTGACTGATGTAGTACATGTATGTAGTCAGGACGATTTGCTCGGTAGAGTATCAGAACGGTAGCTCGAAGGTCCTGGATTTGAGTCCTGGTCCTGATGCATGTTTTTTGACATTTTACTATTCAGATTGGATCGTGACTAGATAAACTCAAAAGGTTTCGTTCCACGCAATTCTCTGTCTCTTTGGATATTTGTGGACAATGCCCGTTTTATGAAACAACCTACGATACTTTTGAGAGTAAATTAAAATAAAATAATCCAACATTTTCCTTAAAATCATTTGACACAAACAATGAAGGGTGGAAATTTTGCATGAGCACTATATGTATTTGATATTTGTTTAACTTAACATAAAGCAATAAATTCAATAATTTGACTAACGATCAAAGTTGTGGTAAGCTTTTTCATAAAACGGGTACAAGGGAATATGTCAGTTTCATAGATTAGACATAAATAGGTAGACATGGGTAACGCGTTACATATGGCACGCCCAATTAGAAAATAACCTGGGGCGGATGCAGGATTTGAGATAAGGGGGATGGGATGCGACCGCTGTGCTCGCCCTTTAGGTTAAACCTGTTTCAACTTATTAATGATGTACATTATGTCAGGGGTTCAATTACATGTGTGTTTATAGTAGCATGAACTAACTACTAGTATCGTATGTATTATTCAATACAATTCAATTCCTTATTAGGAAAAACTGTATACATATGATAAGAGTACAGTTGTGATCCTAGAACAGAAGAATACATATAAACAATACATGATTATGAATAAATATATATTGCAGTATTGTTTAATTTATATGTTGTCTCTATGAATTATCAAGTTAGCATTAAACATAATAATGTTCTTCCATGTATTACTTAGAGACTAGCGTTTATAACAAGCATTCAGAAACAAATGCACATATATTTTCACTGTTTTGTTTTTACTCTGGGTTAAGTATTATTTTTGCTATCTGCATATCATCATGCTTGTTTATCTTAAGAGAATTTATTAGGGTGAAATTGTCTCTATCTAGTTTAATCCTATGGCACTGTAGCAGGAAGTGTAATTCATCCTCAACTATGTTGCAGTTGTTACAAATACTGATAAGTTTGTCTTCGCGTTTAGTTTTTGTGTATATCGTGTATATCTTCCTCTTTAAATTTATAGAGTATGCGAGCTAAGTCTTAATCGTGTAAGTTCTTTAACTTTTGCTTTTGGAATATTTTAAATATTTCTTCAAACAAAATCTTGGCTTATATTAGAGAGAAAATAATGTTTACTCTCTGTAACAGGTTTTAAACTGTGATACAGTAGATTCTATATTTTGTTGTTTATTAGATAGGCATGATTTGATGTTAAAATGATTTAGTGTAAGATTATATTCGGTTGCACTTTCATCAATAAATTTATACCAAGATTTATTCCCAGAGTCAAATGTCTTATATAATAAACTGGAGAATGGAAGTTGGATTAATATGTTATACAATTTTAGAGATTGTAGTGTTATGTGATCTAAGATAGGAGTTGTTCTCTACATGCAATATTACTGGATTTTTTGTGTACTCCCAGTACAAATTTGCAAAACTTGTTTTGGAGTTTTTCAAAAGGTAACAAATCCAATTTATCTGTTTTACAATTGAAATTACTAATCCATATTTCTGACCAATATGTTGCTATCGGCTTAATCAATATATCAAATAGTTTAAGTTGTATGTGCGAAGGTATGTCGCACAAGTTATTAAGAAATATAAAAAGATCGGACAGGGAAAGTAGCATTCAAGGAGGACAGTCAACCACAAAACACAGAAACAAACACGCAAACAGACAAACAAGAAGGCAAAAGTAATAATAAATGCAAACGACATCACAAACACAAAATGGTTGACAATAGGGCTACCGCCTTGGGACGGTCAGTGGAAACAAAGGTCACTGGGGGTTTAACCCGGTTCTAGGGTGCACCAAAACTCACACGTACCCTACTGTCATCCCATTAAAACAGGACAGTGTAAATAAAGAAATCCCCGCCATGATCTAATCTCTAACCAACAAGACAGCATCAATAGACAATATAAGTAAAACACCAATATGCTCGTGTAAATATAATACAAAAACAAATAGCCTAGAAAGCCACAATGAAGGTACTCAATGACTTGGCAGAAGCCAGAGCAACAAGAGAATAAACCATTAAGGGCACGACAAGAAAGATCATAGACTAACATCAAACGCCACCGTCCCAATGGGCTTTAGGTAGTCGTCATCATGGGATCCACAGCCTGTCCGGTCATCGTACAATTAAAGAGGAAAGCATAGTGACGAACTGAAAAGGGTCCACCACCAAGCACCACTAAGTTTCTTATGCAGTGAGAATATCGCCTTAATGCTTTCCTCATATATAGCTTCAGCAGAGTGTTTTAGATTTCTATGATAGAATATTTCAAAGCCCAGATATTGAGTATTGAAATATAAACAGTATTGAGTTTGTTACCATCAATATAGAACATATTGTTAGATTTTCTTTTGCCTTTTCCAAAAATCATTATTTTTGTTTTGTTTGCATTAACCTCCAACTTCCATCTTTTATAGTAAATATTTAAATTATCTGGACAATGTTGTAAACCAGACTCCGTATCGGACATTATCAGTTAGTCGTATGCATACATTAAGCAACGTATGTTCATATCATCAAGCGAAAGTCGTTTGCAATTTTCAAAACTCTTAGGCAGATCATTGATAAAAAAGTTAAATAGTGCGGGAATAAGGTTATCCCCTTGATTTACACCATTGTTATATTAATTGGGTTCAGTAATTAGATTTCCTTTCTTAAACACAAACTTTTTAGTGGAATACACATTTTTCATTAACTGTTAAAATTTACCGCCAATGTCTGTATCCAGTAATTTCTTAAACAGACTAGGCTGCCAAATGGAGTCGAAAGCTTTAGCGAGATCTACGAAGGCTGCAAATATAGGTTTTTTGTTTTTATAAACGTATTTATTTATAATAGTTTTCAGTGTATAAAGGTGATCTGTTGTTTTAAATTGAGGTCTAAAACCTGCTCGGTTATCATTTAGTAAATTATTATTATCTATATAACTTTTCAGCTAAGGTAGATATTAGGACATCATCTGCATCTAGACTGCTCATAAAATCTTGTATGAGAGTGTGGTTCTCCTTATCATATAAGGATTCAAAGGAACTATTCTTATAGTATTCATCACATAAAAAATGTCCTGGTAATCTTCTTTATCAACATTAAAATTATAATTAAGACCTGCCCATATCAAACAGTGATCTGAAAGGTCGTTTGGGATTGAGACATTAACACATTCTGTCTTATATAACAATTCTGGTGATAAAAAATATATAATCAATTGTACTCTGACCATTTGTATTATAAAAAGTGAAATTTCCTAAGGAATCTACCTTCCCTCTGCCATTTAAAGTTCTATGGTTACGTTCGCAACATATTTCCAATAAGAGGGTGCCATTTGCATTTCAAATCATATCCCTATTCTGTCTTGTGGTGTCCTCATCGAAAATTTATTCATTAGGGAGTGGTATTGTGTGTCTATTTAAAAAATGTTTATCGCCTGGAGCAAAATCTGGTTTTGTTCCTGTTCTGCTATTTAGGTCTCCAATTAGAACTATATGTCCTGATTGAGAATACTTCGCTATTGTGTTTGAGATATTTGTGAATATAGTTATAAAAATCGAACAAGAAAAAAGGAATTCAAGGACGACAGTCAACTACAAACACACACAGAAACAACAAACAAATTTAAAGATGAATTAAGGCAGCATTAATAGGAAATAAAACTAAAACACAAAGATGCCCGTGTATATATAAATACAAAAAAGCCACAAAGAAGGTACTCAGTAACTTGGCAGAAGCCAGAGCTACAATAGAATAAACCACTGAGGGCACGAAAAGACAATACTGCAGACAAACATCAAACGTCTCCGTCCTTTTGGGCTTTAGGTAGACGTCATCATAGGGTCCACAGTCTGTCCGGTCATCGCACAATCAAAGAGGAAAGCATAAATGGGTCCATCACCAAGCATGCAGTGCGTTGCAAAATGATAGGGTCATAACCTCGTTTGATAAACCTTTTAACAAGTTTAACAAAGATAGTATGAAAGTGATCATGACCAAGGATATAACGAAGTTTGTAAATCACGTTACCATAGAAGTCAGGTTGTGATAGTCAAAGTTTGTTTCTGCCTCTGATTTTGATGAAGAGGGATTTATATATTTAGCCCCTACATATAGATCTTTTTCTAATAAATACTGATAAAGGTGATCCTTTGGGAGCAACAAACACAATTAAGAGAATAAAGCAGCATACTCGGTTTTATTGAGTCTTTCATGAGAAGTAATGAAAGAAGCAACACCTCTCACGCCCCCTAGCACCGGCTTAAGCGGTATTCTTCTTCAAAGCCACCTATATTGGGCTCGTTGGTCCCAAAGAACCAGTAAAAATAACACTACTGATTCGTAGCACGGGTAGACTTTTTACAGCCGCCACAAGTTACAGAATTGTTTATCGAGTTTAATCCAGATAATCTCTGTTGAATTATGTTGAATGGATATTCCCTGTTTTAGATTATTTTTATAATAAAGCATAATTGAACCTGAAGGTCTCCCTCTTTTTTCATTTTTTTTGGCTGGGGATATTATACAACTATAATCTGGCAGTGTGTCAGAACAGTCCTTAGTAATTCATGTTTCACATAAACAAAAAGTATTGAACTTACAAAACAAATCTAAATATTATTTACATTAAAACCTTTTATATTCCAACTTCCAAATGTCAACATGTTATATATTTGTGAATATGTATGGTATAAATGTAGCGAATGAATAATAATCTCTTATATATATTAGTGCATGCTCACAATGTTTAGCATATGTATCCACTGTAATGTCTGTATTTATAAGACATAAAACCAACACTCTGTTCTATAGCGAATATGCCTCTTTAATCCCGTAAAGCAAGTAACATGTGATATATATATACAGGTAATCTACTACAGCATAAAGAACTCTCCCTTTTTTTTAGAATGAATTTCATTTCTTTGAAGTTTGTTATTAAATTCATTCTGTATAATTTAACCATGATTGTTTTAGAGTATAACTATTTTTTTCTCAAAATCCCATGTTTTTTTTTAAAAGTCTGAATCAACGAAATTCCACTGTTTATAGTTCAAGTTTATTGATTAACAGCTCGTTATTTTGTCTGTGAAACGAAAACAATGACTTGCGTGGTATTTATCTAGTGTTGATAACTTCTCCTGCTGAGATAATTTGAAACAAAAACAATTATAAAGCAACGCGTGACTTACGTCTATTTGACATATCAAGCTGAATTATATACACCCATTGATAAAACAATATAACTTGATACAAATGTAAGAACGGAATTAAACAGCTAATAAATTTATGAGTGAAACCCGTTTCTGTCTCCCTCAGCCAATTAATCTGGAAATAAGTTTGACATTTTACATTTAATAGAAAATTCCGTGAGTCACATCTGTATTTACAAAGTTTAAGTTTACAGGGCTTATTGTGTCCTGATTAACCGCATTAAAATCACCTAGACCACATCAATAAAGCCATTGTTTATTCTCTGAATTTTGTAGGTTTTCTTATTTCTCTTCTAGGTCTCAACGTCTATTGTGCTTTTTGTTCCAGTTTTCGTTCTGTTTGCGATACGTTTTCCCCACAGATAGGTTTAAAATATGACACATCTTTAGTCAATGTTTTCCGCTTGTGCTGCACAGTTACCACCGAACCCTTCTTGCGAATAATAACACCGTTAGCTTGTTTTCATTTCTCTGCTTTACAAGTACGCGATCTCCCACTTTGGGTCCTGAAAATCCACTAGCCCTGTTTTTTTTCCCACTAGCCCTGAGGTTTTTTGTCACCAGCCCTGTTTTTTTACTTGCCTTAAAAATAATGTGTCTGTTTGTTTTTGTCTTTGTCAGTTATCATTTATCTTGTTTGGCAATACGTTTACGTATCTCGTTTTATTAAAATGTATTTAAATGAACAAGCTCACTGAAAACTGACTCTATCTATTACTTATACCCAGCTGACGACATCATGATCTCATTATATTAAAGCTGATTCTGATTTAACGGGATTCAGATAGTCATTATAATTCTTTAAATACTGAGAAAATAAAAAAATCAGTAATTCCTATCTTCTCATAATCAATTGATGTACGTTTAAGTAGCGTTGGCAGTAGTCATTAAGTGAAAGCGTAGCAATGGTAAGATGGAACAATTTAGGACAGATTTTTTTTTATTTTTTTTAGCATTACCCCACCCACAAATTGTATACAGTGATACAAGTTTTCAAGTCCAGTTCCTCCAGGAAGGCATTTTAACCGGCAAACTACATTGGAAAATAAATATAAACTGTTAACTGTATATGAAAATAACTTTGTTTAAAATTTATTTACAAAGAAATCGATATTTTTTCTCACAAATGTATTACATATATTTCCGCGTATCATAATCAAATTTCACTTCGCGGGAGTTCTTTCCCCTGAATCAGGAATTTCTTAATGTTATCTAACTTAGTAAGTATTGATATATTTCGCTTTTCACAGTTTCATATAAAAGCATGCTTCCATTATCAAAAATTCATGGTCTCTTGATTCATCAAAAGTCGCCGACAAATCAGCGTGATTGTGTTGAATGCGATTCTGTATCGGCCTATTTGTAATCGTTTGAGTCAGTACCGCCATTTTGAGCTGACCACGTAACGAACATGTGATCAACCAGTAGTATTTTTAAAAAGTGGTTTCGTTGGCTAATCGACCTGAGTTGAAATACTACACATCAATTGATTGGATAATGCCGACTGTCAATTAAGGTTCTTGGAGGACGGAATTATAGCATGTTTTGTTTTGATGTTGAAAATCGCCGATGCCCGCGGCGAATGCTAATTGAATTAGCGAGTGCAATTAACAGATTATGAAACATGTGGGGGATGTTTTATTACAGGTGCCTGACTGGCGCGTGTTTGTTATACACAGATCGCGTAATTTAGGCAGTTGGATTTATTTTGTTTTGTTTTTTTGGACTAGCCCGAGGGGCTAACTGCATGGAATTTGTTACAAGCCCGACTTCAATTTTGACTAGCCCCGGGCGTCGGGCTATCCAACTTCTGGAGCCCTGTGTGTCTAGGATATTTGTGTATGACTCATGTTTCAGGAGACTTCCAGACATATTTATCTTGTGTTCTTTTGTTGCCATATAATTTTGGAAACTTAACCCTGCGGTCGCCAAGTGTTAAGCATACTTGACTCGAGTCCCAGAAATCACATGTATGATTTCCAGTGGGGTCACATCCCAGATTTTTCAAACAAACTCCCGCAGTATCTTACTTGGGCATGGTACTGTGAATATAGGTCATCCTTCGGAGGGATGTAAAGTAGTCTGTCCAGTGTACAGGGAGAACTATACCCTGTGCAATATCTCTCTAAACTTCTGTGTTAAGCAGTGATACAAAACCAGGGCCCTATATGAATTATATAGAGATTATTTAACTGCTGGGATCGATTATAGGGAAATCCTTCACAAGAGGTAGGCGTGTATTTTTTTTCACGAACGAGCGCATGTAAGTAAAAAAAACAAAGCACGTCTACCATCAAGTAAAGGATTACCCATAGTCGATCTCAGCAGTTAAATAATCTATTTATTACATATTAAATTACGTTTTTGCAAACAAATATTCGCTTTATTGAACGTTGTCGGCGGATGATGTTGACGTCAGCAACACTTTATTGACGTCACGACTCAACGTCGCAACGTTAGTTATTATTGTGTTCTGAGTTAGTTATTAATATTTAGCGATAATGAATATTCTTGCACTGAGTTCAAACACCTGCTCCTCTTTTAGCCATGTTGACGTACAGATTAAGTTGAGTGCTTCGGTGATGCCGAATAATTAAAAATAGACTGAATACAACATTTTTGTTCCTGAAGGATTTACTTTCGAGTGAAAAAAATAAACTTGATAACCAGTCACATTTAGCCAATCTCAATGGCTCGCTTATTTGAGAATTGACTGGAAACGGCGATGCATTCCGTTTGATATTGGCCATCTTCACGGTAATGGATAAAATATGATATGCTGACAAAAACGGTTATTTTGCGTAATTAATTTGTTAAACATAATTGGTACCCAATTTAGAAACAGTCAATTAAACACCGGTTCACACTTGCCATTGTTCCAGTTTACGCTACCGTGTGTACAACTAATTAGTAGGCACTTAAAAGGACACATGGCAATCTTGCAGTATTTGAAATGGGTGTCACAATTTATATATCCAGTATCATTTTTAGCTCTACTGATCAGAGATCAGCAGAGCTTATGCCGTGGTGCGGCGTCCGTCCGTCCGTCTGTCCGTCTGTCTGTCCGTAAACTTTTATTTGTAGCGACTTCACAGCTGAAACTACTGGATGGATATTCATGAAACTTTACAGAATTATTGCCCATAAAGTCTAGTTGATCCTAGCAAACCTTCATGTTGATGTGAAATCCAAGATGGCCGCCAAAGCTAAAAATAGAGTTTTAAAATACAAGTTTGTAGCGACTTCTTCTTGAAAACTATAAGTGATATTGATATGGGACTTTTTCTAAAATGATCAGCATGACATGATGTTGATCCTAGTCAAAAATCGTTTTGATTCAACGTTAAACATTGCTGCCAGCGGCCATCTTTGTTTACATAGAGTTATATAGTAAAAACTTGTAGCGACTACTTCTCTGAAACTACTTGGCGGATTGTCATGAAACTTTACAGGAATGTTGCTCTTGATGTCTAATTGATCCTAGAAAAATTTCAGGTCGGCCGGAAATTCAAGATGGCCGTCACAGCTAAAAATAGATTTTTAAAAAATAAGTTTGTAGCGACTACTTCTTGAAAACTATAAGTGATATTGATATGGGACTTTTTCTAAAATGATCAGCATTACATGATGTTGATCCTAGTCAAAAATCGTTTTGATTCAACGTTAAACATGGCTGCCAGCGGCCATCTTTGTTTACATAGAGTTATATAGTAAAAACTTGTAGCGACTACTCCTCTGAAACTACTTGGCGGATTGTCATGAAACTTTACAGGAATGTTGCTCTTGATGTCTAATTGATCCTATCAAAATTTCAGGTCGGCCAGAAATTCAAGATGGCCGTCACAGCTAAAAATAGATTTTTAAAAAATAAGTTTGTAGCGACTACTTCTTGAAAACTATAAGTGATATTGATATGGGACTTTTTCTAAAATGATCAGCATGACATGATGTAGATCCTTGTGGAAAATTATTTTGATTCGACGTTAAACATGGCTGCCAGTGGCCATCTTTGGTTACATAGAGTTATATAGTAAAAACTTGTAGCGACTACTCCTCTGAAACTACTTGACGGATGTTCATGAAACTTCACAGGAATGTTGCTCTTGATGTCTAGTTGATCCTAGAAAAATTTCAGGTTGGCCGGAAATTCAAGATGGCCGCCACAGCTAAAAATAGATTTAAAATAAATAAGTTTGTAGCGACTACTTCTTCAAAACACTAAGAGATATTGATATGGGACTTTTTCTAAAATGATCAGTATGACATGATGTTGGTCCTTGTCGAAAATCGTTTTGATTTGACCTTAAACATGGCTGCTTTGTTTACATAGAGTTATATAATGAAAACTTGTAGCGACTACTTCTTTGAAACTACCTGACGGATTTTCATGAAACTTCACAGGAATGTTGCTCTTAATGTCTTATTGATCTTAGCAAAATTTCAGGTCGGCCGGAAATTCAAGATGGCCGCCACGGTTAAAAATAGATTTTCAAAAAACAAGTCTGTAGCGACTACTTCCTGAAATCAAAATCAATCAGTAGAGCTTCAAGGTCATTGACCTCTTGTTACTTTTACCCTGGTTACATTTAAATAAATAAAATTTTAAGTATTCCTATTTCGTCTCATTATACTATAAGTTTTAATAAATTACTGGTGCAATAATATATAAAAAAAAAATAATAGAAAAAAACAAATGGCCTAATACAATTCTTATAATTAACATTAATGATTGAACAAATGCAATTTATGTAGAAAAACTAACGGGATGCTGCTAGTTTTTGAAAACTCAAGATTGCCATGTGTTCCTTTAACACTAATCAGTGATCGTAAAGTTCAAAAACACAGACAGGCTGAGTATCTCTGGCTAATTCGTAAGCAAACATTTTCAATTTTTCTGTTTTGATCAACCATTTTGGCCGCTAGAGGGCGCCACATTATTTGATGTTTTACCTGGCTCGATCACGCAGTTAAATCTGTGAATAATGTCACAACTTTATATGACAGATAATGTTGAGCGCGGGGACACAAACCAGTTGATTGACAGCAAGAGGCGTAACAGTGGGCGGAGTCTTATCGCACCAACAATTTGACAGTGGTTTTCAATAAACGCTGACATAATTAGTTTATCGAACTAAATTGATTGTCACTAATTAGCTAAAACACTCAGCGGGATAGTGGCCTATAAACAGTGAAAGACTTTGTAAATTAGAATTCGGGATTTTCCGAGATCTTTTAGACAAAATCGGTCGGAAATTTGGATTCGCCAGACCGCCGATGTCTGGCGAATTTGGTGTGTATTTCTTACGGGTTTCATTCGCCAGTTCAGGTTACTTTTCGCCTATGGCGATTTGGTGAATGGCCTAGTAAGCCCATAAAAATTAACCATTGGTATTCATGAACGATCGTAAAGATGTGTTAATGCTCTGATCAATGAAATGTGAACCCCAAATTGTACTTTTGTTTTCGATCGCTGTCGTACAAATTCGTTACCTGACCGGTTGACTCATAAAATATGTTACAATTTTAGCCGAGTATTTTCAAATAAAACTCAAAATGCTCCGTCGTATATGCAAGCGTCTAATAATTTGAATCGATAAAGCATGTCGTCTGAGAACAAGTTAAATGTCAACACTAAATTTCCTTCATAGGAGGGAGAACAGCCTAAAAAACAGCGGGTTAAAGTCAATACTTGTCAAAAAAAATAAACTAACATCTTGTGTGGTGTCACATATTAGTACTGTGAACAATTTAACGTTTTTGCAACAACGGTGTCGGACAAACACTGGTATAAATTGTCGTTGAAAGCAGTGGGAAAACCTGAAAAAAACTCTCTTGGGATAGTTTTGTTCTCAAAAAACTGTGGGAACCCTGTAATACACTAACTTTGTACAGACTAGTTCTCCTGCTACTGTGGCTGGCATTCAACAAATAGTGACCTATATCATTGCCATGTGCCGGTTGAATGAATGTTGAAAATGTGTTATGGTCCCCTGCACATTTAGCCAGTAGAGCATCCACAGACTCTTTCACCTCTTGTCTGCACCGTATTTTCAATACTATAACACTTAGAGATACCAAACTTGGTATGTGGATACATCTTGGGATAGCGATGTGTCGCGTACCAGAATAAGGTAATTGTGACCTTGACCTGTTACCTCTGTCATAGAAAATGCTTGTCCGGACCATATTTTCAATACAATAACACTTAGAAATACTAAACTTGGTATGTTGATACATCTTGGGATAGCGGTGTGTCGCATTCCAAAATAAGGTCACTGTGACCTCTGTCATACCCCAAACATTGTGAGAAGCATCAGTATGAAGTGGAACTGCGCATATACATGAAGTCATGGGGTATGCGTTTGCAAGGGTATTAATAACCTTCTGTGATAGTTATGGATCCCCCACACAAAGTGTGGAGGGGAGCCTTATTGATTTTGTGCTGCCTGTGTCACAAACGATGTCCGATCAATAACTAAAGAATGGTTGGACCTAGGGTCCTCAAACTTAGAAGGATGGTTGATCATGACCATTAGATGACCCCTATTGATTTTGGGGTCACTAGGTCAAAGGTCAAGGTCGCGGTGACATTGACTATCAAAACGATTCCGATCAATAACTAGAGAATGGTTGGACCTAGGGTCTTCAAACTTGGAAGGATGGTTGGTCATGACCAGTAGATAACCCCTATTGATTGTTGGGTCACTAGGTCAAAGGTCAAGGTCGCGATGACATTGACTATCTTAATGATATCCGATCAACAACTACACAATAGTTGGACCTAGCGTCCTCAAACTTGGAGGGATGGTTGGTCATGACCAGTAGATGACCCGTATTGATTTTGGGATCACTAGGTCACAGATCAAGGTCACGGTGAAATTGACTATAAAATCGATGTTCACTAGGTCAAAGGTCAAGGTCGCGGTGACATTGACTATCAAACGATGTCTGATCAATAACTAGAGAATGGTTGGACCTAGAGTTCTCAAACTTGTAAGGATGGTTGGTCATGACCAGCATATGACCCCTATTGATTTTGGGGTCACTAGGTCAAAGGTCAACGATGTCCAATCAATAACTAGAGAATGGTTGGACCTAGGGTCCTCAAACTTGGAAGGATGGTTGGTCATGACCAGAACATGACCCCTATTGATATCAAAACGATCCCCGATCAATAACAAAACAATGTCCAATCAATAACTAGAGAATGGTTGGACGTAGGGACCGTCCTCAAACTTGGAAGGATGGTTGACCAGTAAATGTCACTGATACAGATAGTAGATACAGTCACAGGGATATTGAATATCAAAACGATCTCAGATCAATGAGAACGGTGGACCTAGAGTCGTCAATTATGTCTGTTCGGGCGAGTGGGGGAGCCATACGTTTTTGTCCCATGGACAATAACAATTTCTAGTTTTAGTTTGACATTCTTTTGATCTACATCATTATTAATTTCGCTTAGTTTTGTACACTCTTTTTGTGATGTCTGGGCGATCTCTGTAGTGTAAGGAAACACGCTTTTCTTTCGAGAAAAGAGATTCAAGTTCAAGTCTTGGCAGGGACCTGACACACTGAGTTGTACATACAAATATTTTTTCCAACATCAGTAATGTTGTTTTTGTACAGCATGAACTTAAAAATATGTACATTTGATAGTCATTCATCATATTATTACCGCATGTAAATTGTAATTATTCATACATATTCAGAGTGTGTTTTTATATAATTGTGCTTTAAAAGTATTATTTATAGTCAAAAGAATACATATAGCCAGAATACATATTTATAGCCGAAATCACCTATAGCGAATTGTCGGTTTTAATGAAGGTCCCTTTTGTCCAGCTCCTCCAGTCTTTGCTTTATATAAAAATAGCGAATATAGCACTTCCTTGGTTATAGCAAAGCACTTAAATTGGACGTTTAGTTTCAAATAAAAAACTTTCTATCTTTATTTTGCTTTTCCATTTTGTTTCATGCCATTGCTACACCAAATAGAACTCGCTATTAATTTTACACAAACAAACCACACATGATGCTCTAATTCCAATGCAATGAATTAAAACAAATTATTTACTATGACGACGAGCGGCAATAAGAATGAAAATTGTAAAATATATTTGAAATATATTCTACAATTTTCATTCTTATTGCCGCTCGTCGTCATAGTATATGTTGTATACTATGACTTTTCTTGTTTATTTCTAAGCCTTTGGCCACTATGTCGAGTATGTGTTTTTCATTTTTGGTTTAAATTCTGGCAGTTTTGTTTGCATTTTCCGCCCAAAAACAAGTTCAGCTGGCGAAAGCCCTGAAGAAGTATGTGGTGTTGCGCGGTAATTTCTCAACAGCGTATTTAATTCCTGTTTCATACTATGTCCTTGAATATCTGCAGTTTTCACAGTTTTTGATATTACTCTCATAAATCTTTCACTCACAGAGTTACTTTCTGGATTGTATGGAGTTATTCTTTGGTGCTTAAAACCCATGTAACTAGAAGAACTGTTCACTCTTCCAAGGGGGCCCAATGTCTTTTTTGCACGAACTTGGTATACCGAACATTTAAAATATACCATCTAACCGTGGAATAACTGAATTTGCTGTTATTGTTTTCATTACCTCAATCACAGGGTATCTATTATAATCATCTATGACCACCATGATATAGTCCCCCGATGGAACTGGTCCATAGAAATCGATGCTAATCTCACTCAACACACTATTTGGTAAAATTCCTGGTTTCAGTGGATCAGGTGGATTGTTGGGATCCACAGCCTCACACGGTATGCAAGCTTTCACAGTTTTCTCGACCATTTCATGAATATAAGGCAACCATACTTTCTCTCGTATTAATTGTTTGCATTTGACAATTCCTTGGTGCCATTCGTACGGGAGGTCTCATCAATACATCCAATCAATATTGTTATTTTACATCCTACAGGGATTGTATGACATTCATTGATCCAGTTTTTCCTTAAACACGTGTGAAGGTTTTGTGCTTATCGACATTTTGGCCCATTTTATCAGGGTTTCCTTAACTTTCCTCATTATCTTGTATTATACACTGATGTCGAGTTTTGGACCTCTTTTAACAGTCTGTAAGTTTACTAATATTATTTCTTATGGATCTTTGTTACGAGTCCATGATCTTTCTTGTCGTGCCCTTAATGGTTTAATCTCTCTTACTGCTTTGGCTTCTGCCAAGTCATTGAGTACCTTCATTGTGGCTTTCTAGGCTATTGTTTTTTTGCATTGTGTTTACACGAGCATATTTGTGTTTTACTTATATTGCCTATTGATGCTGCCTTGTTGGTTAGAGATTAGATCATGGCGGGGATTTCTTTATTTACACTGTCCTGTTTTAATGGGATGACAGTAGGGTAAGTGTGAGGTTTGGTGCACCATAGAACCGGTTTAAACCCCCAGTGGCCTACTTTGCCACTGACCGTTCCAATGCGGTAGCCCTACTGTCAACCCTTTTGTGTTTGTGATGTCGTTTGCATTTATTATTGCTTTTGCCTTCTTGTTTGTCTGTTTGCGTGTTTGTTTCTGTGTTTTTTGGTTGACTGTCCTCCTTGAATGCTACTTTCCCTGTCCGATCTTTTTATATTTCTTTATAACCTGCTGTTGATATTTCTCCGGTATTACCAGTTTTGTGCCACGAAGTAGAACACAATTGTTACCGTCGACGTTAACGACTGTTAGTTCATTTCTTAGCCGTGAAAAACAATTGTATGCTTGATTTTTCTGACCCATATTTTTGTCAAAGTTGTTTGAATTTACGGCCTTAATCACTTTTTGCAAAAGTGTGTGTTGGTTGGTAGCTATAGCAATATCTAGCATTCTCATTGATTTTGGAACCGCATTGTCCTCGATAAATAGCGCATATGTTTCTGCAAAATCGTCATACTTTTCGCTTTACGATTGTAGGTGTCTTGACATGAAGTCTGATGGGTTTGTAATTTCCTTTTTGTATTTGACACGAAAATCATATCCAACGAGACGTAATCGCCATCTTTCAAGTCGTAATGGTTGGTTAGATTTTGGAGTGCTGAATATGGCTTCCAGAGGTTTGCAATCTGTGACTAAAGTAAATGGTTTGCCTAAAAGACGAAGTATTACATGTTCGAATCCGAACACAATTGCGAGCGCTTCTCGTTCCGTTTGACTCTATCTTTGTTCTACTGCTGTTAGAGAACGACTAGCATACGCGATTATTGTGTTATTTTGGCTTAATATTGCACCCAAACCGACTGACAATTAGCAATTAGCAATTCTTGTAAGGTCCTGAATGCAGTTTCTTGTGATTCAGTCCATTGCTATTTTGCATCTCGTAGTGTGAGTTTCCGGAGTGGTTCTGTTATCGTAGAATAATTTGGAATGAATCTTAAAACATAGTTTGTCATTCCGAGAAACGATCTTACTTCTGCGACATTTGTTGGTTGTTTTGTTGACTTTATCGCTTCGACCTTCTCCGGATCGGCTGATATTCCCTTGTCAGAGAATATAAATCCGTAGAACTTGATTTGATTTTGATTGAATACGCATTTCTTTCTGTTCAATGTCACATTTTTCTCTTTAAGCCTAATAGTCCTTGAGCTGGCTGTATACCTCCCTCCCCCACCCAGGGGGAATTTTGTAGGGTATGATTTTCTGAAAGAACATACATTAAGCTTCAAAATGAGACATGTGTGCCATCTGAGCGTTGGGGTTTTAGTGAGTTTAGGGGGAAAACGTGGCGTTTTTAGACGAAAATCGCCGAAATCTGGAATTATTTTTTAGAAAAAGAATGGAAGATATTAGAACCAATTTGAATTGATGGAATCTTTCTCGGAACTTATCTCTACATGTCCCATCATATAATTTATGGATCCGATACTTAAATATTGAGATTTTGGTTAAAAATTGAATAAAATTGCTAATTTCTGTAATACATTAGGGGTATTTAACTAAAATTAGAAATATATCTAATACAATAGAAAAAAGAAATATTGTAACCTTTTTGGGCAGGGTAAGGTCCAGTGATTAAACAGAAAAGCGAGGACCTTTGTCGGCGGCTGGCCACCGGTCCCGTTGTGTCACAAAATATGCGGATCGGTCCAGCGGCCATCGGCCGAGTGTCGCTCAACGCTATTTCCCTCTATACATATATAACTATACTGTATAAAGCACCAGGTGAGTTACGAGGTTCGAGACCCGAACTCGGGTAGCCTGCCACCTGATACAGCCTAGCGATTGAATGCCACGCGTTGCCGGGACCTTTGTCGATGGCTGCCCGCTAGTTCCATTGTGTCAACCAATCTGTAAGTTGGCCCAGCGGCCGTCGGCCGAAGGTCGTTCAATGCTGTATCCTTCTATATAACTGTTTAAAGCTATATGTGCCATGTTCGAGACTCGAACTCGGGTAGCCTTTCCCGTAATATGGACTACCGACCGAGTGCCACATGTACTGGGGATCTTTGCCGACAGTTGGCCACCGGTCCCGTTGTGTCGCAAAATATGTGGGTCGGCCCAGTGGCCGTACGCAGAGAGTCCCTCGACGCTATTTCTCTACGTATACTGTATCTAGCTCTATGTACCATGTTCGAAATTCCGGTAACATGGTAAAGTCCAAGTCGCCAGTTGGTATATGTACATGTTCCAGAATTCTCTACACATAATGGGCTTTCAGGAAAATAGGGTGTACAAAATTCCCCCTGGGGTGAGGGTTACTGCTACTAGCTTACAGTAATTTTTTCTGTTGTACCGGTATTATATATTTTTCTAGATTTTAACCCAATACCCCAAATGGATTGCAGAAATAAGTGATTTTAGTCCTTTTTTCCAACATATTGCAGCAGAAATGTTATATATGATGCAAGGAAACACTTGAATATGTATGCTGTGCAACATTCTATTGCTTGAATTTGATAAGTTTATGTTCAAACTAATTTTAAAAAATAATTCCAGATTCTGGCGATTTTTGACAAAAATACACATTTTCCCCCCAAAATTAAGGCATTTCCAAATATCATGCGGTTTGGAACTTTTTTCTGTTTAATCACTGGACCTTACCCTGCCTAAAAAGGTTACAATATTTCTTTTTTCTATTGTACTAGATATTTTTCTAATTGTAGTTAAATATCCCTAATGTATTACAGAAACCAGCGATTTTATTCAATTTTTTAACATTTTTACCCAAAATCTCAATATTTAAGTATCGGATACACGTAGAGATACGTTCCGAAAAATATTCCATCAATTCAAATTGGTCCTGATATATTCCATTCTTTTTCTAAAGAATAATTCCAGATTTCGCCGATTTTCGTCTAAAAACGCCACGTTTTCCCCCAAAACTCACTAAAGCCAACGCTCAGATGGCACACATGTCTCATTTTGAAGCTTAATGTATGTTCTTTCAGAAAATCATACCCTACAAAATTCCCCCTGGGTGGGAGAGGGAGGTCTATTAGGCTTAAAGAGAAAAATGTGACATTGAACAGAAAGAAATGCGTATTCAATCAAAATCAAATCAAGTTCTACGGATTTATATTCTCTGACAAGGGAATACCAGCCGATCCGGAGAAGGTCGAAGCGATAAAGTCAACAAAACCTGTCTGGTAGCTATTTAAGGATTCACAGTTCTTTAGTACGTAAAACGTAGCCGTTGTCATTTTATGCTTGTTCTCTATGATTGCTTCAAACTTTCCCAGCAGTTTCCCAGCAGTGACAGGCTCTGGGTTCGACCATAAGCATAAGCCTTTATATTTGGGAGCTGAAGACAAGATAATAGCGAGGACTGTGCGCATATAAAATCGATTCAAGCTAACCAGTAGGCCTCATTGCCTACTGACCATTCCAAGTCGGTAACCCTGTCTTCACCAACCTTTCTGATGTTTTTTTTATCTCTTTCATTGTATTTCAAGTCCTTGTTTGCAGTACAGTGCGGACCTGCGATGCCATTGCGTTCGGACGCTGTGGTTTCTATAGGACCATATATCTCATTTATGAATGATTTCTGAAGATGAGGTCTTGAATTTAGCTTCATCCATTGATTCTCATTTAAAATGTTTATCGTACTGCCCGTATCGACAACTATTTTGAAGCTCTTGTTACTTATTTATTTCCACTGTATTGTACGGTATTTGTTACTTACACGACTACAGTTTTCATGTACTCCAAATGCTTTCACTTTCATTTTCACTTTCATTTATTCCTTGTATACGTTTAGAGCGATACTAATGAAATGGTTTCGTTTGCGACAGTTATAGCAGCCGGGCATGGCCCCTCCACAGTTACGGCATGTTGTTGATTGGTTTCCTAGCTTCTTGCTCTGTGGATTCCTATTTGGTATTTGTGTATTATGCTGATATTTAGACGACTGTTAGGTTTTTGTTTCACTTTATTTAGTGTCTCTCGTTCTTTGTTTTGCATTTTGCTGGTTTGTTGTGTAGCTATCTCCCAAGTCCTTGCCATGGTTAACATCTCGGTCAATTTGTTTTCTTCTTCCAAACATTTTCTTCTTAAAACTTCTGAATAACAACCTAGAATTATCTGACTTTTCACTTCAGCATCTTTGTCATGAAATCACAGTTCTCGGCCTTTTGTCGCAGTCTAGTAGCATATTTATCAATTGCCTCATTTTCAGTTTAAAAAATATTTCTAAATTCGTACCTTTCAAATTCTGTATTCGTTTTAGGTTTGAAATACCCCGTCATTGCGTTCTTTGTTTCATCGTAATTTCCTTCATCTCCCGTCAAGTTTAATGTTTCATAAATGTCATAAAGTTCATCACCAGAATAATGCAAAAGCAATGCTTTCCTTCTTTTTCTTGATTTAATGCTTGTAGCAAAGTTTTCCAGTTTTTTCACATATTTTCCCCATCTTGTTCCTGTGGAATGTATGTCTTCATGAACATTGAATTTCGGGAATACTGGTAATCCTGCCATTTTCTTTAAGAACAAAAATCAACGAGTGTTCAACCCCGTTGAAATTTAAACAGCAAAGATTTGTTTAGTGTATTCCAATTGTGTACACTTATATCCTGTTAATCCTCGTCATCATTGTAATGTCTGTATTTATAAGACATAAAACCAACACTCTGTTCTATAGTGACTATACCTCTTTAATCCCGTAAAGCAATTAACATGTGATATATATATACAGGCAATACTACAGCATATGTAACCTGATATTGTAGCAACACTGTACGCAATGTATACAACACTACATCCAATAAGGGAGATAATTGACTTCATATTTCTTTCTTAAAATTAATTAGCCAAAATGGATACCGATATTACTATGTTTAGGTTTTATTAGCCATACAGACAGCTTATGCTACACTTGATAGAGCGTATGCTAAATATAGTAGCTTATTCTAAACTGGGATATGAACTCGTTCTCATAATGTTACAATCTCCTATCTAATTGACATATCTCATTATCATATCAGTTCTCACGATGTTACAATCCTGACATATCTGGTTTTCATAATGTCATAATGTTTTATCTTATTCTCATATCTACTTCTCATCAAGTTAGAATCTAGCAATGCTTACTACGCACATTTATTTCTCATAGTTATAATCTTGTATCTAATTCTCGTTATGGTATAATCTCATAATGTTTATTTCTCATATCGAATTCTCTTAGATATATATATACATATCGCTATCATATCTAGTTATCGTAATGTTACAATCAATGGCACTCGTAAGCTTGGTGGAACGACTTTGTAACTGTCAGTACGTATGTATTAGATTAATGATTTTGATAAAATAATAAATCATGCATTGATAATCTGGAAACAAAAGAGGCGTATAAGTAGTGTATGAGTAGCATGTATTAAACCGTTCCATTAAAACATTTCATGATGCAATTTAAAGACGAGAAAATAGTTTACCATTGGTTTGCTATACTCCAAGCACGTCCATTGTTTCTATTATACGTTAACACAGTTACTCTTATATATCTACAGTATATGAAATATGCTTTGAAATAACATCGACTCAGCATGAAATAGCATGGTGCCGCCTTAACTGTATTAAGCGATGGGAAAGCTTATATGAGCAGGATTTTATAACCGATGATATCAATAAAACACGTTTAAAAACATTTTTTACTAAAAGAATACGATAACCTGCTTAATATTACCTATATGTTTTAATTTTACAATATGCAAACTTTTTAAGCCGAAAATAAGGTTTTATTTCATACCCCAGTCAACCCTGTTTTCGCTTCTTGGAGAAGGGGTACGATGAAGTATGAAAGTTAATACTCGGACCACGTAATGTATCTAGAAAGTTAAAGTAAAAGGTGACATATTTAATAAAGGCAATGCATTTGTAACAGCTGTAAATTATACATAAAAAAAATACAGTCATTTTATTTTACTTTACTTTATCGCATAAAACGATTATCAAATCATTGAACACGATAACAACACATCACCTACGGCTTTATTTCATCATTAATGTATTGAGTTTTAACAACCCGCTGTCACGTAAAAGAGGATGTTACAGAGTGCCTGAGGGTTCTTATTCATAAAGCTTCTTAGAATTATCTTAACTTAAGTCAAACTTTATCAATTTTTATCACCTTTTTCTATCGTTTAAAGATATTTTAGTTTTAGTTTTAATAATGCTATGGATTAATCAAAACCACAGCTAAACAGTAATCTTAAAGTAGTGTCGCTGAGAGGTTAATAAGGATATTTGAAAACATGTAAAAAATCTTAAATTTTGACTTAAGTAATATTTTCTGCTTAAGTTGCTTTACGAATACGTGCCCTGATATAATCTGCTCTATATTTGACAGCTATTTTAACAATAGTGATGCATACCAATTATCTCAATGTCTCAACCATTCTTTGGAATAAAATATTTTGTGTGTGTTTTATATGTTTATTTATCGCATAACATGGCTTCTGGGAGTGTAATAAAGCCATGACTTATTTTCTCCTAATACACTAGTATTATCACAGATGCAAATGAGGACCAATAACTGCATTTGTGCACAGTAAAACATTATTGCGATACGTTCTGACACCATAAATATTTATCTTTATCTGAAATCTTACTTTATTAATGTTAGTATGTCAGTAACGTTAAATTTGGTTTAAGGTGTCGCAATATTTGTCGGGAGACCGCGTTACAGTCGCGTAACGTAGCTGACGTCATGAAAACAACAACGCGGCGTCATGATTTCTTTTATAAATTGCTGCCGTATTTAAGGTAAATATAGATATAAAAATTGAACAGGAAAGCAGCATTCAAGGACGACAGTCAACCACTAACACACAGAGAAACAAAGAACAAATTTAAAGATGAATAAAAGGCCAAATAAGACATCACAAACACAAAAGGGTTGACAATAGGGCTACGTGACAACATTTAAGTGAAACTATCACGTCGAAGGTGTGTCATGTTATAAATAGAATCTTACATGAGTGACTGTGTATTACTGACTTTAATAAACTCGTTGGATAAAAATATAGAATACTCGGCAGAGCCTCGTATCCTATCATTTCATCCAACTCGTTTATTAAAATCAGTAATACACAGTCACTCATGTAAGATCCTCTATATCTTCCATGTTTGCCAATTAGTATTTGAATGAAACTAGTGGCTTAAAGTTAGTTTTAGTTAAACTTACGCATGGCGATGTATTTTAAACGGATGTTCAACCAGTCAAACAGACCAAACGTCTGTAATTGTGTTTTCTTCTGTTTTCCTAATCCTTCTATTCAATAATCTAGTCTTGAATTCATCCACCATTCTTGAGAACATTCTTAGATTTAAGCCCAAGTATGAAAATTTCAATCTCAAACATGTCTGTAAGTTTAAAGGTTAACCGTTTATAACAAGCTGATATGTATAGGTATGCTAAATACTAATGAAAATCAACTTCAAACGACTGTTTATCTTTGAAGGTCATGGGAATATGTGTGAACGAATTTAAGTGCTTGAGCTCAAGTCTAAGAATAGTCTGAAGAGTGTTTGCTGAATTATTTTTTTTATTAGCACTGAAAAATGTCCATGTATGCCTTTTTGTTACGTTAATATCTCGTCGACGTGAAGGCCATCTTAAAATTTGACGGGAAAGGAAAACACAAGTTTAATACTAATCAATTAAAAAAAAAAAATCAAAATATTTGATGGTCTAATGTATACTGATTATTTCTGTAAAACAATCGTTAAAATAGGATAAACACACATATACATAAACGTTAGACCGGCAAGTAGCTTTTAAAAAACACAGTCAACTAAAACCGCGCATTAAACCAAACAATTATTACATTGTTAATAAGCAAGGCATGCGACATGACAAACACCGGCGCCTTGTAACACTCAGTGACAAGATATGTCGCTGGGGTTTAAACCAGGCTCTAGGATGCACCAAAACTCACTATTACCATATCATCATCCCAGTAAAACTGGACAGTGTAAATACAGATATCCCCGCCATGTTATATTTTCTAACAAACAAGGGAGCATTAATAGACAATGTAAATATTAAACATAGATGATCATGTATATATGAATATAAAAACAAAAGCCTAAATATCCTAAAAAAGCAATGCGCAAAGTACTCAATAAGTTGGCAGAAGCCATAGCAACAATAGAACAAACCATTAAGGGTACGACAAGACAAGATTTAAGACAAACATCAAATGCTATAGATATAAAAATCGAACAGGAAATGTAGCATTCAACCACAAACACGCGCGGTTACAAATAACAACTACAAAGATGAATAAAATGAAAGATATAACTAACATCACAAAAATAAATGAAAAGGTTGGCAATAGTGCTACTGCCTTGGAACTGTCAATGACAAAAAGGCCGTTGGGTGTGTAAACCAGGATCTAGGGGGACTAAACCTCACTCTTACTATATTGTCATCCCAAAAAATCAGGGCAGTGTAAATAAGTATATCTCTTCCAGATTAAATCTCTAACAAACAGCGTAAATATAAGTATAACACATAAATGATCATGTAAATATAATATTAAAAAAGCCTAGAAAATTGCGAACGAAGTACAGTGATTATCACAAAGGATCTTACGAAATTTGTAAATCACATCACCATAGAAGTAAAGTTGTGATAGTCCTTCTTGCAGAAGAGTTCTTAAATTACTTTTAAATTTTAAAATTATATCAGTGTTACGACAATACACTTTTGCAACGGTAGAGCTGATGGAGTAGCTCCTTAGTTATACACAGATTACGAATATTAAAGTCCTCAACTCGATTATACGCTTTGTAAAACTGTGACCCCCGGAATGGGTTAAACAAAAATAACACATTGTCATCATTGGAACAAAGTTTCTGACTTTTATACTTTGTATTCCTTACTTCTAACTTAATGACTTATACATGCCGTTCCTGATAAAATGTGCGATACGCATTTATTAGCAAGTATCACTTTTACGCATTGTATACACACTAAACACACAACCTTATCAAAAACAACTTATTGCTAATATTCGAAATATCGTTACTAGAAACAGAAACGATAGTTTTGAGCTGTAACAATATTAAAGCACTATGTACTAACGACAATAAGGACAATTACGATAGGTGAACTTGCCAAGTAGTTGGTGAATCATTAGCATGCCTATAAGATAGTGTTTGTGTCAGGTATTAAACTATTGTTTATAGACACATTGTTATTAACCTGATGGCCACGAACTGTGAACCTCTTGTCGCACATATATTTTGTAGTGCTATCAAAGATACAGGCAAATTTCATCGAATCCTTTAATAACACCTGTTGTGGTTATCTGAAAGTTAAAACTATCTATCCTAAAGAACTTCAAATCTAATATAATATATGGATTCTATTTTCGACTTTCATCTCTCGATTACAAATGGAAAAGAATAATAAGAAATATTTATGACAAGAGAGATGCTTTCATATTTGACCGTTACCCTTAGAGTGAGATGTTCCCAGATCAACATTTGACAGGGTATATGTTTCTCAACTTATTTTTTTTCTAGAGCTTGTAGTCTAACCTTTGTACAACTAAAAAGCTACTCCATCAGAGAGTAAAGTAATTTATCAAAAGAGGTTATGCTCCTATCATTTTGCATCGCACTGCAAGTTTAGTGGTTGATTCATTTACAGCTTGCCACTGCACTTTTCACTATTAATGGGCGATGACTCGACAAATCGTGGACCTGTTGATGAGAGAATGTACGGATAACGTTTAAAGCGTGTCTGAAATCGTATCTGGTCGTTCCCCTGACGGTTTATTTGACGTTTCTGACAATTCATTGAACACTAATATCTTGCTTTGTGGCTTTGCATATTGTTTGTATTTATATTCGTATATACGAATACATGACCATCGTTGTGTTTTTCTTAATATATTGCATTTCTTGCAAAGATTTACCAAGATTTCTTAGCGAAGGAAAAATGTAATTGACTACTGGGAAATACGTCTTACGATAACGGTGGTCTTATATTTCCCACTAGCCGGATTCGTTGGAACTATTCTTACTTTGTTTTCTTCGATTAATTGTTTGTTTTCTTGAAGCTGCGTGCGTACGCGACGTCACATAAGGTAAGTAAGTGACTTAAATTTGCCAGTGACATAACATAGTCGTGTTATCAATGTGCTTGATTTTTTTCAATGATAAACGTTGTATTTCATATTTCACAATGATTAATAAATGAACTAGGACTGATAATAAATCCTCAAAAAAACTGTATATAATAGCATTCAGCAGACTTCCGTAATTTATTCCCCAGTTTGTAAAATTTCAATTCAGTAATTGACATTCGTCTAGGCCCCTGAGGTTTCAAAAGTTGGAATGTTTATGTCATTTATGTACTCAACTGACATTTTATACAGTTGTCTTTTGAAGATTTATGATTTTGATTGCATCAATTGTTACCCTCGTGTATTTAATACTGTATAAATGTACATGTTTATTGATCCAGCTGTCAAGTTGTTTCTATTAATAGCACATAATAATTATATAAATAACTAGATTGTGTACTATTGATTTTTAGGCAATTTCTAAATTATTGTTTACATCATGTGATGCATCATATGACTGTTAAGGTTATTTAACATTCTAATACACCCGCACTATATAGCCTAGTTTAAAATATCTCGTTATATTGAACGATATATCACTGTATTGTTTGCAACGTTAGGAGAATAAGCATTGCGCATTGCGCATTCCGCATTGTAACGTATGCAACGTTAGGAGAGCAAGCAAAGCAATGCGAACGAGTCCAGATGTGTGCGTTATTTTCACATTTTAGGGGTATTAGAATAGAAATAGAACATCGATTACGGTGAATTATCTATAATATATCACGGTTTGTCGTTCAATTGTAAACAATAATTTCACTCGCCCTTCGGGTTCGTGAAATTATTGTTTACAATTGAACTCCAAACCGTGATATATTAAACGATAATTCACAGTAAACGATGTTCTATTTCTTAAATAATTTGTTTATCTTACTGGAATATTCTAAATGTTCTATGACATTCTATGATGGTATAAATACAGCCTTTTGTGGTTGTTGTTTGGTTTCAGTGTCAGTATTCTAAGTGGAGTATCTGGTCATTCGTAAATTCCCAATTAAAATATATTTTGAGAGGATACACAATGATTGTGCTAATCTATAATAAAAGTGACAGTGTTTGGACATTTGTACTATTGTAAATGAATAAACCAGAAAAGACTTGAAGTGAAATTGGACTAAAGGGATACTTGACAAATTTTGATTAAAGGGAGACCTGACAATTTAGAATAAATAGACACTTGCCAATATCATTTGGATTTTATTGGATTTTAAAGAAATACTGGATCCATTTTATGAAGGTTCTGTTAGTAATTTTTTTTTAATTTTAGTACTTTGGCTATTTTTTGAAAATAGTTGTTGCTGGTTTTACTTCCTTCCTTTCTTGTTACAATTTTCCTGTAACACAATATGGTTTTTATTGCATCACTATAGGTCACTGAAATATATTCGTTTTTAGTGGCGTTAGAACGAAGCTTATACGGTCTATAATTTGCAAGTGTCGATACTTTCTTATTACTTGTGTTGTACCGTTTGTGTGTTTTTGTTTTTTGACACAATTGATGCCGTTTCAATGATTCTGCGATATTTGTATAGTGATCATATGGTAACTATCTTTATACAAAATAAATACTGATTTCTCATGCTGTGAGTTACAGTTTTGTTTTCCATCAGATACGAATACAGTTTAGTTCCACTTTATGCAATGATTTGTTTACAGAGCAATCAAAAGCGTTCATAATGTGATAACTCGCAAAGTCGCTGCTCGTGTCTTGGTTTCCTCTAAACATACTGCTTACCGTATTTCATATTTTATGTGTTCCTTATTTAGTTGTACACACCTTTTCAGCATAATTTTGATGTATATTATAGGGATGTTTCACTAAACACCTTACTATAACGTTTATCGTCAATTCGAATTTACCTTCAAAAACTGTTTCGAGCTATTGCTTGAGGCGCATGTTTCAGGCAAAGCTTTTTTTAGGATTGACATCTACACTTTTGACAAAACATTCACATGTATATTATTGGAACTTAAATAATCAGTGGTAAATGAAAAAGTTTTAATGTCTTAAAATCGGTTAAGAAATAGATATTTTACACATAAAATGTTTTTTTGAAATGTGTTTTCCAATGAAAACTCCTTAAGCTTGTTGATGGGACAGTTGAAAGAAATCAAATAATTTTAGTTATCTTATATACATTCAGGGTGTCTTTAGTCAAAGTTAACACATTAGAAACGTTTTTAGACAGACATTTTAAAAAACTACATTATGATAGGATAGAGCTGATGTTTGCTTTGAAAAGATCATTCATTCGCAACTAATGTTTTTATTTCTCAACAGATTTCGAAAAGAAAGTTGTATTGTCTTACCACTAAAAATGACATATTCTCTGATATAAACCAGTTAATTAAGTATTAGGTCAATTGTGCCTAAAAAGTCAAAAATATCTTTGGCAGAAACAAGCGCTCCAAAAAATAAGGATTTAAACGTATTTAAATTTAAAAAAAAATACCAATGTAATTATAAGAAAAAAAAAATGTTTTGAAATTCTAAATATGTAATGTTTAAAACACAGATGAAATATAAGACCACCGTTATCGTAAGATGTAGTGTGTAAGTGCGTCAACGAGGTATTCTGTCACAACGTATGCGCTTCAGTCTAGTTGTCATGCGAGCAGATAAACGGCACCTTGGACAAAACCTTTCTTCGCAATGTGTATACAGTTAAATAATACTGACTATAATATCTGTTATAGTCAATGGTTATGGGATGACACACCAGCTGTTTTAAACTTATTGAGATTGAGTAATTTTCACGGCGAAGTTATTCTTACATGTACACCGGCATCTCCCTTTCTTGTCTCCTACTATTTTAACAAAGGTGAGATATGCTTTGAGCTTACAGTTAAAAACTTATATTTATTAATTCAGACTCGCAGGTTCTATGAATTTGTAATAATCCTATTGCTCCTGATTTTATCTTCGATTAGGTCGTATTAGTTTCGATTTCTTCATTCAGATGTTCACGTTGTTGCCGGATGCAAATAACGTTTTCTAATTTCCATTGTGTGGTCAGCCATTTTCGATTCTCGTCAGACCAACTTTTTCTTTCAATTTTATTAACATAAGCTTCATTTCGTCTCTTCTTTTGTTTATATCCTGTGAGATTCCTTTTCTAATTGATATTAACGATAAATAAACGTTCTCGTAAATTATTTAATTAGTATTGTCGAAATGTGGAATGTGGCGTGACGTCATAGGTTCCCACGCTGTTAGTTCCCACGATGTTAAGTTCTGCACTAAATAACCTGATCGGTGAATTCTCATCTTGTGCAGTTTATGAGTGACGTCATCAATATCGGGGTCGTTCTGCAATGGTAAACATTGGCAACTGCCTATTCTTTGAATTTATTGAACAATGAATTCCATTGAGTGGGTTGTTTTTACTTAAATTGTACGAGTAATGCTTTCGGATACATTTCAATGGAATATTTGTACAGTAATGATGTATAAATAAAATGTATAAAAAAAAAAAAAAAAAAATAATAATAATATTCGATAAATTAGAAAATAATAATAATAATATATCGATCAATAAATAATAATAATAAAAAAAAATGGTATATATATTCGATATAAGTTGCAAAAAATAAAAAAAAATAAAAAAAAAAAAAAAAAAAAAATAAAAAAAACAATAATAATAAAAAATAATAATAAATAAATAATAATAATCTTTAAGCACATCATATACATAGAGAGATGAAGACTGCAAATAGTTATTGTAAAACATTTGTAGTAATGTTAGAAGATGTGTATATTTCCCCGTTTGCTAGGGTTTATTCGTTGTTTGTTTGTTTTGTTTTCATAATCACACTGCAAAAATGCATCGAGGAAAGCGAGCCAGTTCTACTACTCTGCCGGTTCCCGTGGTTGATGCCCCCATCCGGAAAAGTCGGCGCTTGCAGACCCAGCCGCCTAGGTCCGCGGGTACCAGTGGCCCTCCCCTGTTGGACGTACATGTGTCTCCCAAGATTCAGCCGCCAAAGTCCTCAAAAACCAGTGGGCCTCCCCAGTTGGATGAACATGTGTCTCCCTTGCCGGTGAACGCAGTTGATGTCGGTGTTGGCGCTTTACCAGTAGTGCCAGTGGACTCGGGCTTGCCAGGTACATTAGACGTAGACCCGTCTATCTTTGCATTACCAAGCGTTCATGCGGAACTTGGGTTCTCTGTTTCCCATTCAGTTAAGTCTAAGATTATAGCTGGCCAGTACATTGATCTTGCCAGTTTATTGGAGACTCAGGTTCCCATGGACAAGGATAAACATTTGGTTATATCTCCACTTGGTGAGTTGATGGTCAAACCTACCAACCCCATGTCAAAACAGCTGAGTATTGAAACTTGGACCGATGCATCTTTGGTCTTTTCAAGCATCTATTTATCGGCTCATCCGCAGAAAGTCCAGGAATTGTTAAAATACATGAATGTCATTAGAACTGGGGCGAAGCGTCATGGTGGTTTCGGTTGGAAGCACTATGACCAACAATTTCGTCTGCGTCTTTCCTCTAACCCTTCAATGCCATGGGGGAAAATTGATTATGAGCTTTGGCTACTTTATATGTCCTCAAGTGGTCAAGCTGGTGCTAGTACTGTTGGTCATTTTGCCCAGAAAAGATGTTTTGATTTTAACTTGAGCCAGCGTTCTCGACATGTGTGTTCATACAGTCATAAGTGCTTGTCCTGTTCTGGTGATCATCCCTCTAGGTCGTGTTTTGCCAGAAAACCAGAAGGAAATGTATGGAGCAGACCTATGCGAGCCCCTGCACCCCAGGGCTCGCCCACTTTCTACCAGTCACAGCATTAGGACACTTAACACACTTTATAGCTTGGCTGTCTTTGGAGGGTTTATCGTATTCAACTGCACGATTATACACTACTTCCATTGGTTTTCAGTGCGAAGTTAAGAATGTCGAGGATGTCACAAAAAATTTCATCGTAGAAAAATTATTAGAAGGTTTTAGGCGAGTTGGGAAAAAACGAGATGCCCGTCTTCCAATTTCAACAGCAATATTGTCGTCAGTTCTAGCAAAATTGCATGTAGTTTGTACAAACACATATGAGTCCACTTTATTTAGTACAGCATTTACTTTGGCGTTTTGCGGCTTTTTTAGGGTTGGTGAACTAGCAGTCACAAAAGGGGCTCCGTTGGCCAATGTCTTATCAATTGAGGATATTAGTTTGAGTTCCCAGAACGGGACTCTGGCTATACACGTTAGGTATTCAAAAACAGATCAGTTCGGTCGCGGCATCATTCTGAAATTTACAAGATCTGGAGGCACTTTGTGTCCAATACATGCCTTAGAAAAGTTTCTTACGGTACGGCCTCATATACCGGGTCCTTTATTTTGTCATTTTGATGGGCGTCCATTGTCCCGTTACCAATTTTCAGCTGTTCTAAAAAAATCATTAGCTTTTCTTGGCATTGACTATTCAAGATACAAATCACATTCTTTCAGAATAGGGGCAGCTACTTTAGCCGCAAGTAGAGGTTTCCTCCCCGAGTCTATTAAAGCAATGGGGAGATGGAGTTCTGAGGCTTATAAAACTTATGTTCGTTTCCCAGTGCATGTTCTCCCACTTATGTCAGATTAGCTAATAAACCAGTCACGTTATTAGCAAAATATTAACAATAACCAAGTCATTTTAGGTGATAAAACAATCTGGTGTTTGGGGTCATCGATTGTCAAGGAAGCGTTTTTGGTGGCGCGTACAAGACCAGATGGGCTCAATTTAGGACTTGCACGACTTCATGTAACAGTATGGTGGCAAGGCTATTGTGGTTTGGGTCTCCTAGACGTGCAGAGCAAGATTCAGTACCTGCTGGAATATGGTCCAGTCCCATCCTACATTTTTCTGCACTGTGGGGGAAATGATTTAGGGAAATACCCATTGAAGGTTCTTAGAAAGCATGTTAAGCTTTTGACTGAGTTTTTTAGGGACAATTTGCCTGATGTAGTCGTTATTTGGTCTCAAATACTTCCTAGGTTTTCATGGCGTTTTTCTAACAACCTCGCTGCCATGGAAAGGGCCAGAAAACGGCTAAACAGTCATGCTGCTAAGGCGATAATAGATATTGGGGGCCTTTATTTGCTACACCCACACATTCAAGCTGATGATACCTGTCTTGAACAGGATGGTGTTCACTTATCAAATGTGGGAAACAACTTGTTTCTTAACCAGTTAGCAGCTGGTTTTGAATGTTCCATCGAAAGTAGGCAGTGATTAGGAAAATATATGCTTTTTTGGCACCGTTTCTGTTTTGGGCGTGGCATTAGGATTTTTGCTTTCTGAAGGCACACTTCGCTGCTGCCAAAAAATGTTTCCCCTATTTTTGGCGGTGGATGGGTACCTGGACACTCAATGACTTGGAGTGTCCGGGCACCCATCCATATGGCGGGCAGCGAAGGTGTGAAAGGAAGGACATATAACTTTCAGTTTAACTTTATTCAGCTCCTGTATACCCAGAGACTGAATTGTAATCTAAACATAAATTATATACAAATTTTCTGTCCGTACGAATTGCTAAAAAACATTTCAATTGATTGAATTCGGTGCACTTGTAATTATGCTTGAATATCAACCGTGCTTTCAACACTTGCTTAAATCAGAAAAGTTGCTTTCATAATGAACATTTAATTTGGTGCACATGTATTTATCTCCTTAATATTGTAATAAAACCTTTCTCCGCAATGTGTATACAGTTAAATAATCTGTAATTCCATCGTGTTTCGTGATGGTGTTATTTCAGTGCTAAGTGCACTTCTGGTCGCACATTGATCCCAGCAGTTCGTGGAAAGACTCATCAAGTTCTTAGATCCTTCGATACAAAATACAAATTAAATTTAAATGCCATTCAAATCGAGGACCATATCGATTATAAGTTGATGGTTAAAACGACTGAAAGTGCTGAAATGTTTCTTTACCAATCATTCTCAGCAATGTTCCAATTCTGATCTATATCCATAACAAGTTTGCGTCTCCTCCATAACCATTGTTAAAAGTTTTAAATGTAACGATAAAGGAAGCAAAACCAGCAACACAAACATATAATAAACAAATTTATTTACATAAAATATTCACTTACAGATTACACAAATCAGGTTTTTCATTAATATTCATTTTTTTAATCAATAAAATTATCGAATGTTCCTTTAATGCACATTAGCAAGTGTCTCTTTAATCCTAAACAGTAAGTGTATCTTTAATCCAAAACAGTAAGTGTCTCTTTAATCCAAATGTTATTTGTCCTTAGTCTAAATTAATTTAAAATATTTCCGATTTAGTCCAAATATCCAATTTCACTGTTATTATGAATGAGCACAATACTCGTATATGTATTAAATCCTCTCACAATTATATTTTCTAAAAGCATCCATGAGAATACTAAAATGTATCTATACTGAAACTGATCTCTTGAGATGCTCCCAGAGTTTGTTTATATACTACCTAATGGCTGCTCCATAAGCCTCCCCACCAAAACTATCCAAAGAAAACAGTCCAAAGATCATAACAAATGAATTTGCATAAAACAGTCCAATGAGAACAGTCCAAATTTCATCATCAATGAATTTGCATAAGTAATTTGCATACATTATAAACATGTTTTTACTATTTGTTACTTTCAAAGGCCAAATCATGCAATGCAACATGAACACACAGAGACACATGCAACAATACATGTAAACATTTGGATATAGGTAACACCATTTATCGAGTTATCGAGTCCTCTAAGGAAAAACTTTCAAAGGTTCCCTCCTTTTAATCGAGTCACCTCCATAGCATACTTGTTTATGAATATCACGTTTTTTGGACTGAATACGGCTTCATATTAGTAAAACAGGTATCGAATTGATATCGGACGACATTATCGGCATATGTACAAACAAACTTTGGTTTAGATGCATGTTTTTGTTGAGAAAAATATACATTTCGAGAATTGCTCTCGCACTAACAATCTAATCGTCGATCAGTTGCGACTTCCAGCGCTGGTTTAGCCCGTGTTAGTTCATATAATTAAAACCAAACAAGCAAATTCGATGAATTGATATCCCCTGCCGAATGATGTATTATCCTCGATCGGAAGAAATTGTTTGGATTTTTTTAATTAGTATAAATCTTCATGAATTCGATATTAGGTATTTTTGAAATTCATCACCATAGTAGATTTGTAAAAATGATGTACCAGTTTAAGGCATTGGCTTTTATAGTGGGTTTAAAGGGATAAACTTGGTGTAATATAAGCAGGTGTATAAAATATAGTAATAAATGTAATATACAACAAATGTAGAATTGTATATCAATGATTACTTTTTAATTACCTGGCCATGTGATATTTATCAATCTGATTACTTCATATAGTTACTACGGCTACCATTAGATGATCTTGTTATTTCAGGGGAAGGCATGTATTTGCCTCAAGTTTGGCTAGCTCTAAAACAAATCAAACTTTCGTTAATATAAACACTTAAACCAAGTTTGACATGTGACCCATGGGCGGAGCCAGATTTGACTCCAGTGTCACCTTTGAAAAAACTTGGTAGAGGACCATTAGTTGAGTGTAAATACAAAATAGTAAACTGTTTGCTCTTGTAGTGTCAGAGAAGAAGATTGTTGAAGTTTTTCCTTAAATAAATCTATGTTAAATATGTGACCCCAGGGGTGGTGCCAAATTTGACCCCAGGGTCAACATTCAAATAAAAATGGTAGAGGACCATAAGCTGAGTGTAAATACAAAATATTAAACCTTTAACTCTTGTGGTTTCATAGAAGAAGATTTTTAAAGTTTTTCTATATATATAAGCTGTATAAAACTGTGACCCCTTGAGCGGAGCCAAATATGACCCCAGGGTCACCATTTGAACAAAATTGGTAGAGAATCCATGAGCTGATAATAAATAAAAAATATTAAACCTTTTATCTCTTGTAGTTTCAGAGAAGATTTTTGAAGTTCTTCCCATAACTCCATGTAAAACTGATCCAACAAGGGCCCCTTAGCTCCCAATTAAAGAAAAACTGAACCCATAAACCAAAGTTTCTTATGAGGAAAAGATCAATTAAAAACATTTTAAAAAAATTTAAAAAAAATTAAAAAATAAAAAATAAAATAAAAAAAATTAAAAATAAATAAAACTATCCCACTGTCAGGATAAACATTATAACCAAGTGTAGTGAAAATCCACCTGCAGTTATGACGATATGGCTCCGGACGGACGGAAGGACAACGCCATAAACCTTCGGCGGGGGATAATTAGTGATTTCCTATGTATATATGTAGTTCCCTAATTTTATAAAGGTAAACTTTCAGTAATCTAATGCTATTGAGCAAATTCGAGTTATATCGGCAACAAAATATGCCTAAATTGTTTAAAGAAAGATAAAGAAATCGTACAGGCAAAGCAGCATTCAAGGACGACAGTCAACCACAAAACACAAAAAAAAACACGCAAACAGACAAACGAGAAGGCAAAAGTAATAAATAATGCAAACGACATCACAAACACAAAAGGGTTGACAATAGGGCTACCGCATTGGAACGGTCAATGGCAACAAAGGCCACTGTGGGTTTAAACCGGTTCTAGGGTGCACCAAACCTCACACTTACCCTACTTCATCCCATTAAAACAGAACAGTGTAAATAAAGAAATCCCGCCATGATCTAATCTCTAACCAACAAGGCAGCATCAAAAGGCAATATAAGTAAAACACACAATGAAGTTACTCATTGACTAGGCAGAAGCCAGAGAAACAAGAGAATATACCATTTAGTGCACGACAAGAAAGATCGAAAGAAAGATCATAGACAAACATCAAACGCCACCGTCCCAGTGGGCTTTAGGTAGGCGTCATCATAGGTTCCACAGCCTGTTCGGTCATCGTACAATTAAAGAGGAAAGAATAGTGGCGAACTGTAAAAGGGTCCACCACCAAGCATGCAGTACGTTGCAAAATGATAGGGTCATAACCTCTTTTGATAAACTTTTTAACAATGAAAGTGATCATGACCAAGAATCTTACGAAGTTTATAAATCACATCACCATAGTAAAAGTAAGGTTGTGATAGTCCTTGTCGCAAAAGAGTCCTTAATTACTTTTATATTTGGAAAGAAGATCAAGATTACGATAATAAAATTTTGCAAAGGTTTTACGAAGTTTATGGTAACGGTAACCCTGATTGAGTAGCTTTTTAGTTATACAAAGATTACGGATATTAAATTCCTCCTCAACTCGAGTACAAGCTCTTGAAAAACGAATAAGTTGAGACACATAAGAAGTTGCTCGGGGAACATCCCCATACAAGTGGGGATAATATAATTAACAATGTCAAAATTAAAATCATCTATCTTGTCATAGATTTTGCAAATTATTTCACCATTTTCAATCGAGAGATCTAAATCACGAAAAGAAGCGTTATTATCAGATAAATTAGCTTTGTTAAGCAGAAGTTCTTTAGGATAAATATTATTAACCATAGTTGGAAAGAAAGGGTTGTCAATGTTCAATATGTCATCCAGATACCGCGAGGTGTCATTAAAGGCTTCAATAACATCTGCTTGGGTATCTGTTGAAAGACTCACAATTCGTACCCATAGGGATACCAACAATTTGTTTATAAACGGTGGTTACATACCTGACGAAAATATTATCTAATAGGAAGATGAGTGCTTCACAAACTTCATAGTAAAGAGTATGATAATGGACCTTTGGAAACGGCCGAGCACGACACATACGAAATATTGCAGTCTCGGTTTGACCGAGACTGTTCATGTCCACATAGTATAATTGTCTAAACTGCCGTTAGTAAAAGACGCTTTAATATTATTACAGGCCAAAAATGTAGTATGTTCTCTAGCGAATGTTTTTCGAATAAGAGAAATTAGCTTGTCTTTGATAAGGTGATATGGTAAAGTTGTATATAGTGTAGAGAAATCATAAGTGCTTATAGATGAAACATGACGTTTATTTAAAATTTTATCAAGAACGTCTCCTGAATTTTTTATAGACCAAAACAAATTAATCCCAGAGTTTTCATAAGTTTTATCACAATATCGTTTAACGTGATCATTAACGACAGTAAGACAAGAAGTTAAAAGTTTGGAGATGTTTGTTGTAGTGCAGGCACTAGAATTCGAAATAAAGCGGGCCTTATATGGTTTTTTATGCAATTTAGGAATCCAGTACATAGTAGGCAGTTTGTTTTGCTTTTCGTCTATTCCAGCCTTGAAAGTAGTGCACCGAGTGATATTTGTGGAAACAACATCATCCTCAGTAGAATATACTGAAGTATACGAATTGGTGCTGCCGAGTTCCAGAGATAAAACATTGAAGTAATGCAGGCGTCAAACAATAATTACACTATTAGCTGCTTTATCGGCAGGAACTAAAACAAATTTATTATGAAATTCCTGAATTCCCGATTTTAGATTACGAAAGGAAAAACTAGGTCTCGGAGGAAGTAAAGATGGGTTAGCGTTATAAAAGTTAATACGTGTATCTATAATTTTAAGAATTGACTTTTTCCAAGTAGAAAGCGAGTTAGGGTCCGAATGTTCTCTACGACACCATGTTATACTAAAATCTTCAATGGAGTGGGCGATCTGGGACGACAGGCATGAACATCAATAATTGAAGGTAATCTATATTTAGTACCTTTCGAAAACAAATGTCAAATACGTTTACCAACAACATCAAAATTACCAGTGATGACATGATCTGCTGGAGCATAGCAAAATTTTGATATGTTACATTCACATTCCTTAGGAGTGTTATTTACTATATCAAGGTCAGAAACAATTTTATTGTAGTTTAAAGTAATATTTCTAATAGGCTTTTTGTACTTATAACATATTACAGGACTAATTGAAAAATAGGACAGGTCCTCTTGATCGTGTTGACTTTAGTTGGTTTATTCCATGAATAAGTTCTTATTTTGTAATCTCGATGTTTTATTCACTAAATAAAATATAAAATTCATCATTTTCCTATTTACCAATGAATTAATATGACATTCATAAATTCTGTTTTGATGACATGTATGATGTCGGAATTCTATGCTAAGAAAACATAGTTAACATATTTTCAAAAACACGTGTCGGATATCCACTGATGAAATGTTTCCTTGTTTCAAATCAGCACGTGACATCAACGTATACCAACTGACCCGCGAAGGGTATCCTCCTAGACATACTGAAGGAGGGAGGAGTACATGGTCTGATTTAAATGTTGTTATAATAAGGAAGCATAATACCTTGACATGTTTCGTCTATATGTGGTTTGAAATTACCATAATTTATGTATACGCCCGTAGTGACGTATTATGTCGTGGCGGTGTCCTTCTGTATGTCAGTCTTTCTGTCTGTTAACGTTTACATTGAAACCGTGTGTGGGTAATCGCTTTCAAAGTATAAGGTCTAAAACAATGAAAAGTTGTCAACATCTTCAGCATGTTTCAATGAATATATATCTTACAAAGGCCCATATCTCTCTGGTTGATTTTTTTTTATTATTCCCCTTTGAGAATGGTTTAACCTGTAACTTAACCTTGCCTTTTACAAGTGATTATACCTAAAACATTTCAAAATTATTGGGTGTACAACAATGTAATCTTGCACACATATTCAACATGATCCAATGAATACATCTTATAAAATACTTTCTAATTCATATTTGTTTTAATTATTTTCCTATGAAAAGGGTTAAACCTGGAACTTAACTTTGCAACGACGGGACACTAGGCGGTGCACCTGGTCTAATTAAAGTAAAGAATTAAAACATGGACTACAATAAGTAGTGAACATCAAAAAGACAATCGTTTATATATACTATATAGTCATATGAATGTGTAACACATTTATAACAAAAGGCAAATTAATGATATACGTCTCGCTAACTATAAATCTGACTGACCCATCCTTTATTCTTAGTTTGGATGGTTGAGGGTAGGGTGTCTGCAACAAGTCAACGAAATAATGTTATAACGATAGATTTGTTTTCCACAAAATAATGTTAGACAAGAACATGTTTCTTAAAAGCTAACATGTATCGCTCTTTAACTCTTTAAATGAGTCAACGATTGCTAAATAATTCCTACACGAATAATGTTGAATGTCACTTTACGCGTTAAACTATCATTATAATACATCAGACTTCCCTCCTATATCTATACCCAAAATAAAAATGTAAAAACTTAAACACGATTTTTTTCTGGTTATTGATGGTAAATAGCCTGTCAGTTTACGATGAGCTGTATCAAAGATTAATGGCCGAAGGGTGAATATATCTCTGACTCAGTATTTAGCTTTAGCAAGGAGAAATTATCAAAAGGCGAATATATCCCTGACTCAATATAGTTGAGTTGTGTCATAAATGTATGAGAGATAAATGATCATAATGTGTCTGTAGCTTGCAATCAGTTACTGTTATTCATTTGATCTTTGGAGATCGCTGAGCCCGATGCTTATATTTAGTTATCGGTGGTACATTTTCAATTTCTTTTGTTTTCTTACTTAATTTCTGATACGGTGGTTCCACTACTCCGGCTGATATAAGGCTCTGGGTATTGTTTAACCACTCAAAGGATATGGTGTCTGCTTTTTAATTTAGTCCTTTTGGCTGTTACTTCTGATACGCAGGCTTCATAACCGCTGCTCCCAACTAAATTCCATTATGTTTATTTCGCTCTTCGGGGCATTTAATTTTATTAGATACTGGGACCATACACCGTACGACATGGGGAAGTAGTAAACTCCATGTCCACCGCCATATGCATGCCATCTTCGGGATGGTTAACATTTTGTACTATTGCTTTTATGAATATTGAGTTCTGCTCAACCCGGGGCTAGAGGGCGTGAGCGGTAGCTAGCATAATTTCACTACCGCTCATAAACAGTCTCAATCAAATCGAGACTGCAATATTTCATATGTGTCGTGCTCGGCCGTTTCCAAAGGTCCATTATCATACTCTTTTTCATATGGTTAAGATGTGTTCTAGATTTATCGGAGAGTAATGAAAAAACCGGCAATATATGGTCAGTATGGTTGAGCGGTGTTCTAGCTGTATAATAGACAAGATTCAAACTGCGAATATATCTCTGACTCAATATAGTAAATCGGTGTTCTAGATGTGTCAGAGAGGTATGATGAAAAGGCGAAGATATCTCTGACTCACTCTTGTTGAGCGGTGTTCTCCATGTTTCAGAGAGAATTGACTAAAAGGTGAATATATCCCTAACTCAGTATGGTTGATAACATAATTATACGTGTATCGTTTGCTAATTTCTGGATGTGGACGTTATTGTTAGAGATTTCCTTTTAATGGGATTTACCTTTAATTGCACAGTCTTGTCAATTTGGGCGCTGAAGACAGGATAATAGCGAGGTTGTGTACATACATAATCGATTTAAGCTAACCAGTGGACCATATTGCCTGCTGACCGTTCCAAGTCGGTTACCCTGTCTTCACCACTTTTTGCTCTATGGAATGTACCTTTCGTTGTATATTTTTCAGTATGGTTGAGCGGTGTTTAGATGTCTAGATGTATCAGAGAAATGACCAAAAGGTGAATATATCTCTATCAACGAGTACATCTCTGACTAAGATGTGTTTTACACGTAGCAGAGAAAAATAACCAAAGGATGAATATATCTCTGACTCAATATGTTTAGTTTAAACTTATTTATTTTACATCGATTGCAACGAAAGCTCTATGAACTTAATTGAATCACTCTTGATGTCTTCCTGGGTAGAACCAGTACTAAGCAAATGCAGATAAAGTGTCTTGCTCAGGTACACAACGCATATGGCAATGGCGGGGATCGAACCCACGACTTTTCGATCATGGGTTCAATGCTTTACTACTAGACCACAACGCTCCACTGACTCAATATGTTTGTTGCCTACCTTTCCATCATTATATCATGCAAAACCTTACATTGCTTTTTATACTCCTATTTAAATGTACTGTGTGTGTATAAATAACTTCTTTTAATATGTTAGGTTATTCATTTATTCTGCTTCATAATATATGTTAAACATTCGTGCCAGCGTTCATGCCTGCCTGCCTGCGTGCGTGAGTCGTGCGTGGGTGCATGCGTTTTAAGGGAACAGATTATTCGTTGCATGACATCAGTTTAAAAATTCCTGAGTTTTGCGTGTGTGAGTTTTGTAATTCATCGATACATTTCTTTGTATAATTGTATAACTGATCGAAAGTTTTGTCAAACGGATGCAATTGATAATAATACCTAAACACAACACAACTGAAACATATATTAACTCACCTAAGTAAACCTCAGTAACAAGCAATAAGTATCCAAACACCACTCTCAGTCTGAATGTTTGAAATGAAATGCATTCGCGCGCCTGGTAATGGCCTGTTCAGACTGGTGAACATGAGCAGTACAGCTATCGAATGTTGCATTTATAAGAATTTAATTGGGACCGAATGTCGAAACGAACATGTTTGTAACTTTCGGGTTTGTAGTCTAGTGTGTTAATATTTTTTATCCATAAATCTCTACAATATTTGCGACATTGACATTGATTTATTCTAGATAGTTATATACAGGTATTTAGTATATATATCTGGTGTCTTTTCACGAATTTGAATTACTCAAAACGTCTTAACAAAATAAGTAAGTAGTCTATTCTATCTAAACTCACAAAATACAGCCCTATTATTTTGATAAATATTGCCGTCTCGTTTGTGCCCGTAGCTTCCAAGGGATCCTCGTTTCAGTATGCATTGTTTATGTTTATTGGTTCCAAACAATTTTTCGTGCTACTAATAAGGAGTGTTATTATTGGTAAAAGTCGATCTCAGAAAAAGATGGTTGAAACATAAGCGAAGAAAATATAAAACGGAAATAATCCTTTAGATATATATCATCGAATAACACTTTCATTAGAAATTTAACCTTTTATATTTATCATTAATAACTGATACAACGAGGGTTGATAAAATAAGTAATTATGTTTTCCGATACGTAACCATGGCAACCGTTTCATTGCAAGATATGAGATGCTAAAATAACACGTTTCTAAAATCACTCTCTGCGGATATGATTAATTCATCATAGCCATCTAAACTATATATTGCTGATAACATGATAGAGAGTTTTATACTGAGAGAGTCTAGACAAGCAAAAGCTAATTATATTCAGCGATATAAAAATAATGAATGAGTTGCTGTCATAATTTGCCTTTATGGGGTGAATAGATAAATTTAGATATAAAAATCGAACACAAAAAGCAGCATTCAAAGACGACAGTCAACCACAAAAACACACAGAAACAAAGAACACATTCAAAGATTAATAAAAGGCCAAATAAGACATCATAAACACAAAAAGGTTGACAATAGGGCTACCGCCTTGGAACGGCCAGTGGCAAAAAAGACTCCTGGGGTTTTAAACCAGGTTCTAGGTTGCACCAAACCTCACACTTACCCTACTGTCTACCCAATAAAACGGGACAGTGTAAATAACGAAATCCCCGCCATGAACTATTCTCTAACCAACAAGGCAGCATTAATAGGCAATATAAGTAAAACACAAAGATCCTCGTATATATATAAATACAAAAAAACAATAGCCTAGAAAGCCACACAGAAGGTATTCAATGACTTGGAAGAAGCCAAAACAACAAGAGAATAAACCATTGAGGGAACGACAAGACAAGACTGCAGACAAACATCAAACGTCACCGTCCTTTTAAACGTCATCATAGGGTCCACAGCCTTTCCGGTCATCGCACAATTAAAGAGGAAAGCATAGTGGCAAACTGTAAATGGGTCCACCACCAAGCATGCAGTACGTTGCAAAATGATTCTGTCATAACCTCTTTTGATAAACCTTTTAACAAGTTTAACAAAGATAGTATGAAAGTGTAGTATGAAAGTGATCATAGCCAAGGATCTTACGAAGTTTGTAAATCACATCACCATAGAAGTCAGGTTGTGATAGTCCTTGTCGAAGAAGAATTCTTAAAAGACTTTTTATATTTGGGAACGATAGTACAATTTTGCAAAGGTTTTACGAAGTTTATGGTAACGGTAATCCTGATGGAGAAGCTTTTTAGTAATGCAAATATTACGAATATTAAAGTCCTCAACTCGAGTACAAGCTCTAGAAAAACGAATAAGTTGAGACACATAGACCCCATAAGAAGTTGCTCGCGGGTACATCCCCATCTAAATGGGGATTATTAACAATATCAAAATTAAAATCTAATTATTTCACCATTTTTAATGGGGAGATGTAAATCGAGAAAAGAAGCGTTACAATCAGAAATATTAGCTTTGTTGAGTTGAAGGTCTTTAGGGTATATATTAATATGAATATAGATACTACCTATCAAACGGGCAATCACTCTAGTCGTCATGGTAGAACTTGATACATCATCATAACTTGTAATCCGAGACTTCTCTGACCCTTTTTTTAGTCGCTTTAGCCAGATGAAATATCACAACTCGTAAAAAGACCTGGTATGGTCAGAGAAGGCTCGGATTACATAACTTTTACACAACGTTTGTCTGTTTGCATGTTTGTTTCTGTGTTTTGTGGTTGACTGTCCTCCTTGAATGCTACTTTCCCTATTTCCCTACTTTTGTCTGATCTTTTTATATTTCTTGTTAACTATCGTATAATAATAATATTTGTAGCATGATATTTTCTTTGATGAATGCAGAGCATTAAATCGTTTAATTTAGGGTAACTAAAGGGGCGTGGCTTTACCATACTACAACTACCGGATATTGCAATTTAGAGTACGGTCAATATGACGTCACAGTGTTACTAAGTACACCATGCTACAAAAAAGATAGAGTCTGTCTCAGCTCATTGGTTATGTAAACACCGCGATTCTGTCATAACCTCTTTTGATAAACCTTTTAACAAGTTTAACAAAGATAGTATGAAATATCGGTGTTTAAATAAGCCAACTCGCTGAGACCAGACTCTATCTACTACTTATTTCGGTTAACTTAAAAATCACAGACATAGCACATACATTTCACATACAATTTCATAAGTAATGTATACAAGTACAGTCAAAATTTAAATTAATGTTAATTTATGTTTTAAGCTATTGTATTTTACAATTTTTAAAATGTAAATTTATGTTATAAGAGCACACTTTTGCATAAAAGTTTTTTGTTTTTTTTTAAATATATACATATTTATAATAAAAAAAATCATGTTCTTTAAACTATGGATGGCCCATGAAAGGCTAAGGTTTATTTCCAATGGGGTCCATGTTTTTGTGAAATGTTAAACTTCTGTAGTTTTGTAACATAATGCATAAGTAAGCTAGCTCAAACCAAATTTGATAACGCTACAGTGCCTCAGAATGAATAGAATCATTGGTAGTTAAGAATTATTCTCTGTTGAAATTCAATTTTCTAAGCTGATGGATTTTAGATTATTTTTATAATTTGCCATGCTTGAAGTTATATAAGCATACATTTATGCTGTGAAATAATTTGATGTAATGTATCACTTGACTAAGCGTAGCAACTTTCATAAAAAAATAATTCTTTACTGTCAGACCGAATGAAGTGTTTTTTGCTGTTGTTTTTTTCGAAAAAAAGTAATCATCAAATAAGTTAACTTATTTAAGATTGGCACTTCTAGGGATACAATGAAGTGATGTTATTATTGGTGCAACATAACATATTAATAATTAACAGTTATAGGACAATGAATTCAAAAATTGTTTATCCAATTAGAGGTGTAAGACAAGTATTTTATATAACATAATATATTCACACAAAAAAATCTATAGCTAAAGATTTGTTAAAAAAATTGAACCGAAATATGTTTTGATATTACATATTTTTTATATTTTTAATAAATGGTCCCGGATTATAAGCTACAAATCCCATTGATGCAACTTTCCTATAAAAGAAAATAACAGATTAAGAAATTTCTGCTGTATGCATGGATTAATTACTTTAAACCCCGATAAACTTAACCTGAACTGTGTTCAAATGAAACAGTTATTTGTGACAGTATAGTTTTGAAGAAGAAGTTTGACCATACAATTTAAAGTTTAACTGGGGGCATCCAAAATTGTGCAAGGCATTTTAAAAAAAGAGAAAAAAATAAAGAAAGCAAATTAAAAGTTAGAAAGACAGATAAAAACAAGATAGTAAGTGATTCAGTAGTTCTGGTTCATAACCTATTTCTTTAACAAAAAAAATAAATAATAATTACTGCACATACTTTTTAATATATTTAAATTTAAAATGACTGAAACTCGTTCTTCAAAAATTTCAAAAGGAAACAACAGGTTAGAAGCAATTTTGGTCTTCTCAATGGACCTCATAATTTTATGACTAAACTGAGTACAAAATGAGTACGAAACGTCTAATGGCCCGGTTACGAAACGTCTAATTGCCAGAGTACGTTTCGTACCATAATTGGGTACGAAAAGTCCAGGGTATGAAACGCTATAATCAGTGTCAGACTGCGCATCATATTTTTTGAAGTCCAACTCTACAAAGCGCTTTATAATGACGTTAATATAATGAGCGTCTAAAGACTACAGATCGACGATTTGTGAAGCGTTCGTACAATGATTTTTCAATTTATTGTTTAATCTATTTATTCTTCTCATAAACTATCGGAATTTGTATCTGCTAATATTTTAAACTATGAACAAAATAATATCGAAGAATAATTAATTACAATTGCATCTTCTCGTCGATTCTCGAGTCCGATTTAGTTTTTAAAGATGGCGGCCTCCATTAAAAACAAAATACCCACCATTTTTGGGGTGATGATGGATTTTTTTTGGTTAGAATAATCAATGATTTTTTTTTCTTACAATTTGTTTTTACTTTAGTCTTCGTGTACATGTTATCTATAGTCGTGCACGGTCTTATTTTGACCGTATTAACCATAGTAGAAACGAAAAGGTTGTCAATGTTCAATATATTATCCAGATTCCAAGAGGTGTTATTAAAGGCTTCAATAACATCTGCCTGTGTATAAAGTGAAAGACTCAGCATTTAATCTCTTTCATAGCAATATAAAAACAAATCTGCGACAAGAAGTGTACAGTTCGTACCCATAGGGATACCAACAATTCGTCTATAAACGGTCGTTCCTTACCTGTCGAAAATATTATTTAATAGGAAGATGAGTGCTTCACAAACTTTTTGGCAAGTCCACATAGTGTAATTGTCTAAACTGCTATTAGTAAAAAAAGCTTTAATATTATTACAGGCCAAAAATGTAGTATTTTCCCTAGCGAATGTTTTTTGTGGTTGATAAGGTGATGTGGTAAGGTCGTATATAGTGTAAAGTCATAAGTGCTAATGGAAGAAACTTGACGTTTATTGCAAATTTTATCAAGAACGTCTCCTAATTTTTTAATAGACCCAAACAAATTAATCCCAGAGTTTTCATAAGTTTTATCACAGTATTGTTTAACGTGATCTTTAAAGGCAGTAAGACAAGAAGTTAAAAGTTTGGAGATGTTTGTGGTGGTGCAGGCACTAGAATTCGAAATAAAACGGGCCTTATATGGTTTTTTATGTAATGTAGGAATCCAGTACATAGTAGGCAGTTTGCTCTACTTTTCGTCTACCCCAGCCTTGGAAGTAGTGCACCGAATAATATGTATGGAGCGCGGTGGTCTAGTGGTAGAGCGTTGGACCCATGATCCAAAAGTCGTGGGTTCGATTCCCGTCATTGCCATATGCGTTGTGTCCCTGAGCAAGACACTTTATCTGCATTGCTTAGTACTGGTTCTACCCAGGAAGACATCGAGAGTGATTCAAATAAGTTCATAGAGCTTTCGTTACAATCGATGTAAAATAAATAAGTTTAAACTAATAATATGTATGGAAGCAAACTCATCCTAGTAGAATGAACTGGAATATACGAATTAGTGCTACCGAGTTCCAGAGATAAAACATTAACGTAATGTAGGCGTCAAACAATACTTACATTATTAGCTGCTTTATCAGCAGGAACTAAAACAAATTTATTATGAAATTCTTGAACTCCCGATTTTAAATTACGAAAGGAAAACCTAGGTCTTGGAGGAAGTAAATAGGGGTTAGCATTATAATTTCATTACAATGTATCTATAATTTAAAGAATTGACTTTTTCCGAGTAGAAAGAGAGTTTGGAACCACCTGTTCTCTACGACATCATTTTATACTAAAATCCTCAATGGAATGGGCGATCTGAGTACGACAGGCATTACAATCGATATTTGAAGATAATCTATACGTAGGACCTTTAAAAAACAGATGCCGAAAACGTTTATCAACAATTTAAAAATTACCAATGATGGCATGACCTGCTGGAGCATTGCAAAATGTTGATGTATTACATTCACATTCGTTAGGAGTGTTATTTACTATATCAAGGTCAGAAACTATTTTGATGTAGTTGAAAATAATATTTATAATAGGGTTTATAACAAATTGCAGGACTTTCTGAATTTTTGAAATATTTAGGGATAGAATCAACTACATGTTTATCTCAAAAAGTACTAACCATGTCAATGAAATCAATACCTTAATTAAGATATAGTATTTTTAGAAAAAGCCTGACGTGATCAGACTCCTTGTCAATATGGGGTCGGAGAACACGTTGTATGTAGCTTTGAATTATGGAAGCATTGTTATAAATGGGGTCTGTACGAATGAATATTTTGACTGCTTCCTCATCGATCAACATAAGTGAAGAAATGGACAGAGAGGTAAGCCGTGAAAGCATAGAGTGCTTTCCAGACTGTTTAAAATAGTATGTAAATCACCGACTGAAATAATTACACGCGATTTACGCCTACGACCATGAGACCTAGAGTTACGGTTTCGAATAGAAAATATAGAAAAAGATGTCAATATTAGCATCTTTTGAAATATTTCCTTGTTGATAAATATTGTTATTAAGGCCGAATGGATATGGTGTCTGTAAGTTTTTCATCCTCTTAAGTTCTGCTATATGTCTAGCTTTTATTTTAAAGCTTTTAGTAGCATCATTATCATAAATTATATTTTCAACAGGTTGAACAGTAACGTTACTAAAAGTATGACCTATTGACGAAAGTGTTGGTACAACATACTGTATACCGCAACGTGGTGCATTTCAAGTCAAAGCATAAATGACGTGAGATGTACGTCAATCAACATTTGAAGCTAGACTTACATTAAACATTCTGCAATTAACAGCTGATTTCCTGGTGGACTTGCAAGATTAATAATTGCAACAACTGCACCTCTTAGCATTGCACTTATTAATAGAGGGAAACACCCTGCGTCTTGAATGAACTAAACGATTTCTGAAAGGAGACTTTATATGGTATTTCCTCAAAACAGATGATCCTAGAGGAGTAACTGAAACTTTTGAGCCATTATTAAAAATCCTGGTAATATTATTAGAAGAAACATGAAACGAGGTTGCCGAATGAAGGTTAAAATATGCTTGGTTACCTGATATTATCCGGTTTATATATGAAGATAACCAAAACGAACATATGATGTCTCTTGATGTGGTCACACCATTATTTTACTTTGGTTGATTGCTAGATCTCGATTGTTGATTTACGGATTGGGTAGAAAATCGTATTTCATATATGAAAGAATCTAACGTTTGACTGTACATTTAATTATCTAGACTCATAGGTACATATAGCTAGTGTAGATTGATCTGAAGACACGTGAAGACACGTGTCACCATATATTATATTTTGATGCGTCTAATTTCATAATAGTACAAAATAAAAGTTGTTTTACTATTTCTGCTTTGGAGTTCTCTAGATGTTTAATATATGAGTGGGGTTTGAAATACCCTTAATTTAAAAACTCGAAAAAAAGCATGAAAAGAAATATAAAAAGATCGGACAGGGTAAGTAGCATTCAAGGAGGACAGTCAACCACAAAACACAGAAACAAACACACAAACAGACAAACAAGAAGGCAAAAGCAATAATAAATGCAAACAAAATCACAAACACAAAAGGGTTGACAATAGGGCTACCGCCTTGGAACGGTCAGTGGCAAAGTAGGCCACTGTGGGGTTTAACCGGTTCTAGGGTGCACCAAACCTCACACTTACCCTACTGTCATCCCACTAAAACAGGACAGTGTACATAAAGAAATCCCCGCCATGATCTAATCTCTAACCAACAACCCTTCAGACACGCCAAACCCACTTTATTTCAAAGTGGTCAAGTTTTGTAGTTTTTGAGTTGAGGTATGGAAAGACCGTTTATAAACAAATTGTTGGTATTCCTATGGGTACGAACTGTGCACCACTTCTCGAAGATTTGTTTTTATATTGCTACGAAAGAGATTAAATGTTGAGTCTTTCACCAGATAGACAGGCAGATGTTATTGAAGCCTTTAATAACACCTCTCCTTGGATAATATATTGAACATTGACAACCCTTTCTTTTCTACTATGGTTAATAATATATACCCTAAAGAAATTCAACTTAACAAAGCTATTATTTCTGATACTAACGCTTTTTTCTCGATTTACATCTCTCCAATGAAAATGGTGAAATAATTAGCACAGTTTATAACAAGAGAGATGATTTTAATTTTGATATTGTTAATTATCCCGATTTTGATGGGAGTGACCCGCGAGTAACTTCTTATGGGGTCTATGTGTCTTAACTTATTCGTTTTTCTAGAGCTTGTACTCGAGCTGAGGACTTTAATATTCGTAATATTTGCATTACTAAAAAGCTACTCCATCAGGGCTACCGTTATCATAAACTGCGTAAAACCCTTGCAAAATGTTATTATCGTAACCCTGATCTTCTTTCCAAATATAAAAGTAATTTAAGAACTCTTCTGCGACAAGGACTATCACAACCTGACTTCTATGGTGACGTGATTTACAAACTTCGTAAGATCCTTGATCATGATCATTTTCATACTATATCTGTTAAACTTGTTAAACGGTTTACCAAAAAAGGTTATGACCCTATCATTTTGCACAACGCACCGCACGCTTGGTGGTGGACCCATTTACAGTTCACCACTATGCTTTCCTCTTTAATTGTGCGATGATCGGACAGGCTGTGGACCCTATGATGACGTCTACCTAAAGTCCAAAAGGACGATATTTGGACGATGATGTTTGATGTTTGTCTACAATCATGTCTTGTCTTGCCCTCAATGGTTTGTTCTGTTGTTGCTTTGACTTCTGCCAAGTCAATGAGTTCCTTCTTTGTGGCTTTCTAGGCTATTGTTGTTTTGTATTTATATATATATACGAGGATCTTTGTGTTTTACTTATATGGCCTATTAATTCTGCCTTGTTGGTTAGAGAATAGTTCATGGCGGGAATTCCTTTATTTACACTGTCCCGTTTCATTGGGATGACAGTAGGGTAAGTGTGAGGTTTGGTACACACGACAAAGTCATTTCCCTGTATACGAAACAAGACCAACACGTATTTAGCATATTTGAATGTATGTTTTTTAAAAACCTGTACATTAAAATAGTTGATATAAACATTTGGTATGTTAATTAACCCCTAGTTCAATTTAGCGTGATTTTACATTTGTCAATATCATATTCAATTCTAGATTTTGAAGGAAAATTGACATTTCGTTTTTTTACTCATCGGTTAGATGGAATTATTGTAAAATACAACACAATAGAATTCTGCATGCTTCTAAGATATTGTTATTATAACAAACAATAAGTGTGAGCGCTTTAAATATCAAACTAATTGGTTGAATTTTACTACGAATAATTCGCTTTGGGCCCCTTTATAATACAATTAAATGCTAACGTCTTCCGCTAATCTCATTTTGGATTTCTCCCGTTTTGGAAATAATCTAATGGTTTGCAATTTATAACTACTTTGTGGTAGCTGTAGAGCTGTCATGTTGCGTTAAATCTGAAAGGTTTATAATATAATGCAATTATTTGATAACGTATGTTTGATGTGGTGTTATGCATGTAAATTTTATTTCTGGATCTAAGTGTTGTTAGAAGTTGTTTCATTGAAGTAATATAACGTCATATGTTATCATCAATAATGCTTATTTGGTAAAGTATAAAAACAGGTCTGCGCTAGACTATAGTTGGAATGGTTTGTGGAATTGCAATATAATATTACGAAAGTGTAGTACCACTCATTGTACGGTTCGCCTACTAAAATATGGGGAACAACCAAATAATATATTATACAATGGCAAAAACGGCCCTAACGTTTTGAAATATTGTTTGTATAAATATGTAATATGTACTAATAACATATAAACAATTTACGTATCATATATACAGTTCTAAAAATTAGACTATAGTTGAAGTGGTTTGTAGAATTACAATATAATATTACGAAAGTGTAGTACCACACATCGTACCTTATATGTTATATGTACTAATAACATATACCCAATTTACGTATCATATATACAGTTCTAAAAACTAGACTATAGTTGGAGTGGTTTATGGTATTGCAATATAATATTATGAAAGTGTAGTACCACTCATCGTAAGGTTCGCCTACTAAAACATGGGCAACAATTAAATAATATATCATACAATGGCAAAAACGGCCATACACATTTTGAAATATTGTTTGTATAAATATGTAATAAGTACTAATAACATATATACCGTGTACCTATCATATATAAAGTTCCAAAAACAAGCAATACATATTAAGAACTAAATGGATATTTATTTGTTTTCGGCATGTTGAGCCCTTATAGCCGAAGAGCATGCTCGGAAAGCAGATACGATGTTCATGTAATGAAGATTCACGCAATCATTTTTTGTAAGTTAATATGAATGGTGTCAATACGAGTTTTAATACTTTCTATAATAAAAAAAAAAGATACATATAAATTGTCACAGCTATGCAAACATTTGTAATGAAATTATACGTTAAATTGTGTATTTCCGTATCGCTAAGCAAACGTGGAATACAGAAAACGAGAACATTATTGATGCAGTATTTGTTGAGTAAGGTGTAAAATGTAACAAGAAAGGAAGAAAAACCAGCAACAACTATTTTTTTAATTATAAAAACATATTCATTCAAATACTACAAAGTAAAATATTCACTTACAGAAAACACATAAAATGGATCCAGTATTTCTTTAAAATCCGATATAAGAATACAATCCAAATAATATTGGCCAAGTGTAACTTTAATCTAAATTGTCAAGTGTCCTTTTAATTCAATTTCACTTCAAATCTTTCCTGGTTTATTAATTCACAATAGTCCAAATGTCCAAATAACTCACAGTCACTTTTATTATAGATGAGCACAATAATTGTTATCCTCTCACAATATATTTTAATTCACAGCATACAATATTTTGTAAATTCTCCATTAAAATAATGAACCAGATACTCCATTTTGAATAATGATACTGAAACCAAACAACAACCACAGAAGGCTAAACATGGGCAACAACTAAATAATATATTAATCAACCATTATTTTGCGCAATATGTAATAAGTAATGTAGTAATGGAATAATAGTTCACTTTCAGTACATATGTCAAAGCATTACAAAATGACATTGTTTTTAAATAAACAATAGTAAAACTATATATTGTATTACAATAATTTAAGTTTAAATATACAAACGTATTTTACACACGAGATAATGCGTCAGCAATCAAATTATCTCTTCCTCTGATATATCTAATTTCAATATTGTACTCTTGCAACATTAAACTCCATCTCATTAATCTTTGATTTTTGTTTTTCATTTTATTAATAAATGTGACGGGATTGTGATCAATGAAGATAACTATAGGTGAAACAGATGAAAATTTAGATACAAATATTTAAAAGGAAAAGTAGCATTCAAGGACGACAGTCAACCATAAACACGCACAGAAACAAAGAACAACTTTAAAGATGAATAGAAGGCAAGATAAGATATCACAAACGCAAAAGCGTTGACAATAGGACTAACGCCTTGGAACGGTGGTTGGCAAAAAAGTCGAGCTGGGGGTTTAAACCAGGTTATAGGTTGCATCAAACCTCACTCTTATCCTATTTTAATCCCAGTAAAAGGGACAGTTTCAAAAAATATATTCCCGCCAGGTAATAATCTCTAACAAACAAGGCAGCATTAATAGGCAATATAAGCAAAACACATAAATGAGCATGTATACATGAATATAAAACAACAAAAGCCTAGAAAGCCTAGTACGGACATTCCAGCCATCCCGAAGATGGTATGCATGTGACAGTGAACATGGAACATTCAATGAGGTATTTTCACACCATTCCGCCCATTTTCTAACAAAACGCTTTGCCCTAACCGAAACAACAATGGGCGAAATAAACAAAATGGAATTTAATTGGGAACAGAGGTAATGAAGCCTACATATCACAGGTAACAGTCGAAAGACTAAATTAAAAAGCAGGCAACATATCATATCCTAAGTGTGATTCAACACTACTCAGAACCTTTAAAGGCTGGTGTAGTTGAACCACATATTCGAAATTCAAGTAAGAACACAAAAGTATTATAGAATGAACAACAGTTCTGAGTGTAAGCATGTGGATACTTTTACCGCAGCCACACTGCACAGGGAACGCTACTGTGAAACATAAAAAATATGAAAACAGAAATTTGGAAATCGCCGAACACGATACATACAAAAGATATTACAGTCTCGGTTTGAATGAGAAGTGTTTGAAATCCGTTCACGTCCTCCAGCCCGGGTTGAGCAAAACTCAATATTTTAAAAGTCATATCTATAAATATCGGGCTCAGCGAAATTTATGGTAACGGTAGCCCTGCTTGAGTAGCTTTTTAGTTATACAAATATTACTAATATTAAAGACCTCAAATCGACTACAAGCTCTAGAGAAACGAATAAGTTGAGAAACATAGATCCTATAAGAAGTAGCACGGGAAAAATTCACATCTCAATTAGGATAATTTACAATATCAAAATTAAAATCATCTCTTCACTAATTATTTTGCCATTTTCAATAGAGAGATGTAAATCAAGAAAAGAAATGACAGTATCAGAAATGTTAGCTTTGTTGAGTTAAAGTTCCTTAGGAAAGATATTATAAACCATAGCAGACAACAAAGGATTGTTAATGTTCAATATGTCATCCACATACCGGGAGGTGCAATTAAAGGCTTCAATTACATCTGCCTGAGTATCGGATGAAAGACTCAACATGAAATCTCTTTCGTAGCAATACAAGAACAAATCTGCGAGAAGAGGTGCATAGTTCGTACCTATAGGAATACCAACAGTTGTCTATAAACGGTAGTACCATACCTGGCGAAAATATCACATAAATAGGAAAATGAATGCTTCACATATTCTTGGCAAGTCCACATAGTGTAATTGTCTAAACTGCCGTTAGTAAAAAACGCTTTAATATTATTACAGGCCAAAAAAGTAGTTTTTTCAATAGCGAATGTTTTTTAATAAGAGCAATAAGCTTGTCTTTGATAAGGTGATGTGGTAAGGTTCTATATAGTGTAGAGAAGTCATAAGTGCTTATAGATGAAACTTGCTGTTTATTGCAAATTTTATCAAGAACGTCACTTGAATTTTTAGACCAAAACAAATTAATCCCAGAGTTTTTCGTAAGTTTTACTACAATATTGTTTAAAGTGATCTTTAACGGCAGTAAGACAAGCAGTTAAACGTTTAGAGATGTTTGTGGTGGTGCAGGCACTATAATTCGAAATAAAGCGGGCATTAACGGATTGTTATGTCATTTAGAAATCCAGTACATAGTCGGCAGTTTGTTCTGCTTTTCGTCTACCCCAGCCTTGAAAGTAGTGCACCGAGCGATATGCGTGGAAACAACATCATACTCGCTAGCTTGAACTAGAGTATACGAATAAGTACTACCGAGTTCCAGAGATAAAACATTTACGTAATGTAGGCGTCAAACAATAATTAGATTATTAGCTGCTTTATCAGCAGGAACTGAAACAAATGTATCATGTTTATTATGAAATTCTTGAATTCCCGATTTTAAATTACGAAAGGAAAATCTAGGTCTCGGAAGAATTAAAGAGGGGTTAGCATTATAAAAGTTAATACGCGTATCTAAATTTTGTAAAAATTTACTTTTTCTAAGTAGAAAGAGAGTTTGAGTCCGCATGTTCTCTACGACACCATTGTATACTATAATCCTCAATAGATTGTGTGATTTGAGCACGACAGGCATTAAAATCGATAGTTGAAGTCATGAGTACTTATAGATGAACCATGAAGTTTATTGTAAATTTTATCCAGAATTTTTAATAGTCCAAAATAAATAATCCCAGAGTTTTCATAAGTTGTAGCACAATATTGTTTAACGTGATTTTTAACGGCACTAAGACAAGACATTAAAAGTTGTGAGATATTTGTGGTGGTTCAGGCACTAGAATTCGAAATAAAGCGGCTTTATACGGATGTTTATGTACTCTATGAGTCCAGTAAATAGTTACAGTCACGAAAGTTGACGAAGTTAAATATACTGCAAAATGCTGTAGTGCCAAATTCAGAGAAAGACTCTTTTTCAATAGTAGAGTAATTCTTCGGATGTTTGTTAAACTTTTTATAAACGTAACAAACTTGATGGTCAATACCAGTGTTGCTTCTGCAATAGCACCGATATCACTTGCATCAACAACTTAAATTGAAAATCAAAATGTGGTGCTGAAAGAACTGGTGTACTCAATGAGTGTCTTTTAATTTGTCAAAAAAAAAACAATTCAGTCCAAATATTTTTATTTTTTTACTCATTAAGTTGGTCAAAGGTTCAGCAATGACTGAAAATGTCTGTAATAAATAGCCATACCAAGAAAACGTATCTGTTGCTTTTTACAAGTCACAGATATAGCCTTAACCTTAATTTCAATAGGCTTATTGTGTTTGTGATGTCTTATTTGGCCTTTTAGTGATCTTTAAATTTGTTCTTTGTTTCTGTGTGTGTTAGCTTTTTCAAAATGTCACTGTTTGGTAGTTTACCTAAACTATGATCATTTTTGTCAAACTGTTGATTTTCATTTTTTAACTCGGCACTGGAATTTTCAAGTGTGACAGAGCAAATTACATTAACTGAATGTGAAAAAGGGCTATCTCTGTCAATGTATTCTTTTAACATATTAATGACAAAGTTGACGTTGTTTTCGCCTTTCAGGAGTATTGATAATATAATTTAAATCACTGACCCTTTTCTCTAATGTATAAGGGCCTTGATACCTAGCTTGTAAAGGCTTTCCAGAAATAGGTAATAAAGTACGAACTTTATCTCCAGGTTTGAAATTTCTTTTTTGTGCAGTCAAATCATACTTTGTTTTCATTTTTGATTGAGATGATTTTAGATTAGACTGAGCTACCTTACAAGTTTTTAACAGTGTGTTGTCTAAAATCAGACACATACTGTAGAAGATTCAAAGAAGTATCTTCTTCAGAGGGAATTTTCTCTTTTAATAAATTAAGTGGTCCACGAACAGTGTGACAAGCAAGAGACACAAGAGGGCATGTGGACGCTCTATCGGCTAAAGATAAAATGTTTGTATAAGGGGTCATAACTCTGACAAAAAATATTCAACCAGAACAAGGCAATGAATGGCGCAACTGGGCTTGGTATTTATCATCACCGCCAAGATTTGTTGAATCCGGCCAGGAGTTCAGAAGTGACTAGTCCGGACAAAGTTTGTGTATTAAAATCTTTAAAGGTCCATAACTCTGCCAAAAATCATTCAACCGGAATACGCCGATGATATGCACAACTAGGCTTGGTACTGATCATTCCTGCAAAGTTTCTTTGAAATCCGTTGAGGAGAACTAGTCCAGTCAATGTGTGTGTATTAAAAAACTTTAAAAGGCACTAACTCCGCCAAAATCATTCAACCGGAACACTTATCCTATATGGCTGGTTTTCAAAATCGTCCAAGCTTTCGATAACATCAACAATCTGGTAAACTTTGGAAAAATGAAGACCATATCGCGTTAACGAGGCCAAATTATAATATATTTCAGAAAATAAAGGGCCATAACTCTGGTGAAAATCAACCAATATGACTGGTTTTCGAAATTTTTCGAGATTTCATTGATATCAATAATCTGGTAGAGTTTGGTAAATGTCGGATAAATAAGGTTGGCTCTATCGTCTTAACAATGCAAAATATAACATATTCAACGAAATCAAGGGTCATAACTCTGGTGTTACCTTGTCCGAACTAGCTGGTTTGCGCACTTGTCCGAGCTGTCATTGATATTAACACTTTGGTAAAGATTGGTAATGATGGCATGAAAAATGAAAGCCCTATCGTCTTAACGAGGCAAAATATAGCATTTCTAACTGAATAAAGGATCATAACTCCGCTCCTACTGGTCCAATCTGGCTGTTTGTCGAAATTTTCCGAGCGTTTATTGATATTAACAATCTGGTAAAGTTTGAGAAAGATCGGATGAGAAATGAATGCCCTATCGTCTTAACGAGGTAGACATATAGCATATTTCAGAAAATCAAGGGCCATAACTCCGGTGTAAATAGTCCAATATGGCTAGTTTTCAATATCTTTTGAGAGTTTGGTTAAGATCGGACGACAAAGGAAGGCTCTATCGTCTTAACGAGGCAAGGTAATATATTTTTAACTTAATCAAGGGCCGTAACTCTGGTCTTACTTGCTCGAACTGGCTGGTTTTAGAACTTGTCTGAGTTTTCATTGATATTAACAATGAATCTGGTAAAGATCGGATGAACGTGAAGGCCCTATCGTCTTAACTAGACAAAAGTTAACGACGGACGACGAACGGACGGACGGACGTCGGACAACTCGGCATCCCATAAGCTCTACTGGGCGGAAGCCAAGCGTTTATTAAATTGACTCCCTAGCGTAACTGACTCCGAAAAGTAAAAGGTGTGTGCCCTCATCCCAGTTCTTATTGGTGTCAAAACAATAAGACCTAATCATATTTTTCAATGTCTAGTAAAACTTTTCCAGAGCACATTGGCTTTCAGATTGATAGGCAGAAGACTTAAACTTTTGAATTCCTAACTCATGCATGACCTGCCGAAATATACCAGACATTGAAATGTGATCCTTGGTCAAACTGGACTTATTTAGGAAGGCCAAATAATGTGAAAACCTTGACCAGAGCCTGCACAATAGAATGTGTCTTATTATTCTTATGGGGAATAGCTTTGGAAAATCTTGTTGATGCACACATAATTGTCAACATATATTAATTACCAGATTTGTTTTAAGGCAAGGGACTATCGAGTCGTTCACTATTGTTTTACTAAAAGGTCCATCAAATGCAGGAATAGTTTTAAGATGGGCTTTGGGAATCTTCTGATTGGGGTTTCCTACAATTTGACATGTACGAGAAGACCTATTGTATTGTTAAACACCCTATTTGTGATTTGGCCACAAAATCTTATGATCTGTCTTAATTGACATCTACTTGACCTACCAAAGGCTAAACTGAGAATTTCCCGACGATCTGAAATAGGAACCACACTTTGGTAATTGACAGTCCATTCCTTTCATCATCAGCAGGGATATCAGATGGTTAGCATTTTCTCATCATGATCCCATGTTTAGTAAAATAACAAACTGGGAATTGTGAAGCTTCTCATACACTAACGGTCCGATCAAATATGCTAAAAATCTCAGGATCCCTGGGCTGTTTATTTATAAATTCTGATCTTGATAGTTTATCCTGATCTTTGTCATTTAAACTAATAGAAAGAGAATGTCCTGAGAAATGAATATCATCATCACTGTAGTCCGTCTGATTGTCAGATGGGTTGCTGTCAAGATATTTAGTAACCTCTGTATTATAAGACGGACCAAAAACATTTCAGCCAAGTTAATATTAGAAGAAAGATCATTCTCAATGGCTCTTTTTGCAATTACTCGAGTAACTACACAAGCCGGATACAAGTCAGTTATTTCCTGCTTAACGAGATCAGAATTTGATCTAAAGAAGGCTTGTCAGATACAAATGGATTAACCACGACCTTATCCCCAGCTAGGGCATTGCCTAGTAACAAATGGACACCTACAAATGGTAAAAAGATCTTATTCTCACAGCCACAGATCCAGTAACCAAATCTGATGACAAATACATATTATGGAGAGGGACATTCAAAAAACCGCACTCTACCCTTTGAATAAGTAAATAGGTACCTGAATAAGTCTTCTCAGAAAAAAGACAGGATATCTTCTAATAATAATAATTGAAAAGCTCCTGTGTCTCGCAAACTCTTAATTGGGATAGACTTGGTCGAATCATCAATTAGTGATATAGAATCTTCATACACGAATGGTTCATAAGTCTCCATAACAATATCAGACTACTGGTCCTCAAATATTGCATTGTTTCCAAAACAAGACTGGGGTTTAGACATTAATGAGGTGAGGCCAGAAGGTTTAACGCCTTCTTTTTGTTGTTGTTGCTTTCTTTTTAAAATTAACCAATCAGAAATAAGGCGACCTTTCTTATTGCAATAATTGCAAGTAATTTGAGATAAAGATTTTAGTTCAGTATTTGATGCCTGATGTTTTGAAGTACTAATACTGAAAGTCCTAGACTGAGATTTAGAAGTACTGTCTTATGAGTGAGAGGGTTTCTGAAGTGAGGGCCTGATATGTGAATAAAAGGGAACTTGTGAATAAATGAATAGTCGTCATCCCAAGCGAGCAGTTTCTCCGAGGGTTTCAGCCTTTTGCTCATCTTAATAGGTTTTAACATCATAGTTAATACACCTTTTGAATTCTTCAATTAAAATAAGATGCCTCAGTTTATCAAGATTGCGTTCAATTTTCTCGGATGTACATCATCTATCAAATAACTGCTCTTTGGTTCGGGCAAATTCAACATGTGTTTCATCATTTTCTATCTTACAATTTCTAAATGTCTATATGCCTCAGGAATCAATTTATAAGCTTTTAAGATAATATCGTTAACAGCTTGGTATGGGGAACTTAAAATTTGTTCTATAGTTATTTAAATGTAAACCTCACGGGTTTTTTCAATTAAAACACTATCTAAAATTAACTTCCAATGTTCTATTGGCCATTTCAAATTATCAGCAATTTTCTGAAAATGAAGAAAATGTTTGTCAACTTCTTTATCCTGAAAAGGCGGTACTAATCTAATATGTTTAGTAACATCAAAAGGACATGAATGGGAGGGTGACGGTGAAATCTCTTATTCAAATTCTCTTCTATATTTTTCTTCTTAATTTTGCATTTTTTCTAATTTCTTTACCATTTGCATTTGCATTTGTTTTTCTTTCATTTCTTTTTCAATTTTCATCTTTTCTAAGTTAATTTCTTTTCTGTTTTGTAATTTTTTGTAATTCAATCTCTTTTAATTTTAATTCAGGCTCTGTAATTATTAAAAGGGATAATGCACTTTCACATTACGTGATCCGAGTATTAACTTTCATACCCCATCCAACCCCTTAGAAGAAGCGAAAACGCTGTTATAAAATCCGGCGAATTAGGGCGGGACCACCTAATGATCAACAATTTCTTCTTCTACAATATGTTTAACCAAACTATTCTTAACGTCAGATGTTCTCTTTGAAGTTTTCACTTGTGTTAATTGATAATTTTGGACAAGCAAGTGCAAGTCAACATTTTTCAGTTTATCGATCTCCTACTGGGTAAACGAAGCAACAAATATTTCAAGATCAAACACCATTTTAATTGCTGCCGATATAACTTTTATAATATTAAAAATTTAATACTTTTGTACTTTTATTTTTTATTATTTTGTTATTGTATTATTAATATTGCCGAAAACAATGTATTAATTATAAAAGCGTCCGAAAATCCCGGACGAGCCCCCAATTTCTGTTACGGGTAAAATCTAACTAGAAAGGCAGTCTTCAAATACTACAAAGAAAAATATTCACTAACAGAAAATACATAAAATGGATCGAGTTTTTCTTTGAAATACGATATACGAATAAAATCAAACTAATATTGGCAAGGGTCCCTTTAATATAAATTGTCAAGTGTCCCTTAGATCCAATTTGACTTAAATTATGTCCTGGTTTATTCATTCACAATAGTCCAAATGTTCAAATAATACACAGTCACTTTTATTATAAATCACAATATCCTCTAAAAATATATTTTAATTCATATCATCTAATGTTTTGTAACTTAAAATAATGAACTAAATACTCCACTTTGAATACTGATACTGAAACAATCCCAAAAGGCTGTATTTACTACGCATTGCACAACAAGTTAAAAAAACTCCTCTTTGTGGCAAATCAAAAGTTCGTCTGACACTCTGTAAAAAAAACTAACCCGCCAAATAAAGGAAAAAGTACACTACAAAACCACCGTTTATCCAGGTGTTCAGGTCATATAATAATGTATATGCACCGATTAAAAGTATAGGTTTAGGTTTATTTGGGTTTCTAGACTTTGGATTCTCAAAATATGTAACTTAAAGTTCTCCGGCCATGTTTTGTTTCAAGAACATGTTTATGTTTATTTAAAGCGAAATCAATACACAACAATCGATATTTACAATTGACACATTGCAACATCTGTGAAAAGCGAGAATAAGATTTTATTTGATTACGTAGAAAAAATTGAACAGGTAAATTAATCCACAGGTAAATGTATTTATCAATTTTCTAGCAATAGTTGTGCATCTATACAATTAAGATTTTCCTCATGTCCCCGTGCATTCACGCAGTGGTAAAAGTAGTATCTACGTCATGCAAATAATACTTATTTTTACATACAAGTTAGTAGCGATTTTCAATATATGCTTATCTCCGAAACTATCAAGAAATGTTCAAATGATGTTTCAGAGTTATATTTGTTAATTGATAATAGTACAAAAGGGGTGTCCATTCATCTTTAACTCGTCGTCAGTATGTTAAGAAACGGTGTACATAATTTGTAAACTGTGTCTGTTGATGGCGGGATAGTGACTTTAATTTAAACTGTGTACTACAATGTATTGCAAATGTTTGTTTTATAAAGGCATAAACTACTGAATAAAATGCGTTCATTATCATTGTCATTATTATATTCAGTCTTGTAAACACTATTATGCCTTTATACTTGATCCATTCATTACCAAATATGATCAATCTGTATATAGCAAAAAAAGATCAGAAAAGTTTGGAAACCAGTTACCCGAATAGAATAAGCAGTTATTGCCCTTGAATTTATGTTTAAGAAAATCTATATTTTGCCTTAACACTAATGTTGTTTGTCTGCATCTTCCATACCGTATTTACTTAGATTAGTTAACATGTTATATAAATACAGCTTGTACAAGGTGTTTGAAGCTCACTTATATAAAAAAAAAAAAAAGTTTTACGCAAGCGTAAAATAGCTGCCGGGAGGAAATAGCATATATCTGGGTAAGGACTGGAAACGAAGTAAATAAAACAATATTGAAAATAATAATGTTGACGTAAACATGCCACGGCCGATTTTTTTTCTTACCAGACACATTCTTCCCGAGTTTTACCATCAGTTGTTCCTACCAAATATTTTGAATCAAGGTGGACGACCTCGCTTCTCTCTGTTCAAATACCTTGATTTGCCTTACATACTGATTACAATTCAACTTTGGAGCACGACGTGCTAGAAGTACACATCAGCACAGAAATACAGGTAGTCACATGTAAGGGATGCGTGTGCATTAGCGTGTGCATTTCAACAGAGATAAACGTCTCACTGCTACCATGTGTAACTATAAGATTGCCTTATCAAAGTGAAAAACTCAAAGAAACTGTTCATTGCTACCTTACCATTACATGTGCAATTATGAAAACCATATAGGCAGCGAATAAACCCATCGGCGGTATTTACGAGAATACCGCATTATAAATGGGTATTATTCCATAAAAAGGTATTATTACATTAAAATACAGATTTGCATTTATTCCATTCCAATACTTGCGGTTTCATTCAGTTTTACTTACGGTTTCATTGTGCTCCGTAAAATATCCCGGACGTGAAGATCCCGGAAATATTGCCGCATTCTACACTTCAGTAGACTGCTCTACGAAAACGTCATTTGAGGCAATAAAAAGGCAAGCTTTGAACATTGAAAAATATGTGTTTATACCATTCAAGTTTTTTAGACGGGTTCCCTAGGAATTGAAGTTGTAATGCATGTTTATAGTGGGCTACATGATTCACAGTCTGTTAACCATAGGCATATTCTAAAGCCATTTCAGGTCTCACACCTCTATTATCTCCCCTGAAAGCTCACGGACCTAGAGACATAAGGAAAACAGAAAATAATTCTATTTTTTCTCAATTTTAGGCAATTTTTAATTTGAAACATAGGTTTTTCTTTGCTTTAGCATACATCTGCAGTGTAAAAGACAGATGATACAGAAAATTCCATGTTGATATGAGGTTTCATTCAAATTTCAGAATTGCTTGACCGAAGCACCGCATATTCAGCTAGATAGTGTATGAATTTTGTATTTTCCATAGAGTTCACAAAACATGAGCGAGAAAAAAAAAAAACCTGGCTAACTTATGTATTTTATTGTTTTAAATTACTGGTCTTGGCGATACTGAAGATATTAAAACCAACAACAATGTCTGCTGCCCTGCTTTGAAGCTCAGATGTTGGAAAAGGCTGTACAGTAACCCTATGGGAAAATTAATTGAGGTGTGAGACCTGAAGAGTAGCTAATTTGTCATCATAGTCTTACAGACGCCTTTTTTTTTAAAGCCCGTTATAAACCTTGATTCAGTTGATTTTTGTGTTAGTTTCAAAGTAATGATTTGTCAGACAATTTCAACTAGTTGTTGGTACAGATGAAGAATGTGTTTGGCATATATTGTGTCCAGTATATGCCCATATCAGGTATTTGATATAAATCTCACAATAACATTTTCGAGCAATTTGTGTGCATGTATGTATACTTTTTTGACAGCTTTGTAATCATGACAATTCATGTGATAAATAAAAACTTGATGTTTTCTGGTGTATACATGTGCATTGTGTCAGAAGCCACATGTTTCTGTAAGGAAATATCACAGAGACAGCAGATATCCAATTTGATATATCTGATATCTCCCACATTGTTGATGTCTCAAATTTAAAGTTGTCAACAACTCATCTTTGTTTGTATGCCATACTGGACAGTGATCACATAAGTGATTGTTGTTGTTTTTGTTGTTGTATCTTCCAACTATCAAGTTTCTGTTGGTGTTCTCCATATTTATTACAGAGACAAAATAATGTTGATGTTCCGTTTAGGTGGAATTTCTCATTATTGTATTTCTGTTATCTAGTCGAAATAGGTGCAGTTCTTGATTTTTTTTTACCGAAACAGTTACAGTTACAGCTTCAATTTATTTTTGTTCTATATGGGGTATTTATGTATTGTGTTGCATTTCCGGAAAGCAGGTGACACAGATCATGTTTGTGGAAATTTTCATGCAGATTGAGACAAAAATGGCAGATATATTACAGAAATACTACATTTGGTGGCGTTTCTTGTGTATTTTTATGTTACAGGTGCAATACCGCCAAAATTCAAGTGATACCCAGACTTTCATATTTTTTCATATACTCAGACCTAAGCTTATTTGGGGGTTAATTTGACATGTAGAATCTAAATGCATAGCTAATGACTGGTATACTTTAGACTTCTATCTTGTTACCATGGTTACAGAAAGAAATGATATTTTTCCTATTCAAATTTCAGCAGTTGATCATTGAATACATATGTTTGATACTATGATATGAACTAATATTGTTTTAATCATTATTATATGATAGCAGATGACAAAAGGAGATTGTGGTAAAAATCTCATGAGGAATGAGGCACAAATGGTGTAGTTATCACACAAATTCTACATTTTATGAAAACATGTTTTGGACTTTTATTTCACAGCGGGAACTTGTCGAATCCACGCGTTACTCTCAATCACATAATCCTGGATTATTTCACTTGTAAATATGATAGAAGCATGCTTATGGTCTTATTTTATAGGTACTGCACATAGCTACTAAATGTTATGTTATGGATGATGTTGCTAAAAATATTTACTCTCTTCAGGTCTCACACCTCTATTATCTCCCCTGAAAGCTCACGGACCTAGAGACAAAAGGAAAACAGAAAATAATTCTATTTTTTCTCAATTTTAGGCAATTTTTAATTTGAAAAATAGGTTTTTCTTTGCTTTATCATACATCTGCAGTGTAAAAGACATATGATACAGAAAATCCCATGTTGATATGAGGTTTCATTCAAATTTCAGAATTGTTTGACCGAAGCACCGCATATTCAGCTAGATAGTGTATGAATTTTGTATTTTCCATAGGGTTCACAAAACATGAGCGAGAAAAAAAACCAACCTGGCTAACTTATGTATTTTATTGTTTTAAATTACTGGTCTTGGCTATACTGAAGAAATTAAACCAACAACAATGTCTGCTGCCCTGCTTTGAAGCTCAGATGTTGGAAAAGGCTGTACAGTAACCCTATGGGAAAATTAATTGAGGTGTGAGACCATAAGAGTCAGATGCCGAAGGCAGCTGAATGAAGATAAGTTAATTCGACCAGACACAACATAGTTATGGCCCTTGAATTATTTAAATAAATAATATAATTCTAGTTTATTTGCATGTACACTGCAATAAACTTTTTCTGATTTTTACGACATTTTATATTATTGAAGGTTTCTTTCAATAACATCATGGATGAGCAAACTCAACACATGCATTACGTAGTTATAACCCTCAACAAAAAAGAATGTTTCAATGTATTGACAACCTTATACAGTAAACGGCTTCTGATTTTCACTAAATTAAATTTGAAGGCTTTTGTTTATACGGTCTCAAAAGAATTTGACAATAAATCTAATTTATGTTTGCATTACAGAGGTAGTGCTTTTGATTATGTCAAACTAATGGAATTTTAGATTGTTTATGCGATGACGCTGGCAAACGGTTTCTGGTGTACTCCAAATTTAGTACTGTATAGGTGTTTTTCAATAAGATCTCGGACAAATCGACAATTAGCAATAATTGACGCATGACCTGCTTGGGATATCGTGTCGAAGGTTGATTGTGTGCTTTTCATAAACAGACAGTGGGTTGCCAACTCAATTACTAGTCATGAAATGTCCAGTTTTCTAGATGGGATACAACATTTTTGCCAAAAAGAGAAATACCGTCAGTGTTGAACAACACATATATACAAAATCGACTCTTCTCTGATATTGTGTAACAAACAATATGTTTTTATTTCTTACCAAAATGACTACCTTCTCTATTGTTTGTAACCCAACAGAGCGTCCTCATGCTGTCATGCGACTCTTGGCAATATAAATATCTAATTAATATGTTTCAGATTGACTTCTATGAAATTTATGAGTTACGTTATAAAGGCATTTTCAAGGTGTCCGTTTAGACAACGCATATTTTACAAAGATACGTTACTTATATACACAATGTACTATATGTTGTATATTATACCTATTAAATCTGCCTAGTTTGTTAGAAGATATAGCCTGGTGGGGATTTCTTTATTTACACTCGTTTTTTGGGATGACACTAGAGTAAGAGTGAAGTTTGGTGCGCCCAAGAACATGGTTAAAACCCATACCGGCCGTTTTGCTAACTATTCCAAGGTGGTAGCCTTATTGTCAACTATATTATATTTATGATGACATAAACCTTGGCTTTTACCTATCCTTCTAATTGTTTAAGATGGGTTACAAATAAAACAAAATGTTACTAGTTTATATTTATTGGAATAAGCTGGCCATGGCTTCAACAATATATAGTGTAAAATAAAATGTGTAGTTAATCAAATTGGAACATTTCAGGTCAATCCAATGTTCATAGTCCAAACTAAGTTTAAAAGTGTAAACCCTGGGAACAGATGTTCACAAAGACAAGTCTTTACTGTACAGTGTAAACCCTGGGAACAGATGTTCACAAAGACAAGTCTTAAAATTAAAAACTTCTTGCATTCACAAAGACAAGTCTTTACTGTACAGTGTAAACCCTGGGAACAGATGTTCACAAAGACAAGTCTTAAAATTAAAAACTTCTTGCATAGAAAATAACAAAGTTCTTAGAATATTTTAACTACACTATGCTGTGTCCGCGAAATACCGCGACACAAAGTTCATAGATGATTTTAAAGTTCTTCGCGTTCCGATACCACAACGTCTTGCACCGTCAGTAGTAGAATTTGAAAACTTCGTGTAGGTGTATCCCTAAAGATTGCACCAATGTGGACAACCGCAAACGAGATCCGGATGAAGCCATGACGACGACGACAGACCACTAGGCATCTCATCTTCTCATGCATCAATACATCTTGCACCGTCAATAGTAATGTTTGAAAACTTCTTGTAGCTGTATCCCCAAAGATTGCACCAATGTATACCGCCGCAAACGAGATTCGGATGGAGCCATGACGACGACAGACCACTAGGCATCTCATCTCCTCATGCTTTTCTCTGAAATATATACACGAAAAGCCAAACACAATGGTACCAAATACAATATAAACAACAAACACAGGGCATCGTGGGTGGGTTAGTTTGGAGATAACAATTAAATACCGATTTTTAGAACACAAAAACAGATCGATACTGACCAATTGGCGCTCACTGCAAAGAGGTTATGCGTTAGAATTACACGTTCATAATAACCTCTGATTTCCACCCCCTGAAATAATTAGTATTTGTTCCCTAGTAGAACAAATCCCATTATTTAAGATGGGTTACAAATAAAACAAAATGTTACTAGTTTATATTTATTGGAATAAGCTGGCCATGGCTTCAACAATATATAGTGTAAAATAAAATGTGTAGTTAATCAAATTGGAACATTTCAGGTAAATCCAATGTTCATAGTCCAAACTAAGTTTAAAAGTGTAAACCCTGGGAACAGATGTTCACAAAGACAAGTCTTTACTGTACAGTGTAAACCCTCTGAACAGATGTTCACAAAGACGTCTTAAACTTAAAAACTTCTTGCATAGAAAATAACATAATAATAAGTTCTTAGAATATTTTAACTACACTATGCTGTGTCCGCGAAATACCGCCACATGCCACTCGGCATGTGTAGGCTATGTCCCAGAAATCGACATCAACACTTTGACACTATTGCAACATTCTGACGCGATAGCCTTGCGCTTGCAATGCCACCCTATAATGCCATACTTATGTTAGGCTATTCCAGACAAATGGAAATAAACACCTCAAGTTCTTACTCAAATATTATACCTACCTCTCGTACATTATTTAAACAAGTGTTACTATAATATTTTTCTAGGACTGAAGCTAAGTTATATCGCCGCCTTGACAAGGTCATCCACCATCCAGCATGTCCCGCCCGCTTTTTCAACGATAAAACAAACACATTTAGTAGTTTATAAATGCATATAATACGTTATTTATTTACTTTTTATTCGAATATATATAACAGTCAGCTAAATGTGTATATACGACAAGACCAAATGATGTAAAAGAAATGGATGCTCCCATCGACACACACATTCAATAACTCTAGATGCGTATTAACAATTGGTTTCGAGATAGTATTTAAATACCGTGATTTCCAATTGTTACACTGTACCGCTAACTTGGAAAGAATTATAGTAAAATACAGTAAAATATTTAATCCAAATTGTTTTAATGGTATATCATACGGTACGTTCAGACGCCTTAATTATTTATCATTATTTGAAATCTTATTTCATAAAATGAATTTGATTAACGTTAAAATTGGTTAAAGGTGTCGCATTATTTGTAGGGCGAACGCAGTAACAGCCGCGTAACGTAGCGACGTCATGTAAACAACAAAACGACGTCATGGTTTGTCTTACAGGCTGCGTACAGCTATATATAGCCTGGCATAAGCCCCGCCTTTTGTTGTGTACGATTCAGTACAGAAGTGAAAGTTCACAGAGGTCAGCAGATATAACTTTGAAATATTCAATATGCATTTTCAGGAAGGATAAACTTTAGGTAAAATAATCCCCATCAGCTAGGATCATTAAATTAAATAAAAAAATATTTTTTCATGTTTTTGAAAATTTAACATCCATTGAAATTGCATGTCAATATTCAGTGCGGATTCAATAGTGTTTGTAAACACAGACATGTGCAGAGAGGTTGAGCTGGAAAAGTTGTCTTTTTCACACTTTCAAAGGCTTTGTGATGGAAAATCTATGAAATTAGGTAATTTAAAGAAAATCTGGTGTATAATTCTTGAGATATTAGCTGACAGGTGCCACAGGAGGTCTATGGGAAAGTATTTAGTTTTCTGCAACCAATAGGCTAGATTCTGCATAGGGTAAAAGTGAAAGTAGACATACTTTTTTTCTAACGCAATGATTTGGAAGTGTGCAAAATGTTGAATTATGGTGTATTTTTACTTTTCTTATGACTCTTTTCATGATTTTTAAATATTTCAAAGTTTTATGATGCAAAATAGGTATTTTAAATTCTTTTATTAAGGGATGTGGACACACAGTTAGCAATACCTGACACCTGGTTTACACAAATGGCTTGTAATGCACATGTTTGACACAGTTAAAGGTATATCTAGTAAGTTTTATTCATTTCTGAGGGCTTTGCATACATTGTTTGGCAAAAATATCAGTAAGCTACAATCTACATCTGTCCGAAAAGATGTCGAAACGCCGCTTATGTCTGTTTTGAAAAAGATTGTGAGGTAAACTCTGACTTTGAGTTCATGCTTCAATACGGTTAGTGTCAATATGCAAATATTTTATGCGGTTTAATACATTTTACAAATTATTTAGTTGGCAAAAACTATGACCTTTTCAATGTTTTTTAAAAGTTTTTAATGAATTTTCATGGATCTGTACTTTAAACAGTGCTTATTGGCAGCTTGGTTGCCTGAAAATTACCTGTAAAGATGCTACAAACAATATCTAATAAAAAAATACAATAAATATTACAGTTACAGGCAATCTTCTGTAATGAGCATATTGTAAAACATGGCATGGCCCTAAAAATGGAGTTGGGAAGGATAGTCTCAGAATTATTTTTTGTCATTTTTAAACTGAAAAGTTGCATTTTCTTGATAGTTTCACATAAAGAAACTGCTGAATAATGTTAATTAATTCATTTGAAGGCAGATTTTGAATATATACAAAACCAGTGGCATTTTTATGGTAAAATCTGCTATTTTGATCCCTGAAAATCACAAATATCATTTTTGAGTAGATATTATTTTCAAGATAGCTTCAACTGGTTAAAAATCACATGTTGTTGATGAAATCAATTTAAAATCACTTTATTTGAAGCAAAAGATTGGAAAGGTTGTCGAAATATGGCATTTTGAAGATTCTGGATTTACGCGTAAAAACCGAAGGAATTTTGCCTTAGCCGAAGCTCTTTTAAGCCCTTATATTTTGTCGAAAAGGATTTTTTTCTAAAAAAGAATGACATAATTTTTCTCAGATTGAATGTATCAAACAATTTAGCCAGAAAAAATACCTTCGGTCAGGTCTGAATGTCTCGCTATAGGCTGCGTACAGCTAAATATAGCCTGGCTTAAGCCCCGCCTTTTGTTGCGTACGATTCAGTACATAAGTGAAAGTTCACAGAGGTCAGCAGATATAACTTTTAAATATTCAATATGCATTTTCAGGAAGGATAAACTATAGGTAAAATAATCCCCATCAAAAAATTTCATGTTTTTGAAAATTTAACATCCATTGAAATTGCATATCAATATTCAGTGCGGATTCAATAGTGTTTGTACCAAACACAGACATGTGCAGAAAGGTTGAGCTGGAAAAGTTGTCTTTTTCACACTTTCAAAGGTTTGTGATGGAAATATCTATGAAATTAGGTAATTTAAAGAAAATCTGGTGTATAATTCTTGAGATATTAGCTGACAGGTGTCACAGGAGGTCTATGGGAAAGTATTTAGTTTTCTGCAACCTACAAATTGCCGCCGTTATAAGGAAAATTGACGACATTAAAGTGAAAATATCACGTCGCAGGTGTATTATGTGATAAATAGAATCTTTCATTCGCGACTGTGTATTATTGATTTTAATAAACTCGTTGGATGAAAAGATAGGATACTCGGCAAGAGCCTCGTATCCTATCATTTTATCCAACTCGTTTATTAAAATCAATAATACAAAGTCACTCATGTAAGATCCTCTATATACTTCGTTCTTAATATACAAGTGTACAACAATGTCAAACAATAAAGATAAATGGTTTACGTTTAAAAGTTCTGCAATATTAAGAGCTAGCACAATTATAATCTCAATGATGAAACAATTCTATTAAACTACATGACTTCTAGGATTGTTATCAAACCGTGACTTGCATATCATAATACACTAGAGCTTTAACTATGCAAATGAAAATCAAATCGAATCACTTTCTGCATTACAACTACGATACTCCTAAACGCATCAATGATATATCACTGACTACCAGGTGACAAACTAGAAATAAAATCTCTTTCATAACAGTATACAAACAAATCTATAATAATACCAACAAAATCTACCGTATCTAATAAAGATGTTTTCTAAAAGACAAGATAGCGCTCTACATACATCAGCACAAGTGCATATGTTATATTTCACGCACTATATATAGGCCAGTAATTATAGCCGAAAATAAGAGACAAGGTCAAACAAATTCCAACAGAAATTATTTTAGGATTTTTAAAATCACTGACATGTAATGAGTTTCAGAAAAAAAGTCCTTAAGCTAAAGATGGTGTAAAATGCTAAATGTTGGGGTAAAAGTTGCGTTTTGAAGAGAAAATCTCCGGAAACTGGAATAATTTTATAAAACATCATTTGAGCAAATAAAAATAATTTAATAGTGCGGAAATGCTCTTCCAAATGCATCTCTATGTAAACCAAGGTTTTATAGACGGATATCAGGTTAATAATATGAGATTTTGGGGCAAAACTTGGAAAAAAGGATTAAATCGTTGATTTCTGTAATACATTTGGTGTTACTAGGCTATAAAAGAAAAAATACTAAATGAGCTATAAACAATTAGTTTCTTACTGTTTGGCACAGAGAAAGGTACAGAGATGTCCCAGAAAAAAAGTCATTTTGAATACGACGATCTGAAATACTTTTTTTGGGGGTCTAAAAATGTGTTTTTCATCAAAAAAATCGCTGAAAAGAGGAATCATTTTGTAATAAGATGTTTGAACATAAACTGATCTAATGGAAGAGATAAAATGGTGCACAATTATATATACAAATGTTTTATTGTATCGTAAGTTAATGTGAAAGTTCACATTGTGAGATTTTGGGGCAAACTTTTGAAAAAACATGAATAAAATCGTTGATTTCTGTAATACATTCGTAGTACAGTGGCCCGTTTTGTGGAACATCTTACGACGATTTTGCTCTTAAGTCAAATTATTAAATGTATTGCTATAAAAATGTTCATAGACATGTTTTTTAACTATCTAATACATATATTGCTCATTCAATATTTACACCCTTAATTGTTTGCTTCAAATGCTTTTAAGAAAAATTATGGAAGATATTTTATTTTGACTTGAAAATACAGCCTATTATATTCATTTTCAAGTGAGGAAACCTTCTTCCAAACCCATCTTCATGTGAAACACGGAATCAGAGATCGATAAGACGCTAATTAAATTAAAACAATTGTCATTCATCAAAAATCACTGAAAAAGAATCACAAATAAGTATTTCAACAAATATAATTGAAGTGAAAAAATGGTGTATAAAACGTACATTACATATGTTTGATAATATCAGAACTTCATAAGTGAATAAGATGCTCAAATTGCGAGGTCAGGGTCAAAACGTGGAAGAGAAATGGAGAAAAAATACCAATGGTTTTGTGCTGCAATCAAATTACTGGGCTTTAATAATGAAGTATGTATGAACTAAAAGAGACATTTGTAAAAACTACTCGGTCTACACAATGTGTTTCGAAGAAAATCTTAACATTGTGTTATCCGGAAGTCAACGGGACAGAAAATAGTTCACTGTTGCTGTATTCTAAACAGTATGGCCGTTAGCTACACGTGTAAAATGTAAGATCTGCATTGCATGTTTGTTACTTCAATAAAGATGAAGGTTATATTAGCGATTCCATGACATTGTAAAACTGATGATAATTTTGGGTTTGACTTTTAATGGCTTTTGGAGGGAATCTGCTGGGGTCTAGGGCGCCGCCATATTAGTATGACATAGCCAGTATGGATTCCTTCTACATAAATTCGAAATAAGATTCTATGGAATTTATCGAGCTGTTGCGAATGCTAAGAGATCATTTCTAACGGTTTCCCACAAAGCAATGAGCAACGATGTGTCAGTATCCAACGGTATGATGAATGGAAATGCTTTTTTTTGCGAAACAATGCAAGTTTCATCAATATTCGCTGAAAACCAGAATCGTTTTTAAAATTGTTTTAGCTTAAACAAAAAATACGATGATGTCACAAAATGTTTCACTATTCAATGTTCATAATTATATTAAAGTTTTTCATTGTATTTGAAATTAAGACGAATGCTCAAACCGTGATTTTTTGACGACTTGCTTAACAATTGCTGATAATCACCCTTTTCATACACAAAGTACTTGGTTATAAACTAAAAAAGTGTAGAAAGATCATTTTCTTGTATCAGTTTGGAGCATTATAAGTGTTGCGCATGTGCACTACTGTATCAGAAATAAGTCCACACACATACGAGGCTTTTTGATTTGGGTGGAAAAAAAAAAGCAAAATATACATGAACCGGTTTTTAAAAATCATTTGAGCAGTATAAACAAAATTTGGAAGTTATGAAATATTGAATATATATGGACTCTCCCAGTTTCATTATTTCCAGATTGAATTAGATACTCACATTGCGGACATGTTGAAAACAAGTATACTCAAACATTGATAATTTTTGTAATTGATAGTGATAGTGGACTAGGAGATTTTCATGTGTCTAGAGTAAAATATATTTTTAATTTTTTTGTAATGGATAAAAGGATGCATGTTGAAATAATTTAATGTCCTAACCCCTGTGATGCTATGAACTATTTTGTTATGCGTAAAATATAACATTTTCAATTGAGTAGAACAGTAATTGAGTTTATCAATAATTTGCACGTCACAGATGCTATTTGTAACCCTGAATGAAATGGGGTTAACACTCATATTAGGTTATATTGGGAATTCAATTTCAAATGGAGATGCCATGAAGGGTGAAGGTTCCCATCAGACATGCCTCCGCAAAGGAGCGAACCCATGCGAGAGTAATTGAGATGTAGGATGCACTGAACTGAACTGAATGTTGTTTAACGGCCCATCAACACAGTAGAGGTTATTTAGAGCCGCCCCAGAGAGAGGGGAAGGATACATAGGAATCCGGGAACCTGCCCTACTCTTATTATCGAATAGATTCCTATGGTTCTTTAACGTGCTCGGAGGATAGACCGATACACGGGACCGCCCGGTTTACGTCCCCATCCGACGGACGAGGCTAAGGTAAAGTGTCTTGCCCAAGAACACACCGACGGAACTCAGTGGCACCACGGAGGATTGAACCCGGGGCCTCCGGTTACAAATCCGCCGCGCTACCGACTGCACCACGCCAGCCCCTAGATGTAGGATGAAGTTTCCCATCATGCATAACTCGGGAGCGAACCAATTGGGGCTGATGCCTGTGGCTCCAAAGCCATGTCCATATCCACTGGGTTAGCGAGGCCTCTTGTTTGTAACCAAGCTTGTATACATATGTAAATACATATATATAGCTTTTTACAGAATGTGAGGCGTTTAGCCCAAAACACAAATTTTATATTAACGTACACGTACAAGTTATTTTGGAAAAATAATAATAGCGATGGATATGCATGTTTTACATGCGTAGTAATATTATTGCTACAGCTGAAACCACCAGTTGTGCAACGTTTGTACTACACATTTTCGTACAAGGTAAATCTGATAGTTAGCAAAATCTATGGATTATCCCATTAGTAACACACTAGTCTTCCATCACAATCATAATCTTTTAAATAACATATACACCTTGGTGTTTTCAACAAATAATTGCTTCTCGAAGTGTGGGCATTGCATGTTAATGAAAGGTTATATACATTATGAACAAACAAAACAATGTAATCAGAGTGTACATTTTTGATAGTTAGCAAAATCTATGGATTATCCCATTAGTAACACACTAGTCTTCCATCACAATCATAATCTTTTAAATAACATATACACCTTGGTGTTTTCAACAAATAATTGCTTCTCGAAGTGTGGGCATTGCATGTTAATGAAAGGTTATATACATTATGAACAAACAAAACAATGTAATCAGAGTGTACATTTTTAGCATTGAATGTGTAACAGGTTTTTGTAGAAAGCATGGAATCTCATGTATGCAGAGTATATAGTACCCAAAATGTAACCTCTATGAATTCTATAGAAAGTGAGATTCATATAAATAAAATGTTTAGTTATTTGATCACTCTTTTCTTACATAAACAAGTAATAGTATTAGGTGATGTGGAGCAATAATATTAGGTGATGTGAACAAAAGCTCCTACAACTTCGACATGAGTATTGCGCAAAATTTCAAAATTGAATTTCAAACAGTTACTTTGAACGTGTTTTTAAAACTTATCATACAGTTTCCGGTGATCTGTTTCATTAAAATGTAATTATCACACCTAAAGATAAAACATATTGCACCATTTTAATATAAGTTACCATATATGCTATTTACATGATTATGAACCCTGTTGTAATGATTGCTTGAACAATATTTCCACCACATATTCAATGAAGTGTATTCAATATGTGTATCAAAAGGTTGTAAATACATATGTATGTAATTACATCATGTTTTTCCTTCATTATTTTATATATAAAATTTCCAAATGATGTAAACATGATCCATGGTCGTAACCATTGTAACTAGACAACATTTATTCAACGGACCTTATGGTTGCTACAGACCTTAAAATTGAGCATCTTACTAAATTTCTGATACTATAAAACATTTGGATATATGCATATATAGGATAACATCACTTCAAGTAGATTATGTATGTTCAAAATACATCTTAACAATGATTCCTGTTTACAACATTTTTTTATGAAAAAAACATTTTACCACCCGAACAACATGCATTTTTCAACAGTATACGCCTGATGACTTTTTTAGGGCACATCCTTGCATCTTGCTCTATGGAAAACCATTATAGATTATCATTTTTTTATAATTCATTTCCCTACTTCTTTAGCTTAAAGGCATGTACTACGACTGTATTACAATTACAGAAATCAATGATTATATTATTTTTTTCAACAATTTGCCCCAAAATCTCAAAATGTGAACTTTCACATTGACTTACGATACAATGAAACATTTGTATATATAATTGTGCACCATTTTATCACTTCCATAAGATAAGTTTATGTTCAAACATCTTATTACAAAATGATTCCTCTTTTCACCGATTTTGTATGAAAAACACATTTTTAGACCCAAAAATAAAGTAATTAATATCGTCGTATGCTAAAGGACTTTTTTCTGGCACAACTCTGTACCTTTCTCTGTGCAAAACAGTAAGAAACTAAGTTTTTACAACTCATTTAGTTGTTTTTTTAATTTATAGCCTAATATCACCAAATGTATTACAGAAATCAACGATTTTATTCATTTTTTTCCGAGTTTTGCCCCAAAATCTCATATTATTAACCCAATATCCATCTTTAAAACCGTGATTTACATGGAGATGTTTTTGGAAGAACATTTCCGCACTGTTAGAAAATTCTAATTTGCTCAAATGATGTTTTATAAAATTATTCCAGTTTCCGGAGATTTTCTCTTAAAAACGCAACTTTTACCCCAAACTTTAGCATTTCCCACCATCTTTATCTTGAGGACTTTTTTTCTGAAACTCATTACATGTCAGTGATTCTAAAAATCCTAAAATACTTTCTGTTGGAATCTGTTTGACCTTAAAACCTATAATTACTAGACTAATAGCCTAGTTTAAAATATCTCGTTATATTCAACGATATGTGCAGCGTTAGGAGAGTAAGCAAAGCAATGCGAAATATTTCAGTTATGTGCACTATTTTCGCATTTTAGGGGTATTAGAATGCTCGTGAAATTATTGTTTACAATTGAACTCCAAACCGTGATATATTACACGATAAGTCACCGTAAGCGATGTTCTATTTCTTAATTAGGGCCAAAAGGTTAGAAAAGAAATCCCTACCCAAAGACAGACGGACTAACCGGCAGATGGGACGACGGACGGAAATAATGACATATTTATAAGTTGAACAAATAGCCTGATGAACCTGTAGCATAATAGACTGACAGATTTACGGAAAGACAGAAAAGAAACATACATGCAAGGAGATTGGTGCATACACTAATTGGTGAAAGTCTTGTTGGGTGGATAGAACACATTAAATAAAAAGATATACGGACACAGTGAAAGAACGGACGGTAAAAAGGAAAACAGAAAAACACTTGTTTTATAAAAGAACAGATAGACAGGGAAAACGTACTGGCGGCCATGTTGACTAAATAAGAATCGTTCATGGGTATCCGGTGAAGATAGGGAATTCCAACCAAAGTTATAAGTGTTTTTATCGGAACCGAGACTCTGCCTATCTGAACCGAATACCCATGATAGTTTCTTTTTCTTGCATATCAGAGACATGTTGTGCGTTAACGTCACCAGCTACTGGAAATATCTAGTGTCCGGTATGCAAGAAATTAATGTTCCTACTGGCGGACATTATGCTGGACATACGGACTGAATACACAAACAAATGCGATTAAGGATGTACGGAAGTATGACTGAATTAAAGCAGACACATTGAACCAGACAGGCGAAGATGTACAGAAACGCATACTGAAAGACAATGACAGACTACATGTAGGGGTTAAGAAACAGTTAACCCGACATATCAATCAGATCAATTTTGTTTCTAAATAATTATTCCCAGAATGTATTTCACTTATCAAAATTATATTGTCTGTATTTCCTTTTGTTTTCTACCCGTGTTACTTTAACTGATACTATGCAACATGTTTAGGAATTTCGAAATCAGTGCAATCAGTGTTTGCAATTGTTAATTAATATACTTCAATTACAAAATATGCACTTATTATTATTAATTACTTTAGCAATCAAATTTAACTCCTTGACGATCATGTTTATGATAATACAATTTTGCAAATGTTTTAAAGTTGATGATTATTGTAGTAGAGCTGATGGAGTAGATTTAAAGTTATACAAAGGTAACGAAAGTCAAACTCCTTATACCGACAACAAGCTGCAGAAGAAAACAAATGTGACTAATGCCCAACAAAATATTGCTTGTGGATGTAACCGGAGACAAGAGGTCCAAAAGGCCCTGAGTCGCTCACCTGAGAACTTTTGCAAAGACGAAAATGTAGTTAACAAGTGCAGTTGATTATTAGATTAAAAACATTGTACGACATAAGGCAAAGTTGCAAAACTTGGTTCTTCGTATTTACAGAATGTTTGTATGGAAATGGACGGATAGGAAATGTGTGAAGGTTGTTTGGCTGGGACGTCTCGAAAAAATACGGAGTGTATAGACATTATTAAAAAACAAAGAATACACAGAGTTTCAGAAATGTCTTTATTTAATATGGATATTGGAAAGAAGTATTGGCTTTTAGATTTTTATAACATGTACGATCTAGTGATACAGATTTTGAACACGCCAGTGTTATGCCAATGCAAGTTAAAAAGACACACAATAGAATAAGGTGATAAAGAAATCTGTGGTCATTTTACTAAAGAAAGACAGATATGAAAACAAGATATTGTGAACATGAATATAGATACTTAGAACTAAAGAACAAGATTCACTAAAAGTAACAACTGAATGGATTTAAGAGCATATGTGGCACTCTAAAGTGAATAACACAAAGCGAGAAAAAAAAATGTTATTCATTCCGTCATAGGTTTGTGGTTGGGATGGACAAAAAACTGTACATATATTAATGTAAAATGCATCAAATATGTATTTAAATAGAGTGCAGTATCTGTTTTCATACAATAAACAAATGCATATGTATGATTATGAGAGAACTGTATTATTTTTATTTGAATTAAAGAGTACTGGGGGCAAAAACATTTATGATTAAAACAAAGTTGTATTAAAGGCGCACATGACATGGTTTTCACCAGAAATTGTTTTGAATTGATTAATTGTCAGTGCTGTTATTGTGAAAGTTACTAGTAATGACAATGGGAGTTTAACGAGAGGCCCAAGCGGGCCTGTAGTGCTCTACTTGCTGTACAACTTTTGAAGTGAGGGTGTCAGATTATAAGTAACGGAAGGAAGAAAGAGGATTGGAGGGGAAATAATGGACGACACAATGAAGATTGAAGGGTGTTGATTAATGTGTTTTTGTTTCCATTGAGAGATGCGCCGTTATCTGTTTATTTTCACGGACAGACGCACGTATGGATGGACAGGGGTAACACTAGATGCCCCACCCGCGACCCCCTACCCCACTCCAACCAAAGTTTGTTGTGGGGCATAACAAGAGGATTGGATGGAAAGTAACGGAAGGAAGAAAGAGGATTGGAGGGTAAATAACGAAAGGAAGAAAGAGGATTGGAGGGTAAATAACGGAAGGAAGAAAGAGGATTGGGTTAAATAACGGAAGGAAGACAGAGGATTGGAGGGGATATAACGGAAGGAAGAATGAAGATTGAGGGGAGTTGATTGTGTTTTGGTTTCCATTGAGAGATGCCTTTAAAAGGCGATAACTCCGCAAAACATCATTCAACCGGAACACTACGATGATATGCACAACTAGGCCTGGTACTGATCATCTCTGCAAAGTTTCGTTGAGGAGAACTAGTCCAGACAAAGTGTGTGTATTAAAACCTTTAAAGGGCCTTAACTCCGCCAAAAAAAATTCAGTCGAAATACGGCAATGACATTCATAACTAGGCTTGGTACTGATTATCCCTGCAAAGTTTCTTTGAACTCTGGTCAGGGGTTCAGGAGACAATGTCCAGACAATGTTTGTGTATTAAAACATGTAAAGTGCCATACCTCCGCCAAACATCATTCAACCGGAACACGGTGAAGATAGGCACCACTGGGCCTGGTACTGATCATCTATGCGAAGTTTTGTTGAAATCCGGCAAGGAGTTCAGGAAAAATATCCGAACAAAGTTTATATATTAAAACTTTTAAAAGGCCATAACTTCGCCACAAATTATTCAACCGGAACACGGTGACGATATGCATAACTAGATTTATTACTGATCAACCCTGCAAAGTTGAATTAAAATCCGGCCAAAAGAAGCCCCTATCGTCTGAATAAGGCAAAATACAACATTTTTAACTAAATCAAGGGCCGTAACTCCAGTGTTACTAATCCGATTTGGATGGTTTTCGAACTAGTCTAAGCTTTCATTGGTTTCAACAATCTGTTAAAGTTTTGGAAAAGATCCAATAAAAAAATGAAGGCCCTATCGTGTTAACGAAACCAAATTATAGCATATTTCAGATCAAGGGCCATAACTCCGGTGTAAATGGTCCGATCTGGATGTTTTTTTCGTCCAATATTGCATTGCTATGAATAATCTGTGCAAGTTTGAAAAATATCAAATAATAAATGAAGGTGCTAGAGTGTTCACAAAGCAAAATATTGCTTTTTTAGAATAACAAGTCGATACTCCGGTGTAAATGGTCCGATCTGGCGGGTTTTCAAACTCATCTGAGCTATCATTAATATAACGACTTTGGCCAAGGTTGGTTAAGGTTGAAAAATGAAGGGGCTAAATATAGCGTTTTTCGTTAATTTAAGGACAATAACTCAGGTCTTACTAATCCGATCTGGTCGGTTTTTAAACCCATTTGAGCTATCATTAATATAAAGACTTTGGCCAAGTTTGGTTAAGATGCATGAACAATGAAGGGGCTAGTGTGTTCACAAGGCAAAAGTTAACGGACGGACGACCGGCAACATATCATCCCATTAGCTCCGCTGGCCTTTGACCGGTAGAGCTAAAGAAACTGTCGAAATCTATTCAGTGGTTCATAAGAAAAATGTGTTTTAAGGTTCTGATCATATATGGTAATGGGCGGCCATCATGCATTGATTTAATTTGTAAAATTCTGAAGGGCATTTACCTCAGAATCATCAGCGTGAAATTTGGTCAAAAGTTGCCATGCAGTTTCTAAGATGTTGTTTAAATTCCTCCCCCCACCCCCAACGGCGGCCATCTTGGGTGTGGGGTTGCCCTAATTTAAAAAAAATAAAAATCATTGACCTAAGGATCATCCATCGGAAGTTTAGTCAAAAGTGACCAAGCAGTTTTGGAGAAACCATTTGAACAAACTGTGTTGAGAACCATAAGTTTAATGCTACATACAATATATGAGAGATATAAATCTTGTGCTTTTAGAGAAGAAGATTTTTTTTTAATTCCCTATATAAGACTATGTAAAATCATGGATATAAATGTAGATCTACGGTAATATATGTTAAATCTCCATATACAAACTTTGGAACTCCCGGGCACAGCCACTTTGGATTCTAGGAACTTCGTTTCTACAACTTGTCTAGGACTTGACGATCATTTATAAATGAAAAGGTCAATATTTGTTCATCGTTTCTTGAGATGACGAGATTTAATGTTTTGAAAATATATGGTAATGGCGGCCATCCTGGATGTTGCATTGACCTAATTTGTATAAATTTGGAAGTCATTAACTGCAGTATCATCCCTGTGAAATTTGGTCATAATTGGTAAAGCAGTTCCTGAGGAGATGTCGTTTACAAATGCTTAGGAACTTCGTTTGTCATCTTTTATAGCCTAGGAGTTAGCAATCATTTATAAATAAAAACTGTCAAAATCTGTTCAACTGTTCTTGAGAAGACGATTTTTTTAAGGTTTTAACCATATATGGTAATGGCGGCCACTTTGGATGTCGTATTTACTAAATTTGTACAAGTTTGGAAGGCATTAACCTCAGTATGAACTTCGGTTAAAATTGGTAAAGTGGTTTCTGAGGAGATGTCGTTTACAAATGCCCTATATAAGTCTATGTAAAACATGTAAAATCTCCATATACAAACTTTATGAGCCCGGGGCACAGCCACTTTTGATCCTTGGAACTTCGATTGCTCAAACCTTTTTTTGTCTAGGAGTTGCCTATCAGTTATAAATAAAAACTGTCAAAATCTAAACGGTTATTGAGAAGAATATTTTTTAATGTTTCGAACATATAGGGTAATGGCGGCCATCTTGGATGTCGCATTGACCTAATTTGTACAACTATGGAAGGCACTGACACCAGTATCGTCCATGTAAAATTTGGAAAAATAGGTCAAGCAGTTTCTGAGGAGATGTCGTTTACAAATGTCCTATATAAGTCTATGTAAAGCATGTAAAATCTCCATATACAAACTTTGAAACCCCGGGGCACAACAATTTTCCATTTTTAACCCTAGGAACTTCGTGTGTACACATTTTATAGTCTAGAAGTTGGCAATCATCTATAAATAAAAACTTTCAAAATCTGTTCAGCGGTTCTTGAGGTGACGATCTTTTAAGTTTTGACTATATATGGTAATGACGGCCATCTTGGATGTGGCATTGACCTAATTTTTACAACTTTAGAAGGCAATGACTAAAGTGTCATCCTTGTGCAACTTGGTTAAAATCGGTTAAGCGGTTTCTAATGAGATGTCGTTTACACATGTTGACGGACTTACAGACAGACAGATGGACGGGCGGATGGACGGACGGACTGACGCCGGACGAAAAGCCTTTTGCTCAGGTGAGTTAAAAATTTACAGTATCAAAACTAAAGTCATCTCTCCTGTCACAAATGTTGCTCATTATTCTCTATTGTAATTGCTTATTATTTCTCTATTTTCATTGCTTATTATTTCTCTATTTTCAATTGAGAAAAGAAACGACAGTTTCAGACATATTAACTGTGTTGTAGTTCTTTAGGATATATATGTTTAATCATTGTTAGAAATTAAACGGGCTAGGTAAGGTTGTTTGTGTAAACTGAAAATTAATTACGTAGTTGGAAGTTTGTTTCGCTTGTCGTCAACCCCAGCAGCCTTGCAGACGACGCTTATATGAGTTATATGCGCGAAACCAATTTCCTATTCAGTTAAATGAACTGGAGTTTACAAAGTTGTGCTACCGAGTTCAAAATTAAATCGTTGACGTTCTGTAGACAACAAACAATAATTAAATATTTTCTAATAATAATAATTTAATTAATTTAATGTATATTTGGGCGACCAAATCGAGAAAATCCCACACATACTCTCTTCTTCAATCTTTCTCGAATTCTATTTTTTTCTTTATTTGCCATTCCCATTATTGCATGATATAGCATGTTCATGATTGTTTAGACTTCTTAATATCGCCGTTTCACGACATTATGTAATTATGGAAACGAAATGATCTCACCTTTAAGCGTTTATCCGAATCCACTTGTTCAAATCGTGTTAATGTTTTCCGGCCATGTTTTGTTTCATGAATGCTTATGTTTATTTAAATCTAAATAAATACACAACAATAGATATTTACAATTCACACCTTGCAATATCTGTGAAAAGCGAGAATAAGATTGTATATGATGACGTAGAAACTTTGAACAGGTAAATTAAGGACACATTTCCCAACGCTACTTGGTCATTGAAAAAGCTTGTATATTTACAGCCAGCACGCTTTATGGCTGATCAACTCAGGTATATAAATTGAGGCCCGCTCTTATTATGGCTCCCCCACACAAAGTGTGGTAGGGGAGCCATATTGTTTTTGTGCTTTCTGTCTGTCTGTCTGCGTGTCTGTAGGTCTGTGTCTCAAACGATGTCCGATCAATAACTAGAGAATGGTTGGACCTAGGGTCCTCAAACTTGGAAGGATGGTTGGTCATGACAAGTAGATGACCCCTATTGATTTTGGGGTCACTAGGTCAAAGGTCAATGTTGCGGTGACATTGACTATCAAAACGATGACCGATCAATAACTACAGAATGGTTGGACCTAGGGTCCTCAAACTTGGAAGGATGGTTGGTCATGACAAGTAGATGACCCCTATTGATTTTGGGGTCACTAGGTCAAAGGTCAATGTTGCGGTGACATTGACTATCAAAACGATGTCCGATCAACAACTAGAGAATGGTTGGACCTCGGGTCCTCAAACTTGGAAGGATGGTTGGTCATGACAAGCAGATGACCCCTATTGATTTTGGGGTAACTAGGTCAAAGGTCAAGGTTGCGGTGACATTGACTATCAAAACGATGTCCGATCAATAACTAGAGAATGGTTGGACCTAGGGTCCTCAAACTTGGAAGGATGGTTGGTCATGACCAGTAGATGACCCCTATTGATTTTTGATTTTTTTTAATTTAGATTTTTTTTGATTTTTTTTTTTTTTAAAAATATTTTTTAATTTTAATTTTTTGTTTAATTTTTTTTTTATTAATTTTTTTTTTTTTTTTTTTTTTTTTTTAAATTTTTTTTTTTTAATTTTTGCATAAGAAGTTTTAGGGTCGGCCCTTTAAAAAAATAGGGTCGGTCGGGTTACTTGAACCACACATATTTTTTTATGTGGCCTTACTGATACAGATAGTAGATACAGTCACAGGGATATTGAATATCAAAACGATCTCAGATCAATAAAGAACAGTTGGACCTAGAGTCGTCAATTATGTCTGTTCGGGCGAGTGGGGGAGCCATACGTTTTTGTCCCATGGACAATAACAATTTCTAGTTTGTTTTTTTTATATAGCATTGCTATATTGAGGGTAAGAATAGCTGAACAACACTTTGTAATTTACTTTAATGAAGAAATATATGCTCTTAATTTAGCTTTTGAATACAAAACTTATCTGGTATTTCTTCATTGTTTTTAGACAAAAAATCAGAGCACAACGCAATAAATATACAACATTCTTTATTATGTGTACTGGTCACAAATGCTTTATTGAGTGGGCCTCATAATCTGAAGAAAAATTGAATATCACACTTTTCTTACGAAATTGTATGGTTAACAGTGATTTACAGTTAAGTATAGAAATTCCCCCCTCCCCCCACCCACCAAAGTACAATAGGCTCAAAATATGTCCTTAATCCACAGCTAAATGTTTTTATCAACTATCTGGCAATAGTTGTGCAGTTATACAATTCAGATTTACGTCATTTTCCCGTGCAGTCACACAGTTGTAAAAGTAGTATCATAATACTTATTTTTACAAAAAAAATAGTAGCGGTTTTCAATATATGTTTGTCTCCGAGACTATCAAGAAATGTTCATATGATGTTAAAGAGTTATATTTGTTGATTTGACACTACAAAAACGGTGGCCATTCATCTTTAATATTGAGTAGCCAATATACTAACATATATTTGAAAATACAAACTATTCTTTAAACGACTAGATAAGGTATTGTTTAAACTAAACATCAAATAAATCACATTACTAACTCCATTATCAGCAGGAACTAAAGCAAAATTATTATAAAACATTTAGATTCCCGATTTCAAATTACAAAACGGAAGTCGATGTAAATTTTGTTGAATAAACATTGATATATTGGTATATATGATATTAATAAAAAAATATTTACAAATAGAAAGGGTACGCATCTTCTATACTTCTATCTTCTATACTACACATTGTCTGTAAAATTTCTCAGTTGATTGGGCTGTCTGAATACGATACGAATCAACATCATTCATTGAAAGCAATCTATATTTCGGAAAACTACTTATTACGTTTATCTATAACATTACAATTTCCAGTATTTTCATGACAAGTCGGAGCATAGTAACTGTTACAGTCTCTTCTGTCTGCCTTAATGAACTATAAACATGTTAAAAGTGTTCATGGTAGACGGATCCAATTATATTCAACACATAAACACATACTTTGTACAAGTTGCACTTTGGCAATGAACTTGTTGTATCTAAGTTAGAACATATTTCACAGTTGACTGCATCAGTTTTAAAACTGTTCTTTTCTAATAATTACTTTAAAACAATACAAATGTAATGTGGTAATTTGGGTGTCAGCAGATATCTCGTGTTATTGTTGTTATTGATAATCTGACCAATGCAATTTAGTCCTTCACTGAACGTTGTAGTCTTAAGCTTATTAACTAAAATTATGTTTTATAAGTCGAAAAGGAAATATAGCATTCACAGATCACAGTCTACCCAAATGAAGCATACAAAACAAACAACAGTTACAAGGAAAAATAGAAGAAAGTATCGGACACGACAAATACAAAAGGGTTGCAATAAGGCTAGGCTGACGCTTTGAAACTGTTTGTGCCAAACTGTTCGCTGTGGGATTTCTTTATTGAATTCTATTATCGTTTTAATGGGATGTATGGTGTGAAGTTTGATGCTCCTTAGAACATAGTTCAAACCCCCAGCGACTTTTTGTTTAACAAATTGACGGTTCCAAGAATGTAACCCTATTGTCAATCCTTTTATCTTTGTGATGATATTATCTAAATTTGTAATTGCTGTTCGTTTCGATGAGTTGATTGGTTGACTGTTCGACTTTTATATCTACTTTTGATGATTCTGTTGTATTTATTTCGTCGGAACTCTACTCCTATCCCAGTGTTACTCCGCAGCATTAGGGTGTAACTGTTCAAGTCCGTTTATTTTCAATAAAGTTTCTGTTTTCTCTTGCTCTTAAGTGATAAATTGCTTTAAGAAATAAAATATTTCCAGCAAGTTTATATTGTCCCAGATCAATACCTGGTGGGCGGGACTTGAAGACCATCGAAACCAAGACCTTTGGTTTAGGTGTGTTTCAAGTTCCAAACACCAGGTTTTGATCTGGCACGCTAATTACGTTTTATCTGACATGGATGTTTATGTATTTTATACACACATTTTTGAGAGACTGAACATAATACAAAAAACATTCTTACAACTTACATTGTATGTCCATCTTTTTTTTAGCACCAACCGAAGAAAATATACAGCTTTAGCGTGTTTTTAACAATTTCAATTTCAATAATTGTTGTTTGAACTAACGTTGCTTTAAACTAACGTAATCGTTGTTTTGGATGTTTTCTGATGTTTAAAATCGTTTAAAATGACGTCCTAACGGTTGAAGCATGTCACGTTAGAGGTCTTGATAGCCTTTTTGGAAAAAAAGGTTCAACATTCAGTAGTTTAATACATGTTAGATTTTATTGTAAAAACAGCTGCTCCCAACTACATTCCATTTTTTTTATTTCGCCCATTTTTTTCTTATTAGGGCAAAGCGTTTTGTTAGAAACTCGAACCATACGCCGTTGACCATGGAATGGTGTGAAAATACTTCATTGAATGTTCCATGTTCACCGTCATAGGCATTCTATCTTCGGGATGGCTGAACTTATTGATGTATAGACATCTTAAATATTGAGTTCTGCTCAACCCGGGGCTAATAGGCGAGACCGGTAGCAAGCACTTTTCACTACCGGCCATCATGTCCTTGAACAGTTTCAATCAAGCCGAGACTGCAATATTTTGTGTACTTATCGTGTTCGGCGATTTCCAAATTTCTCCTTTCAAACTTTTTTTTTAATCAAACTATTATAGTTGCGTTTGAACCTTTATGACAAAATGACAAAATGGTTTTCAGTAATTTAGGCATCCAGCCCATAATACAAGTATTACACATATATTGTAGTAAACGTTTAAAAATAACAGTGAGACATATGTACATGAGATACATACACCAACATAGAAAATACACAATTTAACGAACATTGTGCGTTATAGATATGAGAATATGGCCGGAGTACTGCAAGAGCTTTTATGGAATTGGTATTGATAGTTTTGTCAGAACAGTCGTCTTTTATTCAGTATTTGGTGCACATTTTTGCATAGCTATGACAGCTTGTATGCATTAGTTGTTTTCATTAAATTATAGAATGTATTCACACTCGTATTGACACCATCCATATTAACATACAAAAAGTGATTACGTAAACCTTCATAATATGAACATTGCATGATTACAGGGTATTTGTCGTCTACTTCCTCTGACACACATCACATCATGCATGCGATCTCATGATCTGGGATATTGGAATGCCTTTATATTTCAACATTTATATTATGTGCAAAACATCTCAGTCTAGAAGAAGCCTAGAAGAGACAATGTTATGCTGTAGAGGTTTATTTAAACTAAGATGTATGTCAACATTCAAAAGAGATTTAATGTGTTGAGAATGGGCTGCGTTAGATGACTGAGATCGTTCAGCTCGTCAGTTTTAGAGAGCGCAAATCAATTAAGCGTTGTTTAAAAAATATATCCATTCTATACAGAAACCATATCTAAAAAGTAGTAATTATTATTAATGTATATATTATGGTGTTGGTAACCGTGAAATACCAATAATATAGAACACGGGCGACTAAGTGCCTCATTTGACATAATCCCAAACTGCATGCACATATGTAAATATTTGTAACTAATTTAAGATGTATAGACATTTTGTGTAATTGTGTTAATTAATAATATATACTCAGTTGCAAAAGAAAGTGTACACTGAATTTTGTTTAGATTTAATTGTTAAAAGATATATAAAAAGATCGGACAGGGAAAGTAGCATTCAAGGAGGACAGTCAAGCACAAAACAGAGAAACAAACACGCAAACAGACAAACAACAAGGTAAAAGTAATAATGAATGCAAACGACATCACAAACACAAAAGGGTTGACGATAGGGCTACCGCCTTGGAACGGTCAGTGGCAAAGTAGGCCACTGGGGTTTTAAACCGGTTCTAGGGTGCACCAAACCTCACTCTTACCCTACTGTCATCCCATTAAAACGGGACAGTGTAAATAAAGAAATCCCCGCCATGATCTAATCTCTTACCAACAAGGCAGCATCAATAGGCAATATAAGTAAAACACAAATATGCTCGTGTAAATATAATACAAAAAAACAATAGCCTAGAAAGCCACAATGAAGGTATTCAATGACTAGGCAGAAGCCAGAGCAACAAGAGAATAAAACCATTACAGTAGGAACGCCAACCCTATGGCGTAGGGATATTTATCAAACAAGGTCACGTGATAAAATCGATAACAAAATGACATTATTGGGAAAATTGTCACTGGTCAGATTTATTCACCTCTTATTTATAAACTGTGATTATGACAAAACACAATCACAGATCGTTGTTAAAGTAATAATATTCACAAACTACATTGGTCGAACATAATTGGTGTACACTTCGTGTAATTCTCATTAATAGTTAAAGGTATTTTTCAAAGGGATGAATTTAGGTTGTTTTATGGTTTAAATTGCCAACAATGCGCTTTTAAATCAAAATCGATTTATTTCGTCATTTTAGAAGCGAGAATAAAAACAAATGCATGTATGCGTAGATAAACCTTTCCTCTGTCCATATGCTCATTTTTAATGAAATCGGAGACAAGTACTTTTTTTTCCCCAAAATTAACTAACATGACCCACGGACTCAAAGATGGCATAATACATGCATATACATTTACAGACGCGACAGAGTACCCAATAAATGGAATAATTCATTATTTCAATACATATTTTTCAAATGTATGTATCCATGCATTCCAGATTAAATTTCTCATCTATACATGCTTTTGGTTTATGCCGGAGTGTTCAAAATAGGTTTTAACAAACCAAATTGCAACGGTACGTCGGGAAAGGAAATGAGAATGGTGAACATATATGTCGTAGTGCCAATTTTCTGAATCTGGAAAAATAACAAAAAAATGAAATTTCAACAGCGAGAATGAATTTTCTTTTATGAAAGTGTTCATTGACATGTCTACTATTAAAAACCAAATATTTAAAGTCAATCAGAAAAAAGTACATTTTTTCCCCCAAAATTAACAAAGTACACCGTATTCGCTAAAATATGAACAATCGCCTTTCGAAGTTAATGTTCACGCGGGATATAAAACCATGATATTATGAAATCCTTTTTAAGAGATATATTGATTTAAACATTGTTCTGTATTTAATAAATTATTAGAGTAGAATGTTCACAGTTTTTCTCAAGGACACAATTACGGTAGTATCCCTGCAACCCCGCCAAGCCCCTCATCCCACACCCATCACCCTCCATACCGTATTGATTAAGTTGTATATAGCTGCGAATGCTCAGTTTTAATCAAATTCGATTATTTCATCATTTTAGAAAGAAAAAAAAGCATGTACGCGTAAATACATTTTTCCTCTGTAAAATATATAAAAAAACGGAGGCAAGTACTTTTCACCCCGAAAATTAACGAAGTACACCGTAATCGCGCCGAATCGACGTTCCAAATCGATGTTAGCACGGAATAAATTGTAGAATTATGAATTCATTTATAAAGATAAACCGATTTCAGCATTGTTCAGTAGTTGTTAGATTATTGATGTAGTATGTTCACAGTATTTATGAGAGCAACATTACGGTAGTATGACTGTATCCCTCCAACCCCGTTGGCTTCCCCACCTCCACCCGTACACACAATACTTTGTGTATTGCTGAGAATGCGCCTATTATTTAAATCGATTTATTTCGTCATTTTAGAAGCGAGATTAAAAACAAAAATCATATGGCTACATCTCTCCTCTGTATATATGTTGAATTTCAATAAACGGAGACAAGAACTAATTAAGTAACAGGGCCGTCCGACCTAAGACGGCAACATTCATATTCAATTAGAAAGACGACCGGCTACAGAAACAATTAAATAATTTTGTTATGTAAACACATATATTTAAAATGTATGTGTCTATGTATTTTACACTTAATTTTTGATATATACATGCTTTGGGTTAATGTCAGAGTGCCCAATTTATTTTAACAAACAATGTTGCAACGGTGTATCGGAAAATTAAATCATGATGGCAGCAATATACGTTGCAGAGTTAATTTTCGAAATCAGAAAAAGCGATAAACTGATATAAGTTTAACAGGCAGAAAGAAGTATATTCTTTTAACTGTTCGTTTAAAACTGAGGGGGCGACTCGAGTTTTAAAGAAAGCAAGATTGGCATTTGTCCCTTTAACCAAGACGAGTAACAGACATGCTACTGTCAGTAACAAACATGATTTTGTGTAAACTCGAAGATTGCATAACATAAACATTTGGACATGAAATTGTGTCAATGGTTTGTGGTGTTGTGAAACCCTTTACGCGTAAATCCAAAAAGTGCGGGTCTGCTATCTTTATAGGGCATATATAGTTTTATATATATATATATTTATATATATTATTCTTTTATATGTATTTGTATGGTCCCAGAACGCAGTCATACTCACTACTATATTGAAAGTAAATACTGAATATACATGTGCGGTGTGTTACGATCTGTAGTATTTGAATCGAATTGAATTGAATGTTGTTTAACGGCTCATCAACACAGTACAGGTTATTTAGAGCCGCCCCAGAGAGAGGGGAAGGATACATAGGAATCCGGGAACCGTGCCCTACTCTTATTATCGAATAGATTCCTATGGTTCTTTTACGTGCTCGGAGGATAGACCGATACACGGGCTGTAGTATTTGAAAACAGACATATTAAACATTTCCCTGAAAATATATAACGATGATAAATACTATATTCATTAGAATTGTTGTTCCTGAAAAAAAAAACATGTTTGTTTTTAGCAGTTGAAATCTACTATATTCTGCGAATATTGCTACTTTGAAAATTTGAATACGTCTGTTTCCATCAAATAGCATGTTTTGTTTGTTTTAATATTATTTTTTTAATTTATGATTCGGAATATGGCTTACACACTGTTGAATCCTGTAATTTAACAACAAATGGTTTGGTTCACAGGCGACAGTATCGATGAACAAAACCACTTGTTTTACTGGATTCTACATTGTGCAAGAAAATATTCATATATTATACCATTAATATTATAACATGTGTGTTGTAACATATGCTTATCCTTGTTTATAAATGTTTGATAGTGGATGTCAGCAGGGAACTTGACCTTTGACCTAAAAATCAAACGGATTATCCTCTTTCCACTGTCCACCAATGAAGTTTCATGAAATTTGCTTTAGATAAAAGGAAAAACTGTGTGGGCAAGACATTTCATTTTCCGGTCATGGTAACGGACCTTTCAACTACTGACTTCAAAATAAACAGGGATTATCATTTCCCCAAAGGCACTCAAAGTATGACGTTTTATGAAATTAGCTTTAGAGAAAGTAAAAAAGAGTTTCATTGCGGACTCGATTTTTCATTAGCAAGTCACTGCGACGTTGACCTTAGATTTACTGACCTCAATATTAATAGGGATTATACTCTTACCAAAGGCAGTCAACCCATGACGTTTTAAAATAGTTACTTCAGTGACCTTGACATTTGATCTCGAACTAAATAGGGGTCATTCTCTCACCAAATGCAGTCGACCCATGTAGTTTCATGATACATGTATTTGCTTCAGTAAATAAGGAGTTACACTGTGGCCAAGGTATTATGGTTATATTGACCTTTGACCTATTAACCTCAAAATCATCAAACGGTGAAATAGTCTTATCACAGGCAGTCAACCCATGGCGTTTCTACAGACTTCCTTCAGGAAAACAGAAGTTACAGTCGGACAATTCGTTTCATTATCCGGTCAGTGACCTTGACCGTTGACCCACTCAACATCAAAAGAATCCCCCTCTCGCCAGAAGCAATACATCCATTAAGTGTCATGATATTTGTTTTAAGGAAAGAGGATTTACAGTTTACAACATTTTACATTATCATGTTTCGGTGACAATGACCTTTGACCTAATGACATCAAAATCAAAAGGCATCATTCTCTCACCAAATGCACTCAAACCATGAATTTTGATGAGATTTGCTTCTGGGGAAGTGGACAGTGCAGACAAGGTTTTTCATAATCATTACTGGGTAACGGCGCCCTTGACCTTCAATATTTGATATGCACATACTGATGCTTCGTACAAAGTTTCGCCAAAATCCAACAAGTAGCGCAGAGATTTGTGATGGACGAACGGAAAGGCCAAATATAATCTGTCTCACCTACCACTTTGTGGTGGAAGACAGACTTATAAAGACAATATTTTAGTTCATATGTATACTTTATTAAGCAAATAATTAAGCGAACATAAACTTCAGCATTGACTCTGGCCAGTGGTGTACATGGAGTCTTCTTCCACATGACGTGCAGCCTGAAATAAAATAAAAAGTAAAAATAAGTAGAGCATAGTATTCAATTTGAATCAGGTATTGCGAGGGGGAGCTAGGGCATGTTTTGGGGAATGGGACAGTTTTAAAAATAATTATTGTTTAACGCCTCATCAACACGTTGTTTAGGTTATTTCGAGCCGCCCCAAAGAGAGGAGGAAAAATACATAGGCATCCAGGAACCCTGCCCTACGCTTACTACCGATTAGATACCTATGGTTCTTTAACGTGCTTGGAGGACAGACTCCGATACACAGGAACACCTGGTTTCCATTCCCATCAGACGAACGAGGCTAGCAGGACACATCGGAGTAACCCAGTGACGTCAGTAAGACTTTAATCCGTGTTCACTGGATTCAAAGCCGATATGCTATAAACGTCCCTTGACCAAACTGAGTAAATGGCACATCAAATAAAGGGTCAATACATATTATATTGTGTATCATACGAGTATATGATTGACCTGACATGATTACAGAACAATTTTAATGTATTTTTCACCCAACAGTACTACAGCAAGAATATATTATAAGGAAAGTTAAATCTGACAGAGGGTGCAATGCTCTATAAGCCATTTTTACTAGAAGGGGAAAAAAATATAACTCTTGCCAAAAATCTAAAACTGTTAAATTTTACACGTTTTTACATGGGCATGATGGGGAGAAAACATTAATATACAACTAATTATTTTCTATCTCAAAACCTGGTGATGCCGTTAGTTTTAGAAATAAAACACAATTAATAGGGCAGTTGAGAAGACACTTTTGTAGATGTGTGGTCTGTTCTGATGTGAAAATGTCTAAAACAGACACAAGATTGGAAATTTGCTCTGTGTCCCTTTAATAAATTGAGGACCCATCACAAAGACCATAATCATAGATAGTTTATTCAGATAATTCCAATAGGTCATAAGACCCGTGAGGATACAACAAATACATATAAACTTGACAGCGATAGTGGGATATATATACAACATTATACCAACAATTAACATAATTAACAGAAAAGTATTCATATGTAAAAGGTAACAATTAATACTTTAGCAGTTAATGTTGTTGATATTTTGCTTTGACTGCAACATATGCAGAGAAGGTGACTGAACCATCACATTGAATCGCTAATATGTTCAATCATATTGTAATTAGTTGATGTTAAAGGGACACACGGCAATCTTGAAGTATTTATCAAGCATTAACATAAGCATCTCCATTTGTTAACCTGGTAACATTTTAAATTTAAACCTGCTTGCATTAAAAATTAAATAAAAGTATTTCATTTTGTCTTCCTTATTCTATCAAATACTTAACTATATTATAGGTGCACTATTATCAACAGTAAGTAATGTGTAAAACAGTTTCTTCTGAACTATTCTAATAAATAATATTAATGATGCACAAATTCAAACTATGCAGAAAAATTGACCGAACTCTGGAAGTTTTAAATAAAATAAAGATTGCCTAGTGTCCCTTTAACACAACTTGTTTTCGCATGTATCCAGTACATGTAGTTTACACGAGCTCATATGACAATCACGCTGCATTATCACTGAAAAATTTTTTTTTACTGTAACTTTGAACAGCACCGTGCAAGCATAACACAAGCTCTATTTAAAGAACTACACAAGTGCAAACAATTTTTAAAAGGGCTCCCACCTCAAAATGATCCAGTGGCATTTAATACGGCTTGACATTCTGAAGTCATCAGTATCAATTCACTTAGAGCTCCTCAAGGGCACGATGCACGTTTGAGGCCTCTCTGAAAAAAAACATCAATCCAATGTCAATGATCAAACAGACATAGTTTATCCTTTGTTATACATTATGTAACATAGAAAAGTCAAAACTCTACTGTACATAAATATGAATCTGACCGATTTCAGTCAAATGTCAATGGCTGTTTACATTGTTTCAATGGTTATGTATTCACGAATGTGCGAGAAAATGGGGATAACATAACGATAAAGAGACAACGCTAACAATTTACATCTGAGGGGTGGAGTGGAGGGGGTTTCTAGTTTCCTTACCCCTCCTTGTTTTCGGTATTCAAGCACCATCTTTTCACCCCACCCCCCATCTACCGTACTTGGGTGGGCGGGGGTGCAGAGGACATTGATAGCATTTCTACTAATAATGGTTTTATTCCACGAAACGTTTTACAGTGTACAGTACATCCAGTTACTGGAAAGATCGGAGTACACGAAAAACACTTTATAGTTGATTATATGAACTTTCTATACTATTATACAGTATACACCACTATTTTAGGCACTGTATTTGGCCATTGTCTAAATATGTACGATCTAAAAGTGGTGTGTACTGTTTATTAATAAGCACATTTTAATACAAAACAAATACCTTGAAAATGGACCTCTAGCAGCAGACAGTAATCCCAAATCCAATTTGCACCAACATGTCAATTTCACGTGTCAAGGTATGTCACTGTGACCTGTCAGTCACCAACACTACATCGTGTTGACACATAATGGGACGTTATTTCGTCCTGTAAGGTATTAGTTTTTACATAATCTACGGTATGAAACACTGTACGCGTGTTGTTAGACTCCATAGGTACCCGTAGTGCTCGCCGACGTAGCGCGCCCAGTTTCGGGTGTAAAAAAATGGCGTCTGTTTTAATTGAAAATTCGTAAAATAGTCCGTAAAATACAAAGAAATAGTCCATGTTCGCGGAGTTAAAATGCGAACAGAACTGATATGTTATAGGTCCGTGGCGTTCCTACTGTTAAGGGCACAACAAGAAAGATCATAGACAAATATCAAACGCCATAAAGCTTTTATAGAATTAAAAATGAATATGCCATGTTTGGTACCAAAGTCGTTATCATTCCATTGCCAATATCATGTTGTCATATGTTTTTCAATAGGTTGAATCATTAAGGGACTGTCGCTTGATAAAGAGTTTAAAGTAAATTTTTCAAACACTTTCTTTTGCAACTGAGTATATTATAAATATTTTGATACCATATCATCAAAATGTAAGTTTTCGTAATTGCTAACAAATATATTACTCTTTTTTGAAATATGTATATAACTATTTTAGTCTAGGTAAAAAATGTAAATGATCGGCTTTAAAACCGCTTAAAGCAAATTACGCTTTATTGTTTAAATGTAGTTCATAAAGTTTAGTGGCTTTCAATATTGTATTTGTTTACGTGATCCGAGTATTAACTTTCAAACCCCATCCAACCCCTTCTCCAAGAAGCAAAAACGGGATTGGCTGGGGTTTGAAATAAAACCTTTTTTTCGGCCTAAAAAGTTTGCATATTTTAAAATTTAAACATTTTCAATAAAGTTAAACATTGAATAGATAATTTTAAACAGGTTACCGCATTTTTGTCAGTAAAAATGTGTTTAAACGTGTTTTATTGTCGAAATATCCGTTATACAATTCTGCTAATATAAGCTTTCCCATCGCTTGATGGGATTAAGGCGGAACCACGTAATGTGATATGTTGTGGTCAGTCTTTGCGATAAAGGTGTGTAATGATTTATTGAAATATTGTAGTCCTAAACCAAAAGTCCTATTATGATAGATTAAGACGTAAAAACTAAAACACTCAAATATGTGATTATAATATCGGTTTTAAATTGTAACAACATAGCTGAATATAAGCTTAAAACGGAAACCGAAAAAGTATTGAAGTATTTCTTAACACTGCCGCCTCCCACTAACCCCACCAAATAATACCCTGTATCCTAGTTAGTCTGATAATAATGACAACAACAACAGCAGAGAGACAAAACCGATATATATCAATACGAAGTCGAGGGATTTTTGAATCGTTATGACCTATTTGAAAGAATTTGATGTTTTAATATGCAATGATATTTAGTAATAGTATTGTAAATCTGCATACTTACTTAATTCGGAGCGCTGTGATCTAGTGATAGAGAGTCGAGTCAAGGAGTGAAGGGTCGTAAGTTTAATACCCGCCATGACAATATGCGTTGTGACCCTGAGCAAGACACTTTATCTGCATTTGATCAGTACTGGTTCTACCCAGGAGAACATCGAGAGTTGCCGAAGTAAAGAGCTTTCGTTACAATCGATATAAAATAAATAATGTACAACTGTCTAACATGTCATTACCCTTGGATGAATATGCGGCATGTCATGCCAATTTTGAGTTTACACCTCATGAGAGGTGCCGACTTTTACTGAAATCTGATAAGGCAATCATTAAGAACGCCGAAGGCGTTCGTGGGTGAGGGTATGGGAGGGTGTGTCCCCCTTCCGGTTGGATGGGGGTACGGGGGTCATCCCCCTGATTTTTTTTGAAACATAGAAGCTCTGTGGTGCATTTTCCAGCCATCTGAGCACAAATTTTAGTTACACAAAATGAAGGGTTTGCTAGAAAATATGTATGATATATTACAATTTCCACCCAAAAAATGAGACTTGATAGTGGTTTAATTCAGGATGAAAATATTAGCTTAAGCCGGTGTTAGGTGGCGTTTGAGTCATCCACTGTGACTATTTTGGCGCAGTTTGTTACACAGATGAACAAACAGAATCAGACCCTGTTCGCAGCTTATTTGTTTGGTAGTTGTGTTCAGCGGTTTCCAAGGATCGCTTGACTTTGTCATTCAATGAGAACTAATTTTCATAAACCATCTATAATCATTATCAAGAGTGCTGGGAAGAAAACTCATGACACACTGGCACATAATTCAAAGAAATTCAAACTACATGTTATTTTTATTTACATGTACTTCAAAACAACACCAAACAAATAAGCAGAGTAATTTTACTACCGTATATTTTTCTTATTTTTTAAAAAAACAACATGCATGTTGTGAGTTCTTTAAAATCGTCTCTTTGCATGTTTTATGGAGAAGTAAGAAAAATATTCCAAAATAAGGGCATAACTATGCTGCTTCAGCAAACAATGGATCTCACTGTCAGTATGTCGGGGCTCCGACTAGATTCACTGTGCCAATTTGGCAGCAGTAGCTTGCTTAGCCCTCTTGAGGATATCCTTAGAAATGTTGGCATTGTGGCAGACTTGGCCACTAGATTGTAAGCACATCTTATGGGTGATGATGCTGCTCAACACTGACGTGCTAAGGTTTGGTCTGAATTTGTTTTTGTTCTTTGTCACCACACTGAAAATCCTTTCTCTGTCAGCCACACTCGCTTTTTGTTTGTGCAAATTCGACCCCACATGTTTTGTACAATCATTCAAACCGCCATGTGACACGGTGAAGTCAAGCCAACATACAGAGCAAAAAGCATGCGATTCACTCACTCGTGAAGATAATATTACGGGATATTTGGCCGTGTACTCCTTTATGAATTTTTGATCAACTGTTTTTGTCCGCTTATGTTTGGATTTTTCCACATCGGACCTTGTCGCAGGCCTTTTCTTTGAGTTATCCATCTTTTTTTGTCAGTTTCCGGTGTTTTGTTGTTTTCAGTCGGAGCGCTATCTATCCACAGACGGACCATAACTCTACCGTCGTTAGATACTTACCTCCCGTGTATTCTGAAGTGGCTATCTGAACGTTTTTTTTCCGCGATTTTTTTATTTTTTATTTTTTATGACGTAGATATCAAAAATTGTTACCGCCACGTCGTAATAGCGTAATGAGGGTGCCAATATCGTAATGATTACGGCCATATCGTAATAGTTGGCACCTCTGGACTCACTCCGACTCACTCACCGTCAATCAGCCTGATGATAAAATTGACAATGGCAGTAGTGAAGACAAAAACAAAATGTTTGCATATAACCACTGTGGTCTAAATAAATAGAGTGTGTATGAAAACTCTGTGTAATTTATAACACTTAGTTGTCTTATGTTATGTAATGAGACGATAGTTTGCCTTGTGATAGAGATTAACATATACAAACTAGGAGAAACTAGTCTATACATTCCAACAAGATGTGTTTGACCATTAACGGTGCAAAGCAGGGTATACATTCTTTAATTTAATGGCATATTGAAGGGCTAATTTGTCCCGTCTATGAGACAGTGATGGTTCATTAGCTTCAACATATAGACTTTCGGCTGGTGATGTACGAAAGGCACGTAAGGCAAAGTCGTAATCCTTGATTATGTATAGGATCAAGCATCTGCAATTATGACTTGCGAGTCGATCCATATACTATTGAGCCGTAGTCCAGCTTGGATCTGATAAGATATCTATAAAATTGTAAAAGTAATTTACGATCTGCTTCCCAATTAGTGTTTGTAACAACTTTAACTAAATTAAGAGCTTTAAGGCACTTGGCCTTCAAGTATTTAAGATGTGGTATAAACGTTAATTTACGGACGAAAATAAGACCAAGGAATTTTGTCTCATCCACAACTGGTATTGGTGACACATCCAGTGTTAGATGACGGTCTACATATACAATTAGTCTTAGATTTAGAAAATTTATAACCGTTTTCAACCAACCAGGTCTGAAGTTCATGCAGACATTGTTGAAGATGTCTCATGTTTTTTGCACGATAACATATAACAAAGTCGTCAACATATAGAGAGCAATCCACACCAGGATTGATGCATTTAACTATACTGTTAATTTTTATATTTAAAAGGGTGACAGAGAGTATGCTGCCCTGTGGCACACCCATCTCCTGTTCATGAATGGCAGAGAGGGTTGAACCCGAAACTGTCTATCATCTAAGAAATTCTCTATAAAAATTGGTAACCGGCCTCTAAGACCAAGGTCATAAAGGTCATTCATGATACAGTACTTCCATGCAGTATCATAAGCTTTCTCCAAGTCAAAAAATACAGCGACTAGATGTTCTTTCTTTACGAAAGCTTCCCTAATAAATGATTTAAATCGAATGAAATTGTCTGTTGTGCCTCGTTGGCGCCGGAATCCACTTTGATACTTTGTTATCAGATTGTTTGATTCCAGGTACCAAACGAGTCTCTCATTAATCATTCGTTCCATGGTTTTACATATACAACTCGTTAAAGCAATAAGGTGATAATTTATTGAGTCCGTATGATCCTTTCCAGGTTTGGGGACTGGAATAACGATTGCTATCCGCCAAGAATCAGGAAAGTTTCCTGTCAGCCAAACCTCAATAAATATATCAAGACGTGTGGAGAGACAGGTTTCAGGTAAATGTTTTAATAATTGATAATGGATATCATCAGGACCAGCTGATGTATCATGATCCCTTTTAAAGGATTCTCGAAGTTCTTTGAGCGTGAACAGATTATTGTATTTCTCCAATATTTCGACTTGAAATTCAGGTTATTCTGTTCTTTTAGTTTCTTACTTTTTAGAAAATTTGGTTGACAATTTTCAGAAGAAGAGTTTTTAGAAAAATGTTGCTGCCAAAGTGATTGTTATATCTTTGACTGATGTTATATCTTCATTATCAGTTTTGAGATGATTTACACAACTAGAATTACCTTTACCGTTTATTTTCCGGGCCATGCCCCATGTCTTCTTAAGAGATGAGCGAGAGTTCAGCCTAGAGACATAAGATCTCCAGGATTTCCTCTTGCTATCCTTAATAGTATGTCGGGCTTTCGCACTAACAACTCTAAAAGTATCTAAATTATTTGGAGTTGGCCGCAAGTTAAAAGCATTCAATGCAGCTTTACGATCGCTGACTGCCTTTTAGCAGTCATCATCGTACCATAGTTTATGTGGGCGTTTTGGATTTGCCGAGGTCTTTGGGATATTTTGATCAGCTATATCATGAAGGGTTTTGGTAAAATGAGTAGTTGCGTCTTCGACATCCTCGTGCGTGCGTCCGTCGCCAGTCGGTTTTGCTCCTAACTTGAGCTCCTCCTTTATTAGTTGAATGAGTGTGTTTATATTTAACATAATACTTAGGATGCGTAGATAACAACAAAGGTTTCAAATCCAGGATGTGACGCCCTGAGCCTAAGGTCAAGGTCGAAAGGTCAAATTCACCAAAATGAACATGAAACCTGCGATTTTCAATATTTTAAATGAAGTTGATAAACCCATACATTCAGGAACGGGTTGTGCGATTTTATGTACGGAGAATAATGGTCAAATGGACTCAGCACGCATTTGTTTAGTTTCCTTGTAAACTAATCTCCTCCTACATCAATTGATGGGGCGTATTTGGCATAGTGGTTTCTTAGTAAGCGTCTATAACAATAAACGTCTCGAATCTAGGGTCAATCCCTGGGGCAAAAAGTTAAAGTTCCAAAAGTAAAATTCACCAAATGAGATAAAGGGTCCTATAGAAACCACAGCGTCCGAACGCAATGGCATCGTAGGTCCGCACTGTACTGCAAACAAGGAGCAATATTTAATTATTATACAATGAAAACTAACAATAAAATCCAACGATTTTCAATATGTTTACATACTATAAGTAATGATATACGTAAAGCGTTTTGCGATTTAATGTACGAATCATCCTGCCTGGGGTACGGGCCGTATGGTCATATGAGGTCAGTATTTGTATTGTTTCATCGTAGCCTAAATGTCTCCTAAATCGGTTGAAGGACGGTGTTCATATTAAGCCCAGTGGTTACCTAGGATGTGTAGATGACACCAAACTTTTCAAATCCAACGTCTAATCCCTAAAACCAGAGGTCAAGGTCAAAGTTCAAATTTAACAAACTTAAAATGACAACTAGCTTTAAAAAGTGTTAATGACATTGCTATGCATGCTTATTGTTTCCTTTGTAAGTAGATGTAAACATCGGGAACAGGAAAAGTAGCATTAAATGACGACAGTTAACCACAAACACACACAGAAACAAAGAACACATTGAACGGTAGCTAGCATTTTTCACTACCGTTCATGAACAGCCTCAATCAAACCGAGACTGCAATATTTCGTACATGTTGTGTTCGGCCGTTTCCAAAGTCCACTCTCATACTTTTTTAAAGATGAATAAAAGGCCAAATAAGACATCACAAACACAATAGGGATACCGCATTGGAACGGTTAGTGGCATAAAAGGCCGCTGGGGGTTTAAACCAGGTTCTAGCGTGTACCAAACCTCACACTTACCCTACTGTCATCCCAATGGATCGGGACAGTGTAAATAAAGAAATCCCCGACAAAAACTATTCTCTAACCAACAAGGCAACATTAATAGGCAATAGATGTAAAACACAAAGATGCTCGTGTATATATAAATACAAAAACAAAATAGCCTAAAAAGCCACAAAGAAGGTACTCATTGACTTGGCAGAAGCCAGAGCAACAGGAGAACAAATCATTGAGGGCACGACAAATTAATATAAAAAGATCGGACAGGGAAAGTAGCATTCAAGGTGGACAGTCAACCACAAAACACAGACACAAACACGCAAACAGACAAACAAGAAGGCAAAAGTAACAATAAATGCAAACGACATCACAAACACAAAAGGGTGGACAATAGGGCTACCGCCTTGGAACGGTCTGTGGCAAAGTAGACCACTGGGGGTTTAAACCGGTTCTAGGGTTCTAGGGTCCACCACCAAACCTCACACTTACCCTACTGTCATCCCATTAAAACAGGACAGTGTAAATAAAGAAATCCCCGCCATGATCTAATCTCTAACCAACAAGGCAGCATCAATAGGCAATATAAGTAAAACACAAATATGCTCGTGTTAATATAATACAAAAAGAAGCCAGAGCAAAAAGAGAATAAACCATTAAGAGCACTACAGGAAAGATCATAGACAAACATCAAACGCCACCTTCTCAATCGGCCTTGGTAGGCGTCATTATAGGGTCCACAGCCTGTCCGGTCATCGCACAATTAAAAAGGAAAGAATAGTGGCGAACTGTAAAACAGTCCACCACCAAGCATGCAGTGCATTGCAATATGAGAGGGTCATAACATTTTTTGATAAACCTTTTAACAAGTTTAACAAAGATAGTATGAAAGTGAGCATGACAAAGGTTCTTACGAAGTTTGTAAATCACGTCAGGTTGTGATAGTCCTTGTCGAGGGAGAGTTCTTAAATTACTCTTATATTTGGAAAGAAGATCAGGGTTACGATAATAAATGTGTGCAAAGGTTTTAAGAAGTTTATGGCACCGGTAGCTTTTTAGTTATATACTCAGTTGCAAAAGGAAGTGGACACTGTCACAAAATAATCTCGAGTAGAGCGTATTGGTCGTACATAGCTCTTGTTATCACTTGCCGACATCTGTCAGTCACATGCTAATCCATTGTTCAGTTGAAACAAATTCACCATTCGCATGATATACTCATGTATCACGGAAAAGCGTGCAATATTATAGCGCCGCTAGAGGGAGTACGGCAGGGTCGTTCAATAAGTTTATATGTGCGTTAATGCATGTAAAAGTATAGGTATTTTACAATCTATCTCTCTAAAGGGAAAAATTGTGTAAGGGTCTTTTCGTGTAGAATTCTTTTACTGCGCATTTAGCCACATGTATCACGGAATGAACGTGGGAAATAATGTTTTCGGAGGAACGTTGGTTATAAAATACATTGTTCTTCATTCATGGCCGGGATTGTTTGGGCATAAGTTGGAAACGGCGAAATTCACAGGCAATATGTGGTCCGTATTTATTTATTTTATGAAATTCTATCGTACATTTGTATTCAGTGGGCGTCGCCATCTTATTTGGTGATGTTACTACATCCGGTTAGCTTTTATGTTTCTCCAACATTGAATTGAATGTTGTTTAACGGCTCATCAACACAGTATAGGTTATTTTAGAGCCGCCCTATAGAGAGGAGAAGGATACATAGGAATCCGTGAACCTGCCACTAGCATATGATTCAGAAGTTAACTTTATTAGATATAATTATTGTAATCGATCATTAATTGAACGATATTAATTTCATAACATTGTATAGTAGGTGCATCAAGTTAACATTGATAGGACATGCATATATATATGCATATGTGTACAACTCATTATTTCTAATACAAGATTAAATTGATAACGTTGTATATTAGGAACGGTGCTATACTTGTGTATTTGTCGATAAGAATACATGGTATTGTAGAATACGTTACACTGCTACACATAATAATTAGAGCATGGCTCACATATATTTACTAGATAATGATTTGTTTGTGTACTGATAATTGAATAAGATTGTGTGTTAATGAACCGACATCTAAAAGTATGTATTCTTACAGCCTAAACCTTCCGTAGTGGAGATAAGTCTCCCGGGTGTGTAGGCCCTCTAGGTGATTCGATAAATGAATCGACGCATAACGTAACGAGCGGTGGAGACCGTACCTGGGCGACATGGCCAGGTTATAGAATCAACAACCCCCGGGACACGAGGTGGGCCCGTTATCAGTCCTCACTGGAGGAACGTCATTGTTAATTATCATATCTATCGCTTCATCAACCCTTATAGAAGGCATCATCATCTTCATGGGCTCTCGCGCATCACATTCATCGCGCTAGACCATAATTCTTGTGCACATCAACATTGTTATAGCTTTAACAACACTTGTGTCATATATAGTCAGTCGACACATTAAGTATTTGTGATAATACTAAGAACGTCTTAAACGTTCATGTGAACAGTCTTTTCATACTTCATCTGTGTATTCGCTTGTTTTTCTTGATAATTGTATATATACTTAACATATTTTAAAAGTTGCATTAAACTTATGTAAATGCTTTCACCGTCATTGATTCTTTCCTGATAGCCCCAACCACTAGTAGTCTGGGCTGTTGTGTATTTTTGCATTTTTTTTTGCTACAGTTGGAATAACATTGATTTTTATGATCCTAAAAATATTCTGAACGAAAAAAGTATTTGTGCCAATTGTTTGGTCCACTCTGTCATGGCCGCCATCTTGAAATTCAAAATGGCCGCCAATTTAGCTTGTTTATAGCATATAATTTCCCCCTGGATACATAGAATCACAATTTTGGTGTCTTTTAGTACATTTATGGGGTCAAGGAATGTGAATTTTGTATTTCTGAAGATGTCAAGTTATTGGCCGCCATTTTGATATTCGAAATGGCCGCCAATTTAGCATGTTTATAGTATATAATTGCTCCCTAGATACATAGGTTCAAAATTTTGATTTCTCTTAGTACATTTATGGGGTCAAGGTATGCGAATGTTGTATTTTTGAAGATATCAAGCATTAAACAACATCTTTAATTTCAAAATCAAGTCTACAAAATCACAATACTTCAAATTTGTAAATGATGAATCTCAATATTGCATTCACTACTATGTCTGCCTGACATAGCAAAAATCCTTTAATTAGCACTTTTTGGATTGACGCGATAAATATTGGGAATGATACGTATACGTAAAAGTATAATTATGTATCGAGATACACAGATACAGATGAATGTTATCAGTGTTCTTTTTTGTCACTGCCAGGACAATGGACACTGCTGGATATTGTGATCCCTAATTTGATACCATATTACATGTACTGTAATCTCTATATGCCTCTATCATCCACTCCAAAGTTGTCCTCACTGGTCAGAGTGTTCGTATTGCAACAGTCTTTATTTGCCTCGCATATACATAATTCTGTGCAGGGTAAGTTCTGTCGTTTGCAGGAGCACCGTGCGCTGGAACATTTACTGGCGTCACATTTACACAGCAATACTTCTGTTACTGCGTCTGGTGCTAACGGTACTTTGGTCAGCGTGGGCAACAACCTGTCGTCGTCCTTGCTCCAGCCTAACTCAGTCGGTTCTGGAATCCTGGGATGGAGCACCGTATCCTGAGCCCAAATGTTGGCCTGTAGATGTGCTCTCAGAATATGCTGTAGCCATGTACCTTCAGTTGGGGGCAAGGTGTCTACTCCTTCGCTAGGTGCCAGCCGTCTGAATATTTTCCACCTAAGTGTTGCTGGATCATGTGCGTTCACCTGCTTTGTACTAAGGGTCATGCACAAAAACTCCTGACAGCCTGCAATCACATCTGTAGAGGGCATGTCATCCTGGCCAAGCTGCGAAAGAGCATCTATGACATGCGTTGGAGCTTTCATGAACACCTTGAAACTTGTCTTCTTGCCAACGCCACTTATCCGTCCAGTTGTGTCTGATCCAGTTATGGTATGGAATCCAGGTAGGGCCTTAGCGTTTTCACTTCCCAGTTTGTCATATATAGGTTGCAGTGCACTTCGCGTTCGATTTTCACTGGTGCCTGTGACGATGCCAGTGTTTTGGCCCAATTCGTCAAGTCTGCGTAAAATTAGCACCCACCAATCTGTGTCCTGGGTAAAGAAGTCTACTTCAGCACTCATGGCAGAAATTTCTAGGGCATGTGGCATCATAAGCGTATCAGCCTCTTCTTGGCTGCTTTTCTGAGTGCTTAGTTGGCATCCAGCTTGGTTGGTCAGGACATCTTTTCTTGTTGCAGTCACAACATCCTTTCTGCAGAGCTGGATTGCTTTGTCAGCCAAGAAGAATGTTAGGCTATCCTTGTTTGCTTTGCTTGCCAGAAACTGCTTTTTGTCTTTAATTGGTGTCATGTCAGTGATGTGCATGTCTTCCCCTGCACATGCTGAGAAACCATATCGGATTTGATCCTTGATTGTGAGTTTCTTGTCATAATTGTCAAAGATAATACGACCGCCATCATAATCACTGAGCAAAGCGTCAATTCTTTGAGCAAATACCTGACCCAGTTCCTTGCATGTCTTGAAGTTTGCTGCATGCACCAGAGACTGCACAACTGCCATACCATCTAAGATCAGATGTCGTTTGTTATCTTTAAGTGTAGCTATTTGATCACCCTGTGTGTCTGACAACTGTTCCAAGGCATGAATGAGATCACTCTTGTTCTTGCAAGGATGTAGTGAACCGTCTGGTTTCATCAGAAGATGGTTTACACCATTGAACTCGTATGTGGCTATTGCCTCCTGAAGATCAATATGTCGCTGTGATTTCTCTATGACCAGCAGTCTCGACATGATTTTAGTTGGTATTCTTTGGTATTGCATTTGAGTTTCACTGTCTTGCAGAGGTCGTCCCAGTTTAGGAATTTGACCTTCGTCATGCTGTCCCAAATTTTACTTCTCCAAACAGACGCTCTTCAACAAAGAACAGCTTTGCTTGTTCACCACGCGTTTCCATGTTCAGAATACTTGACTGGGCCTTCTCACTCAGTATCTTCTTATTCATTGTGTTGTAGAGTTTGTTGCCCTTGTCACAAAATGGATTGTGAGGCTCAAGAACAGACTTCAAGTCTTGAATCGCCTTCTCCTGACGTAATGTTACCGTAGGTGACATTTTGGGATGATGATCTGTACGGGAACGGGCAAATCCAAACATTTCCTCCGTCTCTTTGGACAATCTGGCATCTGGTGCTGCAAGGCAATACTTCAGAAGAGTCGTCGGCTTAGTAGTAATTCCCTGAATACCTCATTCGCCTTTCAAGTTTTTGTTGTCATGTTCCTGAGCTTGATCTACACCGATACTCGTGAATGGGATGTTGCTCTTTGTCACTGCAAACTCGCCATCTACTAGATATAGTCTCTGCCACAGAGCTGGGTCTGTTTCCTTGGCATCGTATCCCGTGCTGTGAACTCCATAATATTCTGCGCATAGTCCAGTCTGTTGTACGCAAAGAAATAAGTACAGAGTTTCTCTAGTGAAGACGGATACAGCAGTAGATCAGGTGCTTTGACAGAACGATGGAATGCAAGAAGCATCAACACTTGGCGCATATACATGCGAGTCCATGCATACTTCTGAAATTGCTCATTATTCTTGTCAAAGTCGTCAAGTTGTTTCTCCAAGTTCATTTGCTCGAGCTGAACCATAAGCTTCTGCTACCTTCGCATCTCTCGTGTCTTTGTCCATAACCTCAAACGCGTTGCCTAATTTGTTCACACACCCAGTCAAAGCTTCAAGTACCAACGGCTTTTCTTTGAAGAATTCTCCCAACCACAGATCAGCCAACACCTGTAATGTGATTTCATGTGCTTCTACAGCTCTATCATAATGACTTCCATTGATGATCTGATTCATCACAACACTGCCGTACAGATCAGCTTGAATCCAAGCCTCGTCAATGCCACTGTACGCTACAGTTTTGCCCAGGCATCTTACTCCACACAGGCTTGTGTGAAAAGGACCAGGAAGCAACCACCACTTCTCTGCAAAATGTGTGTCAAGGTATTCCAGCTTGAGTGCTCTCTTATACAAATCCATATCAAATGTTACCATGATCTTGCTATTGTCTTCTGGTCACGTGAGTATGTTTAGCTTGGAGAGGTTCTCTAGGACTGTTATCAGAGTTTGCCAGTCATGAGCCGGGGCATTCACTATTGGCAGGGAACTGGCTGTGTCAAGGAACTCTGCAGTGGTAGGTTTGTACACATGTGAGTTATACGCACTCCAAACAGGGATGCACTGTGTTGCATGATCTGACGAATGTGTAATCGTATCCGATGTCGCAGGGTTGCTTGATGAACGCTCTATATAGCGTGAAGACAGCCACAAGATGTCCGAGTTGTGTGCTCTGAGAACAGTGTCTGCATCTTGCCCAAGTATGTACGTTGGATAGTGAGGACTTCTAGATGATTTTGGATTGCCACTAATAGTGCATGGGTGAAGATCGACAACTGTTGCAAAGACATCCATGAATGTGTCTTTGAATGTTGAATGTTTCAGTTCAAGGGGACCACACATGATTTCTGGGGTTTGATGAATGGATATTCATTGGTACACTGATGCAGCAGTCCCATGAAAAGAATAGACGCCAGAATTTTGATCCTATGTTTCCGGGGAGCAATTCTACACAATAAACATGATACATTGGCAGCCATTTTGAATTTCAAGATGGCTGCCAATATTTGACATCTTCAGAAATACAACATTCGCATCCCTTGACCCCAAAAATGTAATAAGAGACACCAAAAAGTGTAATTCTATGTATTTTTGGGGCAATTATAGGCTATAAACATGCTTAATTGGCGGCCATTTTGAATTTCAAGATGGCGGCCATAATGGAGTGGAGCAAAAAAATGTCACAAATACTTTTTTTATTCCGAATAGTCTAAGGATCATAAAAATCAATGTTATTCCAACTAAAAGACACCAGAATGCTAATCCTATGTATCCGGGGAGCAATTCTACACAATAAACATGATACATTGGCAGCCATTTTGAATTTCAAGATGGCTGCCAATATTTGACATCTTCAGAAATACAAAATGTGCATCCCTTGACCCCAAAAATGTAATAAGAGACACCAAAAGTGTAATTCTATGTATCTTTGGGGCAATTATAGGCTATAAACATGCTAAATTGGCGGCCATTTTGAATTTCAAGATGGCGGCCATAATGGAGTGGAGCAAAAAATGGCACAAATACTTTTTTTGTTCCGAATAGTCTAAGGATCATAAAAAACAATGTTATTCCAACTATAGCAAAAAAAAATGCAACCCTAAAAAAATCAACACAACAGCCCAGACTATAGGGTCATCTTGCGATAGACACTGAGTTTTGTTTAGATTTAATTGTATAAAGTTTTTTTGTTTTTCAAAGATTGAATCATTAAAGGACTGTCGCTTTATACAGAGGATAGGGTGTAAAGTAAATTGTTCAAAGTGTCCAGTTTCTTTTGCAGCTGAGTATAATTAACAATATCAAAATTAAAATCATCTCTCTTGTCATATATTTTGCTAATTATTTCACCATTTTCAATAGGGAGATGTAGCAATATAAATACAAATCTGCGACAAGGGGTGCACAGTTCGTACGCATAGGGATATCAACAAGTTGTCTATAAACGGTAGTTCCATACCTGACGAAAATATTATCTAATAGGAATAACAGTGCTTAACCAACGTCTTGGCAAGTCCACATAGTGTAATTGTCTAAACTGCCGTTAGTAAAAAAACGCTTTAATATTATTATAGGCCAAAATTGTAGTTTTTTCTCTCGCGAAAGTTTTTTGAATCAGAGCAATAAGCGATGATGTGGTTGTGGTAAGGTTGAATATAGTGTAAAGAAGTCTTAAGTGCTTAAAGATGAAATTTAACGTTTATTGCAAATTTTATCAAGTACGTCTTTTGAAATTGTAATAGACCAAAATGAATTAATCCCAGAGTTTTCATAAATTGTAGCACAATATTGTTTAACGTGATATTGTAAGTGTGAGGTTTGGTGCACCCTAGAACCTGGTGTAAACCCCCAGCGGCCTTGAACCTGGTGTAAACCCTCAGCGGCCTTTTTTGCAAATGACCGTTCCAAGGCGGTAGCCCTGATGTCAACCATTTTGTGTTTGTGATGTCTTATTTGGCCTTTTATTCATTTTCATAGAGCGTTATTATTCATGAATATAGAAATTCAGATAACTATTACTGTGTATGGAAACCATTGAACGCTCTACTACTGTGATGGAGTTTGACCTAATTCGAGATTCCATATACTGCATATAGTGCACAGTGAAGCGTGAATTTGCTGTACCCCTCGTGTATGGAGATAGTAAATTGTGAATTCCACTTTCTGTATAATGTTTTGAGTCGATGTGAAATACATTTTGTTCTAATAAAATTCCAAGGAAGTGTTGTATAGATATATGTGTGTTTTATATTGAGAATAAAGTTGCTTTAGACCTCACTGTCCAAAAACGCAATATTCGGGAGGCGTTCCATGAAAGTAATGTATTGTTGGAATAGCCTGACGTCATAGCCTCTGTTTCATATTTATTTATTTTGATGCTGATGCGGCCATCTTTTTTCACACATGAAATCAAAGAGAGCTTTTGACGTTGTGCAATTAGGCGTATACACTTTGTCGTAAGTAGAATATGTGTTGTAATGTGGAGAGGGTTGACACCGTCGACTGTTGTACGTATCAATAAAGTGTGCAGACGCAGTTGATGACTGGTTTGTTATTGTTTGTCAACTTCGTGTTTGTATAGCGTGACCTACTAGTAGTTTACTGCGCTTGATGACATAACTTGTTTGTCAATCAATTTCCATGATTAAATATACGGGTGAAAAGTCGGAGGGTAGTGTGTCCACAAACATGCCCCTTAAATGTGTAGTTGATGTTTGGTAACCGTTAGTAGCTATACTAAAGTAAAAACGGGAAACCCTCGGATGTTTTCATTTACCGCCATTTTCTTCCTGTTTGGCGCGTTAATTTGTTTCAGCGATTCAGCGAAGTGAATCGTCGTATTAAACGCATGTATTGTAAGTAATATGCTAAACTGTAAAAGTATAATGTGTTTTAATTGGAATTTGTGTGTATATGCGTTGAAGAGTGGTACAAAAGTGTCGTATTTTTAGTGTCTTCATAGCGACAGGACAATTGTTATCAGAATAGAATGGAATATTTCCATTGAGAAACAATAGTGAAGTTCAGTGACTTCCATTTGATGCAAGGTGATCACGAGCGCGACTCCTTTTTCAAAGAATGACTTGGATCCTACATGTATTTATGTATCTACCGATACTGCAACACCCCCTTTCGACGATTATGTGCAGGTTCCCTGGGTAGAACCAGTATTAAGCAATGTGTATTAATTATCTTGCTCAAGGATAAATGACATGGCCACGACTTCCATTTGATGCAAGGTGACCACGAGCGCGACTCCTTTTTCAAAGAATGACTTGGATCCTACATGTATCTATGCAACACCCCCTTTCGAAGATTATGTGCAGGTTCCCTGGGTAGAACCAGTATTAGGCAATGTGTATTAATTATCTTGCTCAAGGGTAAATGACATGGCCACGGCGAGGATCGAACCCACGACCTTTTTGATCTGAAGTTCGGTGCTCTACCACTGATCCACCTACTCCACTTTAAATGTAAAAGGATAATTCTCTCTGATTTCTTGTACTGGTTGTACCCAGACAAAGTACGTGGTCTGCCTCCACCACAGAAAATTGTCCATGATATGTAACCCTACATGTGTTGAAAAATGACGTGCCACACATAATTGATGGTGTGTGACAGGTGTCGCTGAAGAGTGATCTGTGTGTTTTTTGCGCATGACATGCCGGTAAGCAATGGCGGTGTAAGCAATAGTACCGTCTCCTGTGTGTTATATTGTCGGGGAGGACTGGGCACTATCTTCTAATTTTGACAGGTTAATTTCTATATACATACTCGTGTCAGATCCATAATTTGGCCAATATTTGTCACAAGTAAGTTGACTGATATAATGTATTAAATAGTTTGTCGCCACCTCTTGATTAGCTTCTGGCAAAATAGCAGAATACCCATTTATTATTTGGAAATAAAAGTACTTCAAAAGCCATGAAAGAGAAAGCGTTATGTTTAGATGGTTAGATGATGGTAAATAAAAGCATAAGGTTGCACTTATTAAGCTACAAACTTTTGTGTTTATACAAACGAATAATATGTTACAAAATGTTTTATAAATTTACTGCCTCATAATTTTGTAAACAAGCAAGCGTCGCAGATGATCTAGACTACGTATTTGTTATTCATTCTGCATGTTTAAAAAATCGAGTGAACAATTGGAAGGTTGTGTGAGCATATCATCCCCTGACGATTCTAGTCGTCGTTTGCATATTTGGTAATCTGTAGTATCTAAACTAAAAGAAGAATACCTAGACGGAGACGTGAGAACCATGGCTGTTGTGGTAGTCAGTGTCATTCAGACCCTGTGTATACCGAATGTGTCTAGGATATTTGTGTATGACTCATGTTTCAGGAGACTTCCAGACATATTTATCTTGTGTTCTTTTGTTGCCATATAATTTTGGAAACTTAACCCTGCGGTCGCCAAGTGTTAAGCATACTTGACTCGAGTCCCAGAAATCACGTGTATGATTTCCAGTGGGGTCACATCCCAGATTTTTCAAACAAACTCCCGCAGTATCTTACTTGGGCATGGTACTGTGAATATAGGTCATCCTTCGGAGGGATGTAAAGTAGTCTGTCCAGTGTACAGGGAGAACTATACCCTGTGCAATATCTCTCTGAACTTCTGTGTTAAGCAGTGATACAAAACCAGGGCCCTATATGAATTATATAGAGATTATTTAACTGCTGGGATCGATTATAGGGAAATCCTTCACAAGAGGTAGGCGTGTATTTTTTTTCACGAATGAGCGCATGTGAGTAAGTAAAAAAAACAAAGCACGTCTACCATCAAGTAAAGGATTACCCATAGTCGATCTCAGCAGTTAAATAATCTATTACATTTTAAATTACGTTTTTGCAAACAAATACTCGCTTTATTGAACGTTGTTGGCGGATGATTTTGACGTCACCAACACTTTATTGACGTCACGACTCAACGTCGCAACGTTAGTTATTATTGTGTTCTGAGTTCAGGGCTCCAAGAATAGGATAGCCCGACGCCCGGGGCTAGTCCAATCTGAATCCGGGCTAGTCTCTCTTTGAAAAATGGTTGCCCGTCGGGCTAGTCTAAAAAAATCTCGTGACAATCAAACTTTTCAAACTAAAATCCAATTTCATAATTGCTGTAATTGAAGCCGTATTTGTCAAAAATTATCACTCTTCATTAAAGTTCATCAATTTCAAAGCGCGCATTTCATTGGTCGATTACATGATTTGAACCAATCGCATTACAGCTTTCATATTAACATCGAGTGGTCAAGAAAATTTGTCACGCCGGACAGAAGAAGAAAGATCACTCAAATATTAAGTTTGAACCGTGATTTCGTTTTAATATTATTTTTCGATGAATTGCTGTATAATCTTTTTCTATTTTTAGTTCATGTCAGCAAGTCTTTTTTATCATAAAATACTTAACAACGAACGCTTATTCACAAAAGCAAGCTGCTAAATAACACCGGGAACGCGCACCTGTTTTAGATGGTTTAATTTGCGGGACCTGGAACGGTTTTTGACGTGATTTGCGGCGCGATCCTAAAAGTTATATGATGCAATGGATAAATAAAAGGAAAATATAGGAAAATAGAACCTTATTATTTGATTCTAATCACATGTGTATTATTAATTAATTATAAATAAAACATAGTAAAAAAGCAAAAAATTCAATATCGACAAAAATTATGTACCGGCAACTATTCATTGGTAATAACAATTTCGGGGCATGTTAAAAAAAATCAGGGCAAGTGACTTTTCAGTCAGGGCAAGTGGTCTTTTGAAATCTACTTGCCCTGGGCTAGTCCCAAATTTTAATTTTCTTGGAGCCCTGGAGTTAGTTATTAATATTTAGCGATAATGAATATTCTTGCACTGAGTTCAAACACCTGCGCCTCTTTTAGCCATGTTGACGTACAGATAAAGTTGAGTGCTTCGGTGATGCCGAATAATTAAAAATAGACTGAATACAACATTTTTGTTCCTGAAGGATTTACTTTCGAGTGAAAAAAATGAACTTGATAACCAGTCACATTTAGCCAATCTCAATGGCTCGCTTATTTGAGAATTGACTGGAAACGGCGATGCATTCCGTTTGATATTGGCCATCTTCACGGTAATGGATAAAATATGATATGCTGACAAAAACGGTTATTTTGCGTAATTAATTTGTTAAACATAATTGGTAACCAATTCAGAAACAGTCGATTAAACACCGGTTCACACTTGCCATTGTTCCAGTTTACGCTACCGTGTGTACAACTAATTAGTAGGCACTTAAAGGGACACATGGCAATCTTGCAGTATTTGAAATGGGTGTCACAATTTATATATCCAGTATCATTTTTACTTTTACCCTGGTTACATTTAAATAAATAAAATTTGAAGTATTCCTATTTCGTCTTATTATACTATAAGTTTTAATATATTACTGGTGCAATAATATAAAAAAAAAAAATAATAGAAAAAAACAAATGGCTTAATACAATTCTTATAATTAACATTAATGATTGAACAAATGCAATTTATGTAGAAAACTAACGGGATGCTGCTAGTTTTTGAAAACTCAAGATTGCCATGTGTTCCTTTAACACTTATCAGTGATCGTAAAGTTTAAAAACACAGACAGGCTGAGTATCTCTGGCTAATTCGTAAACAAACATTTTCAAATTTTCTGTTTTGATCAACCATTTTGGCCGCTAGAGGGCGCCACATTATTTGATGTTTTACCTGGCTCGATCACGCAGTTAAATCTGTGAATAATGTCACAACTTTATATGACAGATAATGTTGAGCGCGGGGACACAAACCAGTTGATTGACAGCAAGAGGCGTAACAGTGGGCGGAGTCTTATCGCACCGACAATTTGACAGTGGTTTTCAATAAACGCTTACATAATTAGTTTATCGATCTAAATTGATTGTCACTAATTAGCTAAAACACTCAGCGGGATAGTAGCCTATAAACAGTGAAAGACTTTGTAAATTAGAATTCGGGATTTTCCGAGATCTTTTAGACAAAATCGGTCGGAAATTTGGATTCGCCAGACCGCCGATGTCTGGCGAATTTGGTGTGTATTTCTTACGGGTTTCATTCGCCAGTTCAGGTTACTTTTCGCCTATGGCGATTTGGTGAATGGCCTAGTAAGCCCATAAAAATTAACCATTGGTATTCATGAACAATCGTAAAGATGTGTTAATGCTCTGATCAATGAAATGTAAACCCCAAATTGTACTTTTGTTTTCGATCGCTGTCGTACAAATTCGTTACCTCACCGGTTGACTCATAAAATATGTTACAATTTTAGCCGAGTATTTTCAAATAAAACTCAAAATGCTCCGTCGTATATGCAAGCGTCTAATAATTTGAATTGATAAAGCATGTCGTCTGAGAACAAGTTAAATGTCAACACTAAATTTCCTTCATAGGAGGGAGAACAGCCTAAAAAACAGCGGGTTAAAGTCAATACTTGTCAAAAAAAATAAACTAACATCTTGTGTGGTGTCACATATTAGTACTGTGAACAATTTAACGTTTTTGCAACAACGGTGTCGGACAAACACTGGTATAAATTGTCGTTGAAAGCAGTGGGAAAACCTGAAAAAAACTCTTGGGATAGTTTTGTTCTCAAAAAACTGTGGGAACCCTGTAATACACTAACTTTGTACAGACTAGTTCTCCTGCTACTGTGGCTGGCATTCAACAAATAGTGACCTATATCATTGCCATGTGCCGGTTGAATGAATGTTGAAAATGTGTTATGGTCCCCTGCACATTTAGCCAGTAGAGCATCCACAGACTCTTTCACCTCTTGTCTGCACCGTATTTTCAATACTATAACACTTAGAGATACCAAACTTGGTATGTGGATACATCTTGGGATAGCTGTGTGTCGCATACCAAAATAAGGCCACTGTGACTTTGACCTTGACCTGTGACCTCTGTCATAGAAAATGCTTGTCCAGAACATATTTTCAATACTATAACATTAAGTCTTAGAGATAGCAAACTTGGTATTTAGATACATCTTGGGATAGCGAGATAGCGATGTGTCGCGTACCAGAATAAGGTAATTGTGACCTTGACCTGTTACCTCTGTCATAGAAAATGCTTGTCCGGACCATATTTTCAATACAATAACACTTAGAAATACCAAACTTGGTATGTTGATACACCTTGGGATAGCGGTGTGTCGCATACTAAAATAAGGTCACTGTGACCTCTGTCATACCCCAAACATTGTGAGAAGCATCAGTATGAAGTGGAACTGCGCATATACATGAAGTCATGGGGTATGCGTTTGCAAGGGTATTAATAACCTTCTGTGATAGTTATGGCTCCCCCACACAAAGTGTGGAGGGGAGCCTTATTGATTTTGTGCTGACTGTGTCACAAACGATGTCCGATCAATAACTAGAGAATGGTTGGACCTACGGTCCTCAAACTTAGAAGGATGGTTGATCATGACCATTAGATGACCCCTATTGATTTTGGGGTCACTAGGTCAAAGGTCAAGGTCGCGGTGACATTGACTATCAAAACGATTCCGATCAATAACTAGAGAATGGTTGGACCTAGGGTCTTCAAACTTGGAAGGATGGTTGGTCATGACCAGTAGATAACCCCTATTGATTGTTGGGTCACTAGGTCAAAGGTCAAGGTCGCGATGACATTGACTATCTTAATGATATCCGATCAATAACTACACAATAGTTGGACCTAGGGTCCTCAAACTTGGAGGGATGGTTGACCAGTAAATGTCACTGATACAGATAGTAGATACAGTCACAGGGATATTGAATATCAAAACGATCTCAGATCAATGAGAACGGTGGACCTAGAGTCGTCAATTATGTCTGTTCGGGCGAGTGGGGGAGCCATACGTTTTTGTCCCATGGATAATAACAATTTCTAGTTTTAGTTTGACATTCTTTTGATCTACATAATTATTAATTTCGCTTAGTTTTGTACACTCTTTTTGTGATGTCTGGGCGATCTCTGTAGTGTAAGGAAACACGCTTTTCTTTCGAGAAAAGAGATTCAAGTTCAAGTCTTGGCAGGGACCTGACACACTGAGTTGTACATACAAATATTTTTTCCCACATCAGTAATGTTGTTTTTGTACAGCATGAACTTAAAAATATGTACATTTGATAGTCATTCATCATATTATTACCGCATGTAAATTGTAATTATTCATACATATTCAGAGTGTGTTTTTATATAATTGTGCTTTAAAAATATTATTTATAGTCAAAAGAATACATATAGCCGGAATACATATTTATAGCCGAAATCACCTATAGCGAATTGTCGGTTTTAATGAAGGTCCTTTTTGTCCAGCTCCTCCAGTCTTTGTTTTATATAAAAATAGCGAATATAGCACTTCCATGGTTATAGCAAAGCACTTAAATTGGACGTTTAGTTTTAAATAAAAAACTTTTTATCTTTATTTTGCTTTTCCATTTTGTTTCATGCCATTGCTACACCAAATAGAACTCGCTATTAATTTTACACAAACAAACCACACATGATGCTCTAATTCCAATGCAATGAATTAAAACAAATATATTCTACAATTTTCATTCTTATTGCCGCTCGTCGTCATAGTATATGTTGTATACTATGACTTTTCTTGTTAAATTTGTTCTTTGTTTCTGGGTGCGTTGTGATTGACTTTCGTCCTTGAATGCTGCGTTTCCTGTTCGATATTTATATCTATATTTACTATATCAAGGTCAGAAACTATTTTGTTGTAGTTGATGATGATGATGATGATGAACTTTATTTCCTCCACTTGGGAGATTATCATACTACAATTTTGGTGAGACATATCGAGTAATGACATTATGGCAAATATGTAATTTCAAACTACCATATAAAACGTGACAAAGGGAACAACTATTATATAAATACACACATAAACTCCCATACTCGCACACAAACACACATATATACATGTATGCATACATACGCATACTCATTTATGCATCCATATACTAGCTTACGCGCTCACCCACGTAAAAGTGGGCCATATATCCAGTCGCTATAATGCGACTGTGCAAGTTTCCATATTATACGTTGTATATTCCCATTTTGACCAGCCTTAATCACGAATCGAAAATTGAAGAAGGAAGGGCGCGGGGACGGGTTTTTTCCCACCATAAACAGTTCGGGCCATTACGGGTACGTTCGTCAACGTGTTCTTTACATTGAGTACTTTTAATGCTACGTTTAAGGCAATCATATTACTGCAAGAGCAATTTATTTTTAGAATAAAGATTTACAATCAAAAGCGTATTTAAAACATCGCTTTAAAAACGCATCTTGGACGCTTCGACAGAGTGAAATACCTATATCCGCACCGAGAATTTTCAGAGTAAATCTGGTTTCGTCCATCAAACTTAACTCGTTAGTGATTACCGGGCCACAAATAAGTTTCAGGTCGTTAAGCAACGCGGCTCTCACATTTCTACTAGTCGTACATTTTGAAAGGACATGAGAGATTGTGTCTTGATTACCTGCAAGATAGTTATGTTCACGAAATCGAACTTTTAAAGGTCGACCCGTTTGTCCAACATATTGTATACCGCAACGTGGTGCATTTCAAGTCTTAAACGTATAGACCTGTATTATTTATACAGCTATATCTTTTTCTCAGAGACCTGGAATGTCGTTACGTAATTTTAAATCGGGAATCCAAGAATTTCATGAAAAAATTGTTTTAGTTCCTGCTTTAAAGAAACACAACCAATAATGCAAGTATTGTTTCACGCCTTTGTGTGTGTGTGTGTGTGCGTGTGCGTGCTTGTGTGTGTTCGTGCGTAGGTGCGTTTATTTGATTTTGCTAATTATAGTGCCTGCACCTTTCAAACGTCTCCAAAAGTTTATCTTATTGTCGTATTGCCGCTAACGATCCGGTAGCAGTATTGTGATAAGTTAATGACATATCTTGGATTCCTTTATTTTGGTCAGCTGAATATTTAGGAGACGCGCCTGACAAAATGTGAAGTAATGGTCAAGTATCATCTACGTATGGCTTTTTCACACTATAAACAAACTTACCACACAACCTAATCATTGTGACGGTTACTGCTATTTTTCTAAAGATCTTTCTAGGAGAAAACTAGTGTTATAGCTTGTCATAATACTAAAGTATGTTTTATTTAACACAATTAAGAAAATACCTTAATGTGGACTTTCAAAGAAGTTTGTGAAGCACATATATTCCGGTTAGATTATATATTCGTCAAAAAAAAATCGTTGGTTTCACAATGGGTCCAAACTACGCATCTTTGGACATGGGCAAATATCATCAACGCTTTTATTAACACCTAATGGCATATATTAACCACTGACAGCTCCTTACCCTCTATTTTGTTTAATAATATCTACCCTTCAGTATTTCATCAGATTAGCAATACGTGGACTCCATCCAACCCTTTTTACAAGAAGCGAAAACGGGGCATGGCTGGGGTATGAAATAAAACCTTAATTTCGGCTTAAAAATGTCATCGCATTGTTTTCAGTAAAAACTGTTTTTAAACGTGTTTTATTGTCGAAATGTCTGTTATAAAACCCTGCTAATGTAAGCTTTTCCATTGCTTAATGGAATTAAGGCGCGACAACGTATTGGCTTTCTCAGTTGAATCCATTTTCCCGTAATGCTGGTGTCATTGGATAAAAGAGTGCCCGCTTGCTTGGCTTGTAGTGTAGCCATGCAATGTGGGTGGTAAACATCGTAAACTATTCTCTATGTGGAGTGTGTGTTTAAGAAATAAAATATTTTCAGCTGGTTTATATTGTCCCTGATCAAAAGCTGGTGGGCGGGACTTGAAGACCATCGATACCAAGGGCCAACCAAGTCTCATCCAATAGGTTTTTAAAATAAATATTTTATTTTTTATCTGACAACGATTTTTATGTATTTTATATACACATTTTCGAGAGATTGAACATAATACAAACACATTCGCACAACTTACATTGTACGTCCATCTCTCAGCACCAAACGAAGGAAATATACAGATTTATCGTGTTTCCAACAAGTTTAATTTGTTGTTTGAACTTAACGTTGCCTGAAACAAACGTAATCGTTACGTTTTGGATGTTTTCCGACGTTAAAAATCGTTTAAAATGACGTTCTAACGGTTGAAGGACGTGGCGTCAGAGGTTTATATAGTTTTTTAAAAAACGCCTCAATAGCCAATCAGCATTGAGTATTTTCATAAACCATGTTAGATTGTTGTTTTTGGTTGTTGTTTTCAACAAAGAAATAGAGGTAGTGTTTATAACTGATCAACAACTGCGTCTGTCAAAGCATACATTAGCAATATCAAGAATCAAATAGAATTTTGATGTCATTAGTATTAAAGATGTGGTGTCTGACAGATGCATTACGCTATAATGATATCATTCAGGAAGGACTGTCTAATTTGTACGATTCCCGTTGATTCAGAAAGCATGATGTCGCAAAGCAGGAAGCTCAATAACGACCACAATTCATGTTTTACGATGTGTTTTGTGTGTGATATTTGTAAAATTGCATTGATTTCTTGAGCTTACCGGATGTACCTAAAACGTATTTGAACTAACTAAAATGTATATTGATTAAACAATGTAAATTTTCACAATTCTAGAAGATTACCTTGAACAGTTTTATTTAACGCCTCTTCAATTTGCCATTGATTAGCAATCTGGTTGCAAACACATATGTGGCCTTGAATTCATAAAATATTCTTGAGAATGTTTTAAGACTTAAGTTCTGCTCAACCCGGGACTAAAGGGCATGAGCGGTAGATAGCATAATTTCACTACCGCTCATGAACAGTCTCAATCAAACCGAGATTGCAATATTTCGTATATGTCGTGCTCGGCCGTTTCCAGAGGTCCATTATCATACTCCTTTTTAAGACCAAGTAAGCATAATTCAATCGCAATATTTCTATAAGTTTGAGGTATAAACGTTCATAACAAGCTGTTTTGTATTCATATGATAAATACTAACAAATAGCAACTTCTTTTTGTTTATTTCGCTCTTCGGGGCATACAATTTTATTAGATCCTTGGACCATACGCCGCTGGATATAGGGGATGAAATAAAGATACAAATATTGCTATTTCCATCGCCATATGCTTGCCATCTTCGGGATGGTTAAAATTTGTACTGTTGATTTTTATGAATATTGAGTTCTGCTCCTCCCGGGGCTAGAGGGCGTGAGCGGTAGCTAGCATATTTCACTATCGCTCATGAACAGTCTCAGTCAAATGAGACTGCAATATTTCATATGTGTCGTGCTCGGCCGTTTCCAGAGGTCCATTATCAAACTCTTTTTAATAGCACAGTGGCGTTGCTTGTGCAGTGTGGCGGCAGTAAAACGTCTCCCTGCGCTTGCAATCAGTACTGTTATTTTTCGGTCTTTGGAGTTCTCTATATTTAGTGATCGGGGTTACCTTTTCAATTTCTTTTGCTTTCTTACTTAATTTTTGATTCGGTGGTACCACTACTCCGGCCGATAAAAGGCTCTGGGTATTGTTTAACCACTCATAGGATATGTTGTCTGCTTTTTAATTTAATCTTTTGGCTGTTACGTGTGATACGCAGGCTTCATAACCACTGCTCCCAACTAAATTCCTTTTTGTTTATTTCGCTCTTTGGGGCATACTGTTGTATTAGATCCTGGGATCATACGCCGCTGGATATAGGGAATGAAATAAAGATACAAATATTGCTATATCCACCGCCATATGCTTGCCATCTTCGGGATGGTTAAAATTATTTACTGTTGATTTTTATGAATATTGAGTTCTGCTCAGCCGGGGCGAGAGAGCGTGAGCGGTAGCTAGCATATTTCACTACCGCTCATGAACAGTCTCAATCAAACCGAGACTGCAATATTTCGTATGTGTCGTGCTCGGCCGTTTCCAGAGATCCATTATCATATTATTTTTCATACGAGTTTTTAATATAGAAAACAGACAATGAAGAAAACTGATTTAAAGTAAGTTATTAACATATTTCATTCATTTGCAAAACAAATATTTGCAACTTAGACTACTCTATTTAAATCGTACCGTTTTGTTCTTGTTCTTCTTCTTCTTCTCCATTTATAGTAAGGTATGTAATAATAAGGTAACTATACGGACGTGGTGTGCTTTTTTCGATAATGGCACACCTACTGCTTGGCCCTCGGGCCATTAAGGCACTAGACAAAAGGCACATCATGGCCGTATATTAACCTCTAAGTAATACGTTGTATGATCTGTCAACACGCTTTATGTTTATAAAATTAAAAGTACTGCATGATGGCGAGGTCAACGAATAGCATCACTCTACATAACTGGCATTGAATGCCATCAGTTGTTTGTTGAACGAATTAAAACTATTTAAGAACAGTGGTATTAAATACATCGTATTTTTATTATTACTTGCTCGTATTAGAATATACAGATATGTAATTAAAACAATTCAAACAGTATATTGCTAACATGAAAGTTTTAAATGCAAAAAATATTTGGCAGTCGTGTCTGATATATCTTAAGATCACAGACATCAACGCGCTTTTTGTACGCGACACACGGCAATCCTTAGGTTTTATTTATATAATTTCACGAATCAAAACAAACTGGACATTAATAATGGCGTCTTCTGTTTGTATTCTTTAACTGCCGATTCAATTATCTTGAAAAAAAGAAAATGATGAAGGTTTTGTAATGATTTACCAGCATCACACTATAATTTGGAAACACATAATACCTTTAGTTATGAAATAAATTATATGTCATTAATCCATATCGGCAAATCAATTGATTTAAATTAATGTTAAGATTTTATGTTATAAATGTATCATTTGAAGATTTTTTAAATAAGTCGTTCTATTATAGACTTTATCACAGTAAAATTCCACGTAATCATCTTGGATTTCGTTTAGATTAGTTTTATGTTAAAATATATCAACGCCCGTGTGGCAATTTAAGGGTCGAGTTAAACCCCGACTTTCTCCTTTCTTACAGGTACGTGTATATAAGTCGAAATAATAACCTTTCTGCTACATTATCAACATATAAGCAATACACAGTCGACGAATTTAAAGCTGGAAATGTACCTTGCAAAAGTTTTGTTATCCAAGTGTAATGAAGGATGTAGAGTTTTAACCTTTTCAATTGTATTATCCACGGTTTTAAGTTAAAAGTACAAAAAAGTAACTTTCAGAAAAATATATAACTTCATTAGGAAAACATTTTATTTTCGTTTTAAAATATTTATTATATATTATATTGTATATAACATAATAAATAGTCAACTCTTTAAGGGATGGCTTTCCTATTGGGCTTGTTTCTATTGAAGAACCTTTAAAATCTCCACTCCCCACACCCACCACCCCCTACCTTGGCTGTCCGTGGGTCTGACCCTGGGACAAAGTCAACATTGAAGTTTGAGTTAATACTTAACAAGTCACATATATCATTCAACACTTTTAAGGATGACTTTCATATACGGGCAGCACCTTCAGTAGTTAATGTTAAGGGTTGTTTTATTCGTAAAACTATGTGAATCTGACCTGAGTATTGCCTTGTATAGTGGAAAATATCCCGCATAAATCTCCACTATTAAATCACTCAAAAACGTACAACAGGTACTACTTGGAGCGAAGGTTGACATCCGGGGCTGATCATAACGTAGTAAACATAGTACGAGAGATTCAAGGGGTATGCCAAACATCTAAAATGTGTAAGAAAATATACGAAAAAGGGTTGTTCGCGATTTAAAATGTTAAAGCCGAGTAGTAGTAGAAGATACACCACCACCACTAGCAGCAACGACAGCAGCGGCAATAGTAGAAAGTAGTATAAGTAGTTGATGTAGTAGTAGTAGTAGCAGTAGTAGTGGTAGTAGTAGTAGTAGTAGTAGTAGTAGTGGTGGTCGTAGTAGCAGAAGTAATAGTACCAGCAGCAGCAGCAGCAGCAATAGTAGTTTTTGTTATAGTAGTAGCAACAGCAGAATTAGTAAATGTAATAGCCTAGATATGTATTTAGGATATTGAAATAGCGATAATGCAATATACAATCTAACTGGCAATCTTGTTTTTTCTTGTTTTATTTTGTTTATATTTGTATTTGTTTTTCAAACATATTTCTTTTACATCTATTGCGAAACAAGTTCTTGCAACTTATTTGAATCACTATGTTTTGTTTTAACGTCTCAATATAAATATACTTATACAAGTACGTGTTTTCACTATACTCGTATATTTATTAATTGTATCACAATACATATTTAATTTCGAGCAATGCATTTAAGAACGGCGTAAGATTAACATTATTAATGTTGTTGTTGCTGTTGTTGTTGTTGTTGTTGTTGTTGTTGTTGTTGTGGAGAAATATAACCATCAAGCGTTAACAGGCAAAGGCAATATCTCCCTTGCATTTGTTTTTATTTCCGAAATTTCTCTGCTGGATGTCAACATAGAAATGCTGTCCTATGTTTTAGTTCTATCAGTTCAGACACGCAATCCATTTTCGCTAGAATCAGGTGAATATGAAACGCAAAGAAATATGTTGTTTGAAAACGGATTTCCTAACCCCTGCAGGAAAAGTACAACAAAACACTTTGTTAGCAACCTTCATGTAGCATTAATGTTATTTTCACATTTGTCCACATTTCTATTTCTTATAATTCCCCTGGAAATGACTTGAGTATTCTTTTAAACCAATCGATTGGGAATACTTTTAACACATATTTAGGATGCTATGTTCGAAACATACTGCTAATGGTCAGTACTGCTAATGGTCAATTTCAGACGGATATCTGCAGAGGAACTGACTCAAACATGACTGTTAAATGGACTTCTGTCGATGCTGTTTAATCTTGCTTTCATCGGAACATCAAGAGAAGATTACGTTAATAGATTTAAAACAGAACTGACATCAACAGTGGTCAATTGTCAAGCTCATTAGAAGTCAACAACTTCGATGTAATACAATGTCTAAATAGAGAATTAATCTACAAGCTGATTTCCCAGTGGCAGTATTTTATACGACAATATTCCCCTGGGATTCATTACCGTGATTTTGGGAGTGTATCTCTTGTCAGATGAAAGAATTTAACCAGTTAGACAAGAAAAATCATGAAATTAAGAAAGACGTTTACGTCAAATATAATCTCGATTACACAGCCTGTCATATCAAACATCATAATATGTTTCCATCAACAGATCGCAAATCTCTTTTAAATTAGATGAAAAATATTGAAATTATTTTGACCGCTGCTTTATATTTACCATGTTTAACAAATGAATGAATAAAATAATGGTGTTTTACGGCACGTCAACACATAGGTCCAATTGTGCGCAAAAACTGATGAAAGATGGAGAAATGAGGTAGTAATTAAAAATTAATGTAAATATATAAAGACAAAACTATTTACAAATAAGGGATGATATAGTAGTAATAGTAACTATGTATGTAAATCAACAAATGCCCGTCAACGGGTATATAAATAAGTAAATATATATAAGAACATATTATAATGATTTATATAGTCTTTCAGGAAATCTAAAACAAGACTAAAATCTATAGTTTCGAATAACTCGTTCATAGTATTAACATTGTTGTACGCAAAGGATTAAAGTCTATACAAAGGAATACAAATATTAAACAGTACAATCCCTTTTACGATTTAGATAAACGTCATCATAGGCCTTTGTACGATTTAGATAAACGTCATCATAGGGTCCACAATCTGCCCAGTCATCGCACAATCAAAGAGGAGATAATATTTAAGAAAAGTCTTTATACGAACCTGTCTGAAACTAAACTGACAAGTAGTGGCTCTCTCTTGCACGTTGTTGCGCTTCATGACATATACGATTTGCTTCCAGCGTTGAAAATCGCATAAAAGCCGTAAAACAATGCGAGAATCAACTCTGAATAATTATAAATGTATGTTTAACGATACAACACTCGTGCCTAAGACTGAGACTTGCCTTTGCAAACAGTTTTATGAAATATTTTGTCATTTTTATATGTCAACCCTTTTGTGTCTTGTGATGTCTTACTTGGCCTTTCATTCAACTTTAAATTTGTTCTTTTGTTTCTGTGTATGTTTGTGGTTGACTGATGTCCTTGAACTGCCGGCTTTTCCTGTCTCGATTGTTATATCTATTTATTTGTCATTGTTATATTGCGTCTTCTGTAATGTTTCTGTTTTAATGTCATGAATCGTAAATTGTTAATCTAATTCAAGAAGTAGTTATAAGAAATTTGTATTGTTATAGTTGTAAATGGTTATACTCCGACTTTTCACATCAGAAAGTGTATAACTGTGTTTATAGTAAACATGTGATTGTGGGTTTTTATGCTACATGCAATATATTAAGACTTTCACGTGCACTTTGTTCAGGATGACTAGTGTTTTAAGTTTTTTCTATATTGTCTATGGTTGAATCACGTGACATGAATCACGGGTTCACCATTTGAAGAAAAATTGATAGGGGATCACATGGCTTATGATATATGCAATACTGTTATTCTAGCTCTTGTTATTTCAGAGAAAACATTTTTTTTAATTTTTCCTATAAAACCACCTACGTAAAAAACTGTGCACCCCCAGAGTGCGTCCATATTTGACACCCATGGTCACCATGTGAAAACACTTTGCGTGAGGATCATATGCTGTGAATGTTCTTTGTGTGGTTTCCGAGAGGCGCACGCCATTTTGACTCCGGGAGATTTATTTGAAAAAAGTGATAGTCCTATGGGTTAAGGTGGTCTCTTGAAGTAGAATACCAGCCTCTAAGCAGGTGCTCTAGGGGGCGTGAGATGGTATTGGCTTCTTTCATTACTTCTCATGCTGCTTATATTCTCTTAATGTGTGGTTTGCTCCAAGAGGATCAACTTTATCAGTATTTATTAACATTCACACTCTAGCGGCTTCGTTTAGTTCAGTGTGGTGGCTGTGTAAAAAGTCTCCCCCGTGCTACAAATCAGTAATGTTATTTTTCACTGGTCCTTTGGGTACAACGATGCCCAATATAGAGTGGCATAATATACGCTTCTTTTCTTGATTTAGATCTCTCCGATTGAATAACTGGTTAACAATAATTAGCAAAATCTATGACAAGAAGAAATGATTTTAATTTTGACATTGTTATTATCCCCCCAGACTTGGATGGGGATGTTCCCCCGAGCAACATCTTATGGGGGTTTATCTGTCTCAACTTATTCGTTTTTCTCGGAGCTTGTAACTCGAATTGAGGACTTAATATTCGTAATCTTTGTATATCACTAAAAAGTTACTCAAATCAAGGGGTTACCTGGGTTACACCATAAACTTTCGTAAAACCTTTGCAAAAATTTTTATTATCGTAAACCCTGATTATGTCTTTTCATATAGAATAATGTAATTTAAGGACTCTTCATGCGCTGCGACAAGGACTAAGCTCAACCTGACTTCTATGGTGATGTGATTATAAACTTCAGTAAAGATTCTTGGTCAATGATCATTTCATACTATCTTTGTTAAAACTTGTTTAAAAGTTTATCAAAGAGGTTATGACCCGTATCAGTCTTTTGCGAACGTACTTTCGATGCTTGGTGGGTGGACCTTTTTACAGGTCGCCACTATGTTTCCACTCTTTAATTGTACGATGACCGGACAGGCTGTGGACCCTTATGATGACGCGCAAACCTAAGCCCATTGGACGGTGGTCGTTTTGATGTTCTGTCATGTGATCTTTCTTGTCGTGCCCCTAATTGTGTGTAATTTTCTTACTGCTCTGGGATTCTGCCAAGATCAGTTGGGTACCTGTCATCTGTTGGCTTTCTAGGCTGTCATGTTTTTTGTATTATATTTACACGAGGATAGTTTGTGATGTACTGTAAGGCATATTGATGCGGGACATTGTTGGTTCAGAGATTAGATCATGGCTGGGGATGTCTTAGTAATGTACACTGTGTCCTTTTTAAAGATGGATGATCAGATAGCGGTAAGTGTGCTAGGTTTGGGTGCAACCTAGAACGGTTTAATACCCTCAGCTGATCTCCTACTTTGGCACACTGACCGTTCCAAGTCGGTAGCCCTATTGTCACCCTTTTTGTGTTTGTGATGTCGTTTGCATTTTTATTACTTACTTTTGCCTTTTCGGTTTGTCTGTTTGCGTGTTTGTTTTTTGTGTTTTGTGGTTGATAGTCTCCTTGAATGCTGGCTTCCCTGTCCGATATTGTCTTATCTTCTTGAAGTAGAATTCCGCTTAAGCCTGTTGCTTATTGGGCGTGAGAGGTGGTGTTGCTGTTTTTCATTAACTTCTTCCATGAACAGACTCAATAAAAACCGAGTCTGCTGCTTTATTCTCTTAATTGTGTTTGTTGCTCTCCAATGGATCACTCGCTATATCAGTATTTATTAACATTCACACTAGCGTTTCTTTTAGTGCAGTGTGGCGGACTGGTAAAAAGTTCGTTCCTCCGGTGCTACGAATCAGGTAGTGTTATATTTTACTGGTCCTTTGGTGTGATCAACGAGCCATATATAGGTGGCTTTGAGTGGAAGTAGATTACCGCTTAAGCCGGTGTGCTAGGGGCGTGAGAGGGTGTTGCTTTCTTTTCATTACTTCTCATTGAACAAACAGACTCAATAAAAACCGGCGTCTGCTGCTTTATTCTCTTAAAGTGTGTTTGTTTGCTCCCAATGGATCGTGATCACCTTTATTAGGTTTTATTGGATTAATTAACAGAGAAAAAACGGTCGACTATGTCTCAGTCGTTCTTGAGGCAGAAGAATGTTTTAATGGTTTATTCGACACTTTATTATAAAAGACGGGCCATCTTGTAATGTCGCGTTTGACTCTACTTTTTAACACATTTTGATAAATACTGGCCTTATAGCATCATGTCATGTGAAGGTTGTCTGCCAAATATTGACTAAGGCGGGATTTCTGAGAAGAGTGCGTCGGTCATAAGAGCATAATTTAACGATTGGACGGGACGACGGACGACGACGCACGACGGACGAAGAGCCAATAACAAATAGACTTTTCGGCTTGGAGATGAGCTATAATATAAATGCTTTATTACGTATGTAAAACACAAAAACTTTCTCATAATTTCTTTTGAAATACACTCACGTTTACAGGCTTAATGATAAACCAATAGCGAAAGGTTCTCGCCTTCGTTAACAGACTGTCTTAAGAACAACTTCCAGAATTTCTCTCTTTGAGACAGACTTCAACACGTACGCGCTAAAAGCCTCATATTGTTAAAAATAAATAGCTGTTTTAGCTCACTACTATGTGTGTGCAGAATATTAAAGCTATCTCAATTATATTGTTTTTTGTATCAAGGCAATAACGTGTTTTCACATAGTGATTATATTGTAGTGCCTCGCGCTATTTTGACATCTACTTTCGATTTCGCTGTAATTTTATTAACATATTGATTACGCATTCAGTCTAATTTTATCATCTAGATCTTGATTCTATCAAGTATACCTTTTTGTGATACGAGTGTTTTAGCCAAATTCTAATATAATTATTCTATGCGTGTGTGTTGATTAGAATATGTTTCCGTGTAACCATTTTTGATTGTTTATGTCCGATGGCATTATGAAGTTGTTTACTATATGCAACGGTCTATGCGCGCTACAGACGTTTAATTCGAGTTGTAAATATTTTTGAAACATTTATTTCACAATTTATTAAAGGTCAGATATTTGATCCAATGAACGTGTTTTTATGTAAAAATCATTCGGTGTAATTAATATTTGTTTATTGTTTTACTATAGTTTAATAGTAGAATACGTTGTAAATTTCAGTCTTTAGTTAGTGCTAGTAAGGAAAAGGCGCACATATTTCATTGTGCGGTTTTATGCGGACTTTGACGTTTGCGGCGTTTTGTGCTATGTAGTTCGTTATGCAATGTTTGTGGCGGGGTCTGTCGCACATATTCTTGTGCGGGCGCACATGGTTTTTAGGGAAGTTTAGTATACAAGGAAAGGTCAACTGAGCACAAAGATTCCGACCTCTATTGAATTTTCATCATCATTGATTCATTCACTCATTGGTAATTGTGTCTTTATCTAATATCTCTACTGGTAGGGGAGCATTTATTCATTTAATAAGATATATTAGATTGCACTATTCATAATCTTATTGTCTTATATCTAGTCAAGAACTGTTATTATTCGTTAAATATTATATTTACTTGTTGATGATATTGAGATATTTTAGCATTTCATGAAAGATAGTTTTAAAAGAAGCGAAACGTTCACATGAGTAGTTCAATTATTTATCTTTCTTTGTTATTAAAATAGGTATTTTTATTATAGTGTTTTGATTTATTTACAAGTATACTATCGGGGTCCATTTTATTTAACACTTTAACGAGGGCTAACGGCTACACTGTGGCTGGTACGCTACCACATGAACCACCAGCACGTTACACTATTTATATTTACAACATGAAAAAAATAAATCCTTCCTATCGATAATTGTAAAAACAACGTGAATCTAAACAAATAAATGATGGGGAGGGGCTTTGGGGGATATTGTTTTCATTATAACTCAACAAACCACTAATCTGCTGTTTCGTTTGGACCCTAAATAACGAGTTCCAAAATGTAACTAAAATGGGTCAAAATAAATAATTACGGTAGACTTTAGCAATGAGAATATGATGTATTACTGTATTTCTATATAAATTTTGTATAAAAGGCCCTTTTTTAACCCCCCCGGGGATTCAATTAAAAAAAAAAAGATAGTGTTGGATATATCATCTCGGATAACTGTCGAAATGGCTTCAGCTTATTATAAAGAGTTTGAAAGGGACCTCTAGAAATCTATACAAAAAACATGAGACCGTCTGGGTGGGTTCATTTTATATTACAGGGAGGGTATTGTCAACAGACTTGACAGTCGAGAGTAAATGGAATTTTTTTAAAGATAAACTGTCAAAATATATCATTGGATTTTGAAAAAAGAAAAATGATGTTTTAATATTTGTCCTAATTTAACTCTAGAATAAAATGAGTTGACACCATGGGGTTATGTTTTTCAGCTACAGTTAATGCAAGCTAATGTTCACCGTCAAGAATTAATCTTTAATTACTTTATTACATAAAAATTCGATAAAAAGAATCGAGATTATCATGATCAAGAATATGGATCAATCGAAAATATCACATAACTACCTCTCGAACACAAACCTATGGTTTATGGTCTCAGAAAAACCACGGTCTAGCACACGAATCCGACCTCCCGCATAGGAAACTCACTCGAATATCTCTAGTCTGATAGACCAATGTCGTCTCACTACAGTTAAAAAGAGTCGAATTTTTAAACGAGAATGTATCATTTATGACCAAAAATCGGTGGATTTCATTGTGACGGTTGTGGTGGAGAAATACTCTCTTTCTTTTCGTTCTGATTAACACGCTTGAAAGCAGCGAATATTAAACTGGGAAACACGAGTAAGTACTGCTTTTACTATAGTACTTATCGGTGTGTAAGTTTGTTCTCTGTGTCCCTACAATTGCATTTCTAAACAATGTATTTCTGGAATAAAAATATAACGCTAAATACTATGTCGCTTAGGCCGCCATTTTAAAAAAATAATAATAAATTCCGGTCTGTGTTTTTTCTACCGTAGTTATTTGTTCAGCAGAGCTGATTCATTCAGACGGTCTTCCGAGAAGGCTTGATGCAGACGAACAATTTGTTTTCATATTGTTTCCTTTCCCGGGTTAAGCTGGGAAAAAAGAATCCCGAGATATTCCGAATTGCTCTGGCCAGGACTTCGTATACTCTAAGTATTGTCTGTATGATATAATAAATAGAATACAATGGCAGAAATACCACGTTTAAATGATAATTTTTCTTACAAAAATCATTTGTGTTTGAAAAAAAAGTGTACAACGTAAACTCGGAAATTACGTTTTCGGAAGAGCCATACCATATGAATATGTCTTGATAGTCTCGGAGAGAAACATAATTATATTGAAAACCGCTACTGAGTTGGTGAGTGTACAAAATTAAGTATTATTTACATGACGCAGATACTACTTATTTACACTGCTTTGACTGCATGGTGAAATGAGGTAACATCTGGACTTGTATAGACTGCACAACTATTGCCAGATAAATTATAATAATACATTTACCTATGGATTAAATTTACCTGTTCAAAGTTTTCTACGTCATCAAATAAAATCATAGTATCGTCGCTTTTTCACAGATCAGTGCAATGTGTGAATTCGTAAATATCTAGTGTTGTGTATTGATTTCAATTTTAATAAACATAAACATGTCCATGAAACAAGATATGGCCTGGTGAGTATACTATGTTATATTATTACAGAAGTTTAGTTTCTTCTGTTACGATTCATGAGCAAAAATAATACAGAGGAAATAGGACGTAATTAGATGGCTCG